>JAYDZK010000032.1:2592603-2611369 GCA_034509185.1 Euphonia xanthogaster | reverse complement strand
CCAGGCACTGAGCAGCAGAGGGCACTGATCTAACAGGAGTGGGAGAAAAATCATCATTTCAGCACGGTCTAAACGGCCCCAAGATTAATCTGTTAATATCCTCTCATTCCTTTCCCTCCTATATCAGTGTTAATTGCCAAACAAGTGACAACTTTCCCCAGTATATTATACTGGGCCATTATACTCTGCTGCTGCAGATATGGTTATTTGCAAATTTGCTACAGACTCCTCCGCAAACTCCTGAGGGTTTTATGTTGCTCTTGTATGCATGAATACAAATAAATAGAGGCTGCAGTTCCATCTATATCAAATTTAATCTGCATGCTGTTTAAAGCAGTCTAAATATTAAAACCGGATTATTGGAGTTTTCCACGGGAATCATTTTATTTTTCAGAGTTTACTTTCAAATCAACTTGTCTCTTTCCTTTGGGTTTGTTTGCCTCCAAAAAGACGCTTTCTTCTCAGGATTACAGCATTTTTATTGGCTCTGCACTCACAAGTGTATTTAAGGAATGGTTTATACCTGTTGTCAGCTGAGCTGATAAATGCACCCACCACGGAGACTTGGCATAAATAGCCATCATAAACCTGGCTGCATAAAATACACGGCATGAAATGCAAAGGAAAAGGCCAGCGTGGATGTGCTGGGGTGAAGGAGGAGGCAAACAGGGGCAGAAGCTCCTGCTGGTGCTGCCCAGCCCGGGGCAGAGCAGAGCTGAGGGACCCCGGCGGCTGCAGACAGGGCTGGAGGCAGAGGGTGTCAGCAGCACTGATGGAGCATGGCATGTCTGCAAATTGCTCTGACAGCCAGGGCCCTATAAAATTTTAATTTGAGGAATGAACCTGCTCTAAACTTTGCGAGTCGAGCCCTGCAGCTCGTGACTTGGGCGAGATTTTTGCGAAGATAAATGAAAAGAGACTTAAGGACTCTGACAGCAGCCGGTGGGCAAGGCCCTGTCTTGTGTCTGACAAAGAGCCCCGACCTGTGTCACGAAATTGGGGTCAGTAAATAAATATCAGCTGCTGTAAGCACGTCTGCAGTGTCACAGCGTTATTAAAAGCCTTTCAGGGTGAGCAAAGGACGCTTGTGTAGAGGTAGCCTTGAGGTCTGGCCGCCTACAAATGGTGCTTTATTGTCTGTGCTGTGTTAGTCTTACTGAGAGCATTATGGCAGGTGTAACTCACCCTGCAGAGCTTCCTGGGATTTGGCTGCTTTGTTGGTTTTGGAAGAGTTTTCAGTGGAAAAATCCTATTGCTAAAGGTGGATGTTGGTTTGTTACAGATGATCGAGGCTCAAACCGGGAAAAGGATCTCTCTCTGAGCTATTTGGGATCAAACCCCCAAATTAAATCCAGCTGAAGTGGGACCATGAATGGCATCCCTTCTTGCTGTTTCCTAATCACAATTAAAGTGGGAAAACATCTTGAATAGAGGAAGGGGTTACCCCACCTCCCAAAACATGCTAAAAGCAACATGTTCAGCACTTGTTTTGGGAAATTCCTGTCTTAATACAGGTCATACTGTTAGCAGGCAGCAAGCAACTGCCAGCTTCCACAGAATAATACCAAATTAGTGCTCTCCAGCTGAAGACAGATGCCCACTTCATATGTTCAAACATATTCTCTTCAAACATGGATGTAGCACCTTCCCAGCTGATGGGAGTGAAGCTTTGTGAGCACTAACTACTTTTTAAAATACAATATTCACGTTACATGGTCATTTCTTTAAATAACTTTTTTTTACGTAAACTGCTTTAAATGTAGGTTTTGGGCCCATTTTTTCTGTCTTTTCCTCCACTGGGTGCTGTTTTAGCCCCTCAGTATGAAGGCAGCTGGATTTTGTGCTTAATTACATTTTATATGTGGCTTAGCCGGGCCCTTTTGACAGAGAACTTTTTCATGGCTCTGGATGTGAAGCAGAATCTGGCTTTGGTTCAATCTGACAGGCAGCAGGTCAGACTTTAATATGTGATGCCTTTCTGATTTGTTTGTTTGATTTAGTCTTGTTTAGCAAATGCCAAAAAAGAATTTCCTCCCCTGGATCAGGTCACCTCAAGAGAGGTCAGTCAGAGTGGGCTGCCCAGAAAAATCCCTGATTTTAAGCTGTGTTTTAGTTCATTCCTGGCAAAGGGAGGCAGCCCAGGGTTTTCTGCTGCTACAGCTGCTCTTGGACACTGGTTGTGACCATGAATTGCTCCCCAGCTTAGCTGCCACTGCAGGATCTGGGCTGGACTTGCCCAAAGTGTGTGTGAGATTCCTCCTGAGATGGATTTCCATATTTGATTAGTGTGAGTGAAGCAGGGAGCCCAGCTTTAGAATGCATGAGCAGAAAATTTAATGTAGGCACTGCATGAACTCCTGAAGAACAGAGATGCATGGGAGGGTTTTAACAGATACCACAGAATCCTGGAATGGTTTGGGGTGGGAAGGAACCTTAAAGCCCATCTCATTCACCCCTGCCACGGACAGGGACACCTTCCACCAGCCCAGGTTGCTCCAAGCCCCATCCAACCTTGAAATATCAGCTACTGCAGAAAGAGAAACAACATTCTGTATGTCAGAATCCAAAAGCAAGAGAAATTCTTTATTGTGATCCAAAAAGGAGAGAAGGACTTGGTGTTCCAGGTTTGGGAGCCCATCCTGGAAGCACCAGATGGGAAATACCCTCATAGCATCTAAAAGGACAGTGAAAAAGGAGAAAAAGAAGGGGGAAAGGCATTTTACAGCAATTGTAGGAATGTCTCTAAGTTAGGAATGTGAGGGAGGTTCCCAAAGAGGCCAATGGGCTCCCCAGGGGGGTTTGGGGTCCCCATCCCTGGAGATGGCCAAGGAAAGGTTGGAGGTGGCACTCAGTGCTCTGGGCTGGGGACAAGGTGGGGATCTGGCACAGCTGAGACTGTTTGGATGATCTTTGAGATCTTTTCCAACCTCACTGGTTCCATGATTGAAGGGGAGAATTATGGCATCCATCATTTTCAATGTCCAGTGCAGAAAATTCACCAATTCTTACTGTACGTGATTTCCTAAAAAATAACTTATTTTTCCTCCCCAGCCCTACTGCCATTTCCCAGAAAACAAAGATACAGCCAGGAATAATTGCTTTAGCCTTTAGTTTTGAGTGGAATTTTTTCTTTTCCTCTGCCAAACAAATAGAAAAAGCAGTTGGACTGGTTTAACATATACTCCTATCTAAGGAAAAAAAATCCAATAGAGATGAAGATAACTTTATTCCTGTCAGCAAAGAAAAATATATATTTGATCCAATCTACACTAAACTTTTCTTTGCAGTTCTTGAGAAATAAAAATGAAAAAAAGAAACCCTATATATCACATTCTTGGCCAGTATTTGATGACATTCCCCTTCAGTTTTTCCTTCTGTTTTCTTACTAACTACAACAAAAAAGGGAGAGTGTAAGTTTATGTACCAGTAAAGGTAGAGCAGCAGAGTTCCCAGGCACCTCATTTTACAATTTGCTTTGACATCAAGTGAGAAATAACTGAGCACAACCTTTACCACAATAATTGGATTTTTGCCATCAGGAGAAGCTTGTTACATTTGTGTCCTCTGAGAAATAATAACCTTTTTAGGCTGAGTTTTATAGACTCCACTCTCTGTAACCTTAGAGGGATGTGATGTGCAGGGGTTGGATCCTTCCCTGCCCGAGTTGATCATCTCTCATCATTCTGTCAATAGTGGTGCTTGGTTTACACCACCACAGCCTCCAAATCATTTTGTGAGACATGCCTTAGAACACAGGCTGAGTTTACAGCAGACTCCTCTGTCTTCCTCTTTTTTTTCTTTTTTTGCTCTTTTTTGCTTCTGTTGTTTCAGGTTTTGCCAGTGATTTTTTTGCTCTTTGTGCAATTTCCTTGAGGAATCGTAGGAAAAATTAATTATAAAATCTGCATGGATATTGCACCTGGAAATGTCAGGTAGGTCAGAGCCCAAGGATGAGTGAGCTTTGTCAGCTGGGGATAGGAAATTTAATTTTAGCATCTCGAGTGTTTTGAAGTTGACTGTGGTGTTTGTCTCCATCACATCTGGGTTCCCCCAATCCAAAAACTGCTTAATTTCACACATCTCATTAAACATATGAGTAATTTCATAGATTTCATTAGTACTACCTAGAACTTTATCATAAACATTGATGATCATGTACAGGTTTATCAAGGATTGATTTTGTCATTCTCCAACCTATGCTTGAAGCTGGAATGAAACAATTGTTGAAAATAATACAAGAAATTGTTACTTGGATTTTTATATTATATCAAATTCCAAAATATTTGTACCTATTGTGATATTGCCTCAGTGCTGTGAGTATGAGCAGTGAAAGGATAAAATATGAATTAAAAAATATTCTATTATGATTTTTTTATAGCTCAAAAGAAGCAACAGGAACGTTGCACATGAGTATCACCATTCATGACCCCAAGAGATTGGCATTTCAGCATCACCAGGATGATTTATCCTATGAGGAATGTTAGGTTTGATGAAAGGATTAGATATTAGGAAGGAATTGTTCCCTGTGAGAGTGGCAGAGGGTGCCCCTGGATCCCTGGAAACTTCCAAGGCCAGGTTGGACATTGGGGCTTGGAGTAACCTGGGACAGTGGAAGGTGGGAGGGACTGGATGAGCTTTGAAATCCCTTCAACCAAGTCCATTCTATAAAATAACATGGTCTGAGCCTGTTTTATTTAAATATAACCAGTGTGAGATGGGAAGTGTGAAGTGGTAAAACACCATTTGAGGAGCGGGAGATGGATATTAAGTTAAAATGCCTTGTACTCAAAATCAATTTGAATTTACTTCAAACTTTGCATAACCTTCTCCTCAGAGTTATACAAATGTCTTGATAGACTCATTAAAATCTGGAAAATGGGAGAGAAAAATCTCAAGATATGAGACTCCCGAACGAGCGGAAATAAAAATCTCTAACTGAAGTGTGAAATGAGAGTGGATCAGTGAGAATTTTAAGTTTCAATTTCTTTCACTTTGTGGCTTTATCACACGCTGTTATTTCACCACTTTTATGGAGCAGAAATGTACGCGTTACAACCTATTTATTCCAAATTATTTTTGCAGGATCTTCTCTTTGGGTGTGCTCTCACTCTACTCGTGCAGCTCAAGGTGAAGCCCCCTGTGGTGTCTTTGAGAGAAGAGAACCAGTGCTAGTGCATCTATGAGAAATAATCATTTCTGATCTCTCTTTATTAACTTGGTGGCCAAAAGAGGAGAGATTCTGAGCAGGGATCCTTCACAAGCTCATAGTCCCTCTCCTCCTCCTAGAAACAGATTTCAAATATAATTTACCTCATCAGGGGATGTGCATGAATTTGTTTTCCAGAATGTTCTGACTTGTTACTGAGCAGCACCTCTTGTGTTTCATGTTCCTGTCTCCCTCCAAACAGCACAACTGGCAGCATTTTATTTGCTCTCACAAACCAAAATTGTTTTCTCATATTTGCTGTTCCACTGTGCTTTAAACGTGGCTCTTGTCCTTAAGGATGCCTTGAAATGTGACTTTTATTTCTGATGGAATGTTTCTTTTCTTTTTTTTCTTTTTTGGTTGAGAGTCCCATTTACACCCCAAATTGATGGAGAAAAATTGAGATTTTCTTTATCATGATGGTACAGTATGAAACAAATTGCTTCAGATTATGATTCCCTCCAGTTTAAATTGTTCTATTGTTTAGACTGGAGCTGGCTGACAGTTTCTTCATTTATCTCTCTTGGCTAAGGCAGCCCTGGACATATTTGAGGCATTAGGCTGGGTCTGGTTTGTCAACCTTGACCTTGTGCCACATTAGCTCCTTGCAAAGCTGACACTCTTCATTTCTCAGCCCTGCAGTTTGCTCTAAACTCTCTGAGCCAGGATTAGCCACAACTGCTGGGGAAATTTGTATGGGCAGGTATCAAAGCCATCATACAGGGTTTTCTTTTTCACACTCCCTGTTTGCACCAGCCTGTATTCTAGATCAGAAACAAAAATCTCACCATTTACACCTCATAACAAAATTTAATTGCTGTTTGTCTTAACTCTGATTTATTTTGTAGACTTGGTCTCACTTAAAACCAACTTTTGCACTTGAAATCTGGGCCATTGAAATTAGCAGTGAGTTCTTGCTACTCTGATTAGAAGTTCTCTGTGAAGGACATCTGGTGGCTTCTTCTAAAAATTTGCTTTGGTCAACTTAATCTATAGGCTTCATTTTAGGAAAGGAAGCAGCTTTGGGGCTGAAAACTGAGGAATTTAAAGCTGATACAATTGTGTAAGTATTTCCCTGAGTGCTTGGAGTTTATTCCATGTTCACTTTAAATTGGATAGGAGTAACCCCTGTTCCAAAGCCTCCTGGAGAGGCAGCCAGCATGGTGGCATCTGTTTCTTTTCACCAGGAAGGTGGCTTCACTTCTTCACAACAATTTCTTGCAAACGTTGCACGTTCAAAGGCTGAGCCTCATCTTTGCTCCTAATGGGAATTAATAGCACCAGGAAGTTCTAACAGCAATTGTCTCTTTAGAAGAATGATGCTGTGCCTCACTAAAAGTTGCCTGTCTGGTTTTCTTGCAGGTAGGAACCTATGAGGGGGGTAAAAAAAAGCCACATTATTCAAGAAACAAACAAATAAACCAAATTTACAGTGACCCTGCTCACAGGAAAGCCCAGACTGGCTCATTTTCCATTCTAACTCACAAACCTTAAAAAACATCTTGGCCGGAAAAGGTCTCAGGTAAATTGTGCAAACCCAAAGCTTTTGGGAATCAGCTGCTGAGGAAACATGAAAACAAAAATATTGCTTGCATGTACTGTGAGAAAGCAGGTGAAGCTCATCCCAGCAGGGAGATTTATCCATGGCTCAGCTCTGGGATGAAGAGCAGCTCGTGGAGGAGAGGGAGGTCTGTGGCAGCCTCGGCTCTCCCTGAGCCCACAGCAGCTGTTTGGCTGCCAGATGCTCTGGCTTTAATGGGTGAATCACAGCTGCAGCCCTGAAAATGCAGCACTTCACCCTCCAATCTCTGCTGTTCAGTCCTGATGTCTCATTTTCACTCTGCAGATTATTTTCAGGCATCTGTATTTTATTTTTTTTAAGCTGCTTCTTTCTTTTTGTTTTTTCCTGTGTTGTTAGAGATCTTTGTGAGCCACAGAATTCTGTGTGGTTATTCAAGTAATGCTTAAAACAGTGGAAGTCAGAGATATTTTAATATGTTTAAATATTACAGAATTTAGCCCTAAATCAATCAAGTTGAAAACTGTAAGAAACTTAAATCAGCCACGTAGGAAGCCCTGGAGGGCTTTTTCTCTCCCCAGGATAAATGTTGTGTTTCACATGGTGACAGACACCCAAAATGCAAATAAGGCTCCCCATCTAAATTTAGGTTGCTGTTCCACAGATTATTTACCTTTTTGGTTCTTCATCTCTGAATGGATAACGAACCAAAATTATCTGCCCTTGCTGAATCCCAAATAACAGAGGAAGGTTAGTGAGCTGATCAGGAGAGATCTGATGGGAATCAGGGAGCAGTTGGCAGTTTGCAGGAGCCTGAAATCAGAGTGACTGTCAGGGGCACAAAAAGTCTGGACATGTCCACAAGGGGAGTTTCTCATGACTGTGTCCTCCTCACTGTGAGGATCAGATGTTGATTTTATCATGTCTGATCTATCTGCATAATCTCCTTGCCTGCCTGCTGAGCTTTCTGAACAAATCTGCAGCAAAGGCACAAAAGAAGTTCTATTTTCTACCTTGTTTTGGAAAGATCCATCTCACCCAGCCCTGCAGGCTTCAGAGAAGGCCAAACCCACCCAATTTTGTCTTCAGTGGAGCCTGGACTTCATCCTTCATGCTGGACCCAGAGGAAGCTGTGAGTATCTGATAGAATCATGGAAAGTTAAAGGGTTGGAATGGAATTTAAAGATTATTTAGGCTCAGCAGTAATGGGCAGGGACACCTCCCACTAGACCAGGCCATGGACCACAGTCTCTTGTTTACATGTGAGAAGTGAGAATGATAATTCCTCTCAAGAGCACTTCCCATCTTCCTTTTCCTAACTCAAAACTATACAATATATTAATTTTTATTGCCTTTTTATGTCAAGCAAGACACAGATGAGACTATACAGCATTTCACTTATTTCTCATCCTGCAGCAACAGTAATTTATATCAAGAGCTGAAAATTGCCAGACCACAGGAAATAGCATGAAATAAATATTGCCTGAAATGCTTCCAGATGAGAGCTAATGCTTGTAATGTGTGTGTCTTGTAGCTTGGTTTGGTCTAAGCTGAGAGTTAGTTGGATTGTCATACTTACAGGGGTAAGTATTCAAACATGTCTAAACTTCATAAAACCTCCTGGAAAGAGAGACAGGCAGAGCCAGAGCAAAATCAAACCCAAAACTTTTAAGCCTGTTTGCACAGCAAGCTCAATAAACACTTTTGCTGATCTGCCTGAAACCTGGACAATTCAAATGCCATTATTCTCTTTGTCAATGCTCAGGCAAGTTCTGGTACAAGTGGAAAACCTAAAAAATATGAAGTTTGTTAAATAAAACATATTAAAATGGGTGCCATGAAACTGAATTGTTTCAACTGGAATGTATACACTGGGGAAAAGCAAGATCTTGAATATTCACATTCCAGCTCATTGAAAAGGCAATGGGCTATGCAACAAGATTGACAACAAAGGGAAAAATGATGAGGAAAATTGCCTTACTTATCTGCTAGAGTGCTCTTGACTGCCAACTGTAATTTTATGGTTCATTATATAAAAAAATACCATTAATGTTAGTACTTGTGTATCATAATCATGAGAAGAAGGGAAAAAGTTCATTGAAATGTGCTCCATTTTTAATCAAGACACTATAATTGTGTGGTTTTCAGGCATCATCAATTTCCATCAATTTTACTGCTGTGCAAATAATGTGCTGCTATAGTTCTTCCACAGGTCAATTCCTGCATGAGGTACATTGACTGCAGGGACGTAAAGTGTAAATAAACACTGGCATAATTTATCTTCTCTGATATTACTTGATACACCACCAGCTTTACGTTGATAAGGGGAGAAAATGGAAGGGCTGGGCTTGAATTGTGTGGTGCATCACAGAGCTTCAAAATTGTTATATAAATGTTGTTATATAAAATGTCAGGCAACAGCCAATATTAGCATCACAGAGCCACTGTCACCCAGCAAATGTGCCTGTCAGTTTAGCTGGGTGGTTTTGGGAGTTCTGAAAATCACAGATGGGGTAAAATGGTCTGAAACTCCAGCAGGGCTGCACTGGGATGTGTCTGTCACCAGCCCTGTGGATTGGCCAGCTCTAAACAGCCCTGGCCACGGGAGAATTTGGGTTCCTCACACCCAAAGGGAAGTGAAGGTGGCACTAATCCATCCCTTTTTGGAAAGGGAGCACAAGGGAGCTTCGTGCCATCCTTGAGTGCACAGAAAGGTTTGTGCTGAACACGTTTCCTGCATTAACCTTGGTGTTATTCCATAGGACGTCACAGAACAAATCTACAGCAGAGCCTCAACCCCAGAGCAGAGGAGAGGCCTTTCCCCAGGACTTCCTTCTTGATAAAATAATTCCCAGATGGTGTTTTCCCAGATGGAGGATGCTCAGATTTTTTTTACTTCATTCCAGCCTATGGTTGAGACCGACCTTTGGTAAAAGCTGCTCTTTTCTCTTGGGAATGTGCTGAGTTTTGAGGCCTGGGTAAGTTAAATTTTGTTTACAAAACTGAAGTTTAAACCATGTCACAGCTGGCCAGCCAAGTGCAAAAGGCTCATGTTAGGTGTGCTATCAATGTTTTTGAAAGCTATTTTGTCTACTGGTGCAGAATATTGATAAAAACCGAGGATCTTTATGAGCAACTTTTGTGGTATCAGATCCTTAATCCCACTGAGCACATCCCCTTCCTGAAGAATTCATCATGGAATCACAGAATGGGTTGGATTGGAAGACACCTTAAAGATCATCTCATGCCAAACCCCTGCCTGGGGCAAGGACACCTTCCACTAGCCCAGGGCCAGAACTACCACCAGCATTTGTCTTCCTGCTCACTCTTTTAATCCCAGTCTGAGGCTGGGATTCTAACCCCAACAAGAATTGGGATTTTAATCCCAGTCTGAGATTTTCTGCAGAGGAATCTCCATGAAGATGCCTGAGGATGGAGCAGGTTGTTGCACCCCGTGACAGCAGCCCTGGCACACAGCACTGCCAGGAATAAACACATTTTCTCTCCACTGTCCCTCTTTTGAAAGCTCCCTGTGCCTACATAAAGGAGGGAAAGCTCAGCAGACTGGACAGGGCTGCTGCTGAGTAGCTCATGCTAGGGCCAAGAGCTCATGAAGTGGCATGGTTTGGATGAAATATCCATGCAGGATTTCAGCTGCACTTGTGTCTGACACAGTCGGATTTGTGGAGCTTTAATTATAAATTACTTGATATAATAAGGTCAGCTGTCAAAAGCCCATCCCAGTGTCTGAGGCACTCGAAGTTTTGTTTGAGGGAGGGGATAACAAAGCAGTTAATTTTATTCCTGAAGAGTCTGGGGAAGTGGAGGATGGTGAGACTGAAAGCTCGGGGGCTTTCCTGAGGCTGACAAGCCCTCCAGAAATCCCAGCACTTTGCCAAGGCAGCACCATCCAGGGCCCTGGGAACAAACTGCTGCCAGCTGAAGCTCTCCTGAGCTGAGCAGTAGGCCTGAAATAGCCAGAATAATACAGATATTTCTGCCTATTTTCAGCTAAATGTCACCACACCTCTCACTTGGCAGTGGGATCCTCTGCAGAGGATGCTGAGAAGCCGAGTGGGGAGTGCTGGAGCAGCCTCTGCTTCCTCTGCCCCCAGCAGAAGGGAATGTCTGGGATAACACTTTGCAAATCTGCCTGGAAAAACATGGCATTATTCATAGTGTATGATTAGTCTTGCACGCTTTCCTTGTTATAAATATGTAACACATGCTCCAGTGCAGAATGTGATAATGTATTCCAACATGATCTTTATTGCTGATATTTAAAAACCTGTTCCTGAATATGCACAGTTTAAATTTCACATGAGTGTACATCTCCCAATTTTCCTGGTTTGAAGCGTAAAGTCTCTCAGGCAAAATGTAGGTTTTGTGTCAATCCATTTTTACCCCTTTCCTCAGCTCGTTTGTCTACAGTTAAATATTTTCTTCATCTTCCACGGGAAAATATGAATTATTCTAGAGCACCAAGTGCTGCAGTGTGTGTGCATCTGTGTTTGTTGGGAAGTCAAAATACAAACAGTGGAGAAGATATCCTCATTTGTTTTCCACTCCAGTTTTTAAGTGATATGTTAGGAAGCAATCATAATAAAGAGGAGCCGAAGGAGCCAAAGAAATTATTTCTCAGTGAGACAGCAGCCTGCTGTTATCTCTAATCTAAGAGGCACTGGATAGAGGTCATCTTCTGATCAATGAAGTGAATTCCACTTTATGATGCTGCAAACAGACAGAGAATGGTACAATCAAGTGCTTTTGAAGAGACAACAGAAGCAGCCAGAGAGCGAGGGGAGAACCATAACAAAAACAAACAGATTTCTTGCCATACAGAGCCTGTTTCACAAGGGCTCTGCAGTGTAGGAAGAGGACGTTGCCCTTCTCCAGCACCCCGGATATTCAGAGTATTGCCAAGACCTGAAATCACTTTACCTGCCCAGGACAGTCCTCTGCACAGAGTTACCAGTGATCTCTGCCACGTCCAAAGATTATCCCTCCTAAAGGAAAAGCAGTTTAGCTTCCAAGCTGAGCACTTCAGCATGGGGTGTGATGTGACTTTCAGGAATTCTGAACAAGGAATGCTGACAGCTTTTGTTCCACAGTCTCCACACACTTCAGGTCCTGGCTCTCTGCTTTGCCCATATTTTGCTTTTCAAGAGGAATTTTACTCAATCAGGTCCTACAGCACTGTCTGATATGGTTTTGGATCAGGTTTCAAGGCCTGATCAAAATGTTTGCTTCTGAAGTTTTGTAGTTAGGAGTATTAAGCATGGACATGTCATGGTAATTGAGCAAGAATTGCATGTGTGATGCAGCCTGTGCCACAGGAAAGCTTTAAAACACTCTCTGCTGCTTATTTTTTTCCCCAGACCTTGCAAAATCAATAGAAAGGTAACGAGGGCCCTTGCTGTCAGCATGGATTAATCTGGAATTCCCTGCCATCTTCAGATCCTTGTGCATCAAAACACGAGTTTGTATCAAAAGTTTGAACAGTGGCTCAAAGTGCTCAGGAGTTCAAAAAAATGACAAGAGCCAGTGAACTAAAACTCCTCCAATTTCTATGGTTTGCAAACTTCAAAAAGTGTGATTGTGCTGGGAGGCTTTGATCTCAATATTACTTTTTTATTGCCTTTGAAGTCCAAAGCAAAGGGCCACTGCAGCAGGATCTGGAGGTGCCCAGTGTTAATTCCCTATAGCCACGTTTAAGGTACAGCATATTAGCTATTGGCCACTGGATGCTAAAGAATGTAACCATAATAGAGAGGATTTTCTTCTTGGAGAAGGCTTCACACTCAGCAGTGTTGGTGCAGTTTGAGTTTTCCCAACAAAAAGGCCTCTGACACCCAAGACCTCAGGAAGGCGTTTTTTAGAATATCCCACATTTTTAATAATCAGCTGTTACAGCTCAGCAAGAGTTGGAATTCTGTCAATATTACCCACCAAACAGCAGCACATATTTCTGGAGCTGGTGAGGGAAACCTCCAAGGGGGAGGTTGGTGAGGGGCTGGAATCTCTGCCTGCTCCCAAGATGGGAACTTAACTCTGTAAATCAGCACCGGCGCCTGCCTTTGAACAGCAGAACTGGAAAGGAAAAATGGACAGGGCTGCATTTATAAGGCTTGTAAAATATTCATTTATGTGCTGTGCTGGAGGAGAATCGATCTCTGGAGAGCAGGAGGTTTCTTCATCTCAGTCACACTGCATTAGAGGGAGAGCTGAGTGGGGTGAGATGTCGTGGGGACAGTGGCGGGGCCAAACAGGGCAGCACCTGCTGGCCCTGAGCTCTGGATGGGGCACGGGGACATCAGGGCAACAGGAGAGGGATGTGAGCTCATCCCTGTGCCTCTGGGTATTGATTCCACTGAGTGCAAATTGAAATGTTTTTGTAGATTTGGTCTTTAGTGACTCATTTTTTTCTGCCGAATCATAGCAAGGTTAAAGAGGCAGGCAATGCTTTATTTTTTTATGTTTTATGCACAAGTACATGCTGGGATTCCTGGGTGGCCTGTGCAGGGCCAGGAGTTGCATTTTTAAGCTCCTTATGGATCCCTTCCAATCCAGGGAATTTAATGAATGCATGATTGTGAAAATGAATCTATTTTCAGATGGGCACAGCAGGATTTGTTTGCCCCTCCACAGTTCCCAGTTGCTCCCAGGCACTGCATGTGCTGCAATATTCCATGTGATGGGATCTGTGCATCTGGATTGACTTTTTTACTGTGGCTTCATGAAATCTTTTCTTGAGTATTTTCCTCATGAGTTGAGGAAATTTCCATCCATTGGACTCTCTAAGCCTGCCAGAGCCCCAGGCAGGGTTGTACAGAGTGTGAGATGTGGTGTGGGCAGGCACAGCTGGGTTTGCCAGTGAGCAGTGCCACCAATCCAGTGGTTTTTCCCCTTAAAATGCCCTTTCAAGGCTTTAAGCAAGGCAGTGTATCGTGAACAGGATTCTTCCACAATTTTTCTGATGTTAAGGACTCGTAAAGATTTTTAACAACAGACTTTTACATAGTTAAACTGAGAAATAGCTTCTCTAATGTTTTCAGCTACTCCTGACAATAATGTCTTTACCTCAAGAGCAAAGTATTCATGCTGATGTCAATAAAGGCAGTGGTTTTGACAGCAGTTTTATACATCAGCATAGATCTGGAGTGCTGAATATTACCTGTGTTATCAATTGGCTAACACTTGCCACGAGAGAGATGTCTCTTTAGAAAGCTGTTCCTTTTATGAGTGTCATCAACTCCTGTCAGCCTGACACCGCTGGGTTTGACTGGGTTTGAAGTTTTTGTTGTTGTTTAAATTTGTGATAACACAAGCGAGAGCTTTTTGAGGAATGGATGTTGAAAAATGTGTTCTGTTCACACATAAACGGCTTCATTCAGCTGCTTTTTTGTGAAAGCTCTGAGATCTGTGGAGGGAAATACTTAAGTAATGGAGTGATTTGCTGTGCTTTGGGTGCTAAAACAGCACAGGTGTAGCTCACACAGAGGCAGTGACTTATTGCAGCTCTGAATGTCTCTCAGTTTAAAAGCTCTGGGGTTTAAATCCTTGTGCAGAATCTCTTTTGGATTTTGGATAACCCAAGATCAGGAAGGCCCTAGGAGCACAGGGAAGGTACAAGTGCATAATCCCATCCCAATTAGGAACTCTTTATTAGCAAGTGTCAGGAATATTTATTTTCCCATGTTAAGAAAAAAAGAAAACCAGACTGACTTTTATATTTCTAACAGCGCAAATCGGTGTGAATTCACAATTTATGGATGCATAAAGAGCACAGGCTTGCTGACCAACTCCAAATTTCGCTGTTGGTGAAAGGAACACCAAGAAAAAGAGATGCAACATCTGGCACAGCTCAGCACCAGCTCACCTATGGCTGCTGGTCCAGGCCACACTCCTGAAGAAGACCCAAGAGGCATCAGCCATGATTCCAACAGGTGACACTAAATCTTCCCAAAATAATCACTGCCAGCTTGTAAGGACCTGGTATCAACACAGAATCCCAGAATCCCAGGAGATTCTGGGAGGGAACTTAAATCCCACCCAGTGCCACCCCTGCCATGGCAGGGACACCTCCCACTGTCCCAGGCTGCTCCAGCCCCAGTGTCCAGCCTGGCCTTGGGCAATGCCAGGGATCCAGGGGCACCCTGTGCTAGGTGAACACCTCCCCACCCTCCCAGGGAACAATTTCTTCCCAGTATTTAATAATTTCTATATTGCACCAATTTAATTTCTGTATTGTACCAACACGCTGAAGTTGAAGGTGGCTGGAGAGCAGGGAGCAGCTGCTTTCATTATGGGAGGCCTCTTTCTGAATATTTACATCTGAGCTATAAATCACCCCTAACACATCACTCAGTGTAATAGGTTCCTGTAATTAAATGAGAGCTTTATTGAATAAATTGCACACTGTTAATTACACGTGTAAGAGTCCCTGGCAATTCCTTTGACTTTATTGCAGATAAAACAATGACCTTGTCTATTTTCATAGTGCTTGATAATTTAAGAAGATTGAAGAAGTGTTAATTGTGAGTTGGCCAAGAAGTCTTTAAAATGCTTTAATAGCTTTAATAGTATTAACTCAATATTGAGATAAGATTATTCCTTGTGCTTTCTGTGTACTCACAGTGCCAGGCACTGCTCCTCTCACCTCTGGAACTCACCTGTGAGAGCAGTGGAGCTTGGGGTGGGCAACAAAAACCAGGAAAATGTTGATTTAGTCTATAATAGCCACAAATCGATTTTTCTTGATGGAGGGGACAGTCAGGAATTATCTGCATTAAATCAGCAAGGATTTTATGCAAATGAATGCAGAATTAGAATAGCAGAGTGCAGCTTGATGACATTGGTCTTATTTTTTGCATATTAGTCAATAGTTGCTAAGTTTCAATTTTCCCTTTCCTTTGGCATCTTTATTTATAATTAAGTTATTTATACATGCACACAAGTACAAACTCACCCATTGGGCACTGAAATGAAATCCCAGCGAGGCTTTAGTTTCATTTACTGCTTCCTCCAATAAATGCACATCTTTCAAACCTCTGCAGAGCTGCATCGATTCCTGAAGCATCATCTCCCAGTTTATTGAGTACAAGTGGTGACTGATTGTCCCCTGACACTTCAGCAAGAACTTCAACATACAAGAAACAAGTTTTAAATTGGCTGTGGCTTTATTAAGATACCACCACATCTGGAAAGTTTTTCAGGATGGTTGGGAATTTCTTGATAATTTTTTTTTTTGTCCCCCCCACTGTAAAATGCTGATTTGCCCAAATCCAGGCTGTTTGCTAAGCAAAATTTGATTCAACAGATCCAATTAAGAAGAAAAAGAAGCCAGAGCAGTTGCAGGTTGACACTGTTAACAGGAGATTGTGCTTTTCCTTGTGATGGCAATTTTTCAACATTTTAATGAACTTCCACTTGAAAAAAAGGGAAGTTGAAACCAATTAATTTGAGTGACCTGACAAAAAAAAATGAAAAACCAACAAAACAGGAGGAGTGTTGGAGGGTGGCAATGTGAGATCACAGCTTTACACCCTGTCTCTTGCAGAACTTCCCTGCAAACTGCTGAAAACCTGTGGGAAAACCAGGCTCAATCCACACTCAGTGGGGAACTTCCTTGCTGCACTGCTGATATCCTCCAAACTTAGGGAAAACTGGGGAATTTAAAGGGAAAATCAGCACTAACAGCCTGGGGTTTGTCTTTTTTGGTGTCTTCTGCTTTCCTGAGAGCAGCTTGTCTCCATCACCAGAGTCGAGCTTGGGGTCCTGCTTGTCTCTCATCTCCTCTTAGCAAATTCCAGCCCATCCCCAATCCTGTTTAGCTTTGCTGGGATCTTCTTGAGATTCTCCTTTTTTGCCTCAATCCTATTAAACACTAAATTTTTGTGCTAAACAATATAATTTCTAATAATTTGATCCATTTCTAATCACGACTTTGCTTGAAATTCGCATTACTGCAACACCAGGATCCTACCAAGTCAGTTTGAAATCAATCTGGTTCACAGAAGACACCTGAATTTAAAGTCTGAAAGCATCTTCCATTTGAAGTAACATTTTTAAAAATTAATTTGCCCCTGTGCTCAATAGGGCACAGGAAGAGCAGCAAAGCTTTTCACCAGGGTTTGAAAACTACAGCAAATAACTTCTTCAGTCAGAGAAAAATAACCTAATAGCAGCTTTCCCTGGGAACTCACAGGATTTCTCTGTTCAACAGAGCAGGAAAATACATGTGCTTTGTATGAATATAGAAATGAAGAAATAATTTATCAAGCAAAAATATAGGTATTTCTTCAAGAATTTCCATTGCTCTCGAAATATTTTTTCCTTTTTGACACAGTTTTCCTGCTCTGCTGTTTGATGGATTGATCTAAGATGGGAGAAGAAGTGCTTTCCTTCCTTTGATGATAAAGAAAAGGGAAGAAAGAAAAACTTAAGCATAAAGATGCCAACATGAGCTTTATCTACTTCGGTTCCACCTGAGAACTGTTCAGTTTCCCCTTTGCAGAAATTATTGCTTTACTTTCTCTGCTCCTTTCCACAATTTTCCTATTTTTTCCTTAGTTTCCTATTTTTTCCTTTGTATTTTACCATTCCCAAGAGAGTGAAGCACCTGATCCCTGAGGTTGTCCAGAAATATCCCACCTTGGCAGGCAGGTGAGGACAAAGCTTCTGCTTTGCTATTGAGACTCTAAATGTCAGGATTTTTAATTTAATTAGTGCACTTCACCAGTCCACCTTGAGAGGAATATTGATCAGTTCTCTGTTCCCAATGTTATTCTTATTTCTCTGACACCTCTTAATAGAAAAACAGTGCCCTTTTCTAGGCAGAGTTTTATTTATTTGAATCTCCTTCCCCCATTATTTTAATTAATATAAAGATATCAGCTGGAGACAGAGTGGAGGACCAGGGGTGTTTTTTCTTGACAGAGTTTCTATTTGTACATCTCCCAAAGCAAATAAATCCAGCTTGGAACTGAACAAAGGGGGTTCACACCATGTTTTGTATTGGTTCACTAAGGAGGCATAAAATCCACCAAATTTAGTAAATTCCATACAAGGTAAGTCAGTTTGAAATTTGTTTATGTGTTCAACCAGAAATGGATCTCTGTTATGGGACTTGTGGTTTCCTGAAACATGATGATTTTTTTAAATTATGAGCAATAATCTCCATGTTTTTTAAGCAAAATCTTCTTTACTCACAGAGGTCTTTTTGAGAAAAAGGTTTTGGATGACTTGATAGACACCTGTCAATGGACACATCCCAAATCACTTTAAATATTTAAATTTGTTGTCTAATTTTACTGCAGGACTCTTCAGGCATCTCCAGACATCAGGTTACCAGCTCTGCTGAATTTCAGCTTGGGAAGTTTCTATAAAGCCTACAGGAACTTCAGATTGCCAGTAGGATTAAAAAAATAATAAGATTTCATTAATTTTTGATCCATTCCAGACTCTGGGAGAAATCTGGTCTGGGTTTTCCCTTTTGCTGACTCCATTCTGGACTCCACCTGGAATCTGCTCTGGATTTTTCCTTTTTCCAACTCCACTCTGGCCTCCACTTGGAATCTGGTCTGGGTTTTCCCCTTTTCCAACTTCATTCTGGACTCTGCTTGAAGTCCTCTCTGGGTTTCTCCTTTTGCTGGCTCCATTCCTGACTCCAACAGAAATCCCCTCCGGGTTTTCCCTTTGCAGGCTCCATTCCTGACTCCAGCAGAAATCCCCTCCGGGTTTTCCCTTTGCCACCTCCATTCCTGACTCCAGCAGAAATCCTCTCCGTGTTTTCTCTTTGCCGACTCCATTCCTGACTCCATCAGAAATCCTCCCCGTGTTTTCCCTTTGCTGGCTCCATTCCTGACTCCAGCAGAAATCCCCTCCGGGTTTTCCCTTTGCCGGCTCCATTCCCGACTCCAGCAGAAATCCCCTCCGGGTTTTCCCTTTGCCGGCTCCATTCCCGACTCCGGGCCGGTTCTTTGTTCCCCACACTGAATTCCTGAATTTCTGAGTTTCGGGCTCACCTGCGGCTCTGCCCT
>JAYDZK010000032.1:2575253-2592503 GCA_034509185.1 Euphonia xanthogaster | reverse complement strand
CCCTCACTGCCAGAGTGCCAGGCCCTGGGGAAGGCTCCCCAGGGCAGTGGTGGAGGCACCAGCCCTGGAAGAGCTCAGAACCCACTTCTGGTTTTTGGATGTGGCCCTTTGGGATAGGATTTGGTGGGTGTGGTGGGATCTGACTGAAGGTTGGACTTGATCATCTTGGGAGTCTCTTATCTTGCAAAAATTCTGCAGCTGTGGACAGAAGGGTGACAAATCCCAGCAATGCCTCAAAGGAAGGTCAGCCCTGCTCACAAATGACACTGCAGCCTTCAGCTGGGGCCTTGCTGTCCAAAGCAGCAATAATTGGAGGGCACCAAATTTCATGATGTGAAGTTCTTCAGCCTCGGTTTGACTCGATGACAGACAGTGGCACCGAACTCCTGCACTTGCAGCTTGATTGCAGACCATAAATTTTGCCAAATCAAATCCACCACCTCATTCCATGGGCATTGAGATTACAGCAGCAATGGGAAATACAGGAAACTCAGGAAATTTTTTCCCCCTTTTATTTATTTCTTGGGGAAGAGAGAGGACATTGTTGAAATAAAACCGTTTCATTTTGTGTAAATTTCTCAGCTTTGCTGGAAGTTTCAAAGCCCAGCTCTCTGATCCATGATTTCATGGGTTCTGCTTAAAAGATAACATCCTCCAAACGGGATTATTTCCCTGGATAAGGCCGGAAAGATCTGTTTTCAATCTCTTGCTGTGAATCAAGCCAAAGAAAGACTCAAACCCGTCACAGGCAGGTGCAGGCTGCACCCAGAGCTGACAGCACCATCAGGTTGGGAATGTTGCAAGGATAATCACAGGCTGGCAACTTTTGGGTCGTTTTTTTTACCAATATTGATTGGCTGACTCTGCAAAAATGCTGCAAATGTGGCAGGAGAAAGGCTTGCTGATGTTCATGGACTGCAGGGTGCTGGGGTCAGGGAGCACCTGGAGCCAAGGGTGCCCAGTGCACACTTTAATGAAGTGTGACATCGAAATTCAGCGTGACCTTGTGTTGGACAGGAGCAGGAGTATGGTGAGCTACATCAATAAAATCTGAATAAGGTCTTTTTTCAGCTGAAAGGAGTCTCTGACACCTGGGCTGCTATAAATATTCATTGGGAAAACAGACCACATGGTATTGAGGGTTATTTTTGGTAGCACTGGGGGCTGTGTTTGGGTTTATGGCACAAGAAATGAAGCGACTGGGGATTGTATTTCTGAAAATATAATATTAGAAGGAGTAGTTTGAATTAGAGTTTCAAAGGGGGTATAGGAGTCTTTCCACATGTGTTTGCTGAAGATATTTAAAGAAGCTGGACAGAGACTTGGGTTGACTAGTGATCAAGAAGTCCTGAAGTTTTACAGCACACGGGTGCAAGTCTTGATGAGATTATTTTACAAGGCCTGTTCTCTATTTAAATTCTCATTTTCCTTTGAAATATCCCAGGATATTATGTGAAATAGGAGAAGGACTTCATCCTTTCTTAAGAAGAGTTCTCTGATCAGGGAGAGCAGTTCTTGATGCTTCAAATTAACATCTGCATAGCCAAAATATGGTAACACAACTTTTGAACATGCTTGTACTTGGCTTTTGTTAGTCAGTGTCCTGTTTTTCTCTGGGATGTAAAGATCAAGACCAAAGTTTGTGAACTTCAGGAAACTTCTCCAAGGTGAGCAGAGGGATGGAGCAGCTCTGCTGGGAGGAAAGGCTGGCACAGCTGGGATTGTTCACCTGAATAGGAGAAGCTTTGGGCTGAGCTCCAGGACCTGAAGGAGCTACAGGAGAGATGGAGAGAGACTGTTCAGAAAGGATGGAGTGATGGGACACAGGGAGTGGCTTCAAACTGACAGAGAGTAGATTCAGGTGAGACATTTGGAATAAATCCTTCCCTGGCAGGATGGGCAGCCCTGGCACAGGGGGCCCAGAGCAGCTGGGGCTGCCCCTGATCCCTGGCCAGGCTGGACACTGGGGCTGGGAGCAGCCTGGGATGGTGGGAGGTGTCCCTGTCATGGCAGGGCTGGAACTGGGTGGGATTTAAGGTCTCTTATCACCCTACACTTCTCTCAGTTCCACATTTAAATATATTTGAGTTACACATTTAAATATATTTGCATATCTGGCTAATTCTGTCTAGCTGATTCCAGCAATCAGCTGTCCTGCCCAGAGCCCTCTCCTGCAGGAAGGCAGCCCAGCTGCTGCACATCTGGGGACATGCAAGTGGCACATCCCAGTCCCAGCAGAGGAGCCACTCCAGCCAAATGGAAGCCAAGCTCTGCTCTCCTGCTTATTAAACACCATTCATCACAGCACATTCCATGGGCTGCAGCTGCATGGGGAAATGCTGCTGTTTGTGTAGCAGAGATCTCCTTAAACTCCTTTTTCAATGTTATTTTTAGCCTTTAGCAATCGCTCAAACTTAAGATGCAGGCATTGTTCTTTTAGGGCCTTTTTAACATGTTCTGGCCACACTGAAATCAAGAATTTAAAAATATCTGCTTATTTTAAATTGATAACTGTGCTTCCTGAGCTCAGTAACAGCCACAATCTGGCTTCACTTTTAATTTTGCTGCTTTAACACCTTACAGCTGCAGTTTCCATGCAGGCAGAGTTGATGGCAGCTTGGTGCACGTGAATATTGGTGGCAGAAGCTCTTTGTTCCACCTTTATGAAAAAAGGAATACCTGTATTTGTAATGCACTTCATGATGTATAAATACATCTGCATAGTGTATTATAAATACACACATTTATGTAGAAATACAGAAATCAATTTGATTGTATAAATCAAAAAATACATAAATTTATAAGTTATCAGAATTTTGCTCTTGTGTTTGTATTTTTTCCAGCTCTTCACTCAGGGGCATTTCTGGCCCATCATGTGCTGATTTATTTTTCCACAAGGCCATGCAGTGTTTTTATGTTGCTCAGCTGCCTGGCTTTGTGCTGGGAGGGCACAGAAAGGTTGGAATGAGTGGATGTGGGAGGAATTCTGTCACATTTTGTATTCAGGCAACCCACAGTTGGAATTCTGACATCCCTGCCCACATATTATTAAGCCATTGCAGAAATAGAAAAAATCCCAGGTAAAATTAAGATGACCTCCAGGTTTTCCCAAACATGTGAAATTGTTTTAGGGAGGTTTTCCCTAAATTTACTGGAATTCCAGGCTGGTATTTTCTTGATACACCCCCAAACCCTGATGTGGTAGAGTGGTAAATCCACAGCACAGGATGATGGGTGCCTTGAGGAGAAGCACTGCTGTCCCTGCAGGTGTCTTCACACTGGGGAGATTCAGATGAGATCCCAGGAAAAATTTCCTCCTGTGAAAGCTGTCAGGGATTGGAGCCATCCAGGGCAGTGGAGGAGGCCCCATCCCTGGAAGTGTTCAAAAAACATGTGGATGTGGCAGCTGAGGACAGGGATTGGGGTTGATGGTTGGACTTGATGAGCTTAGAGGTCTTTTCCACCTTTAATGATTCTCTGATTCTATTCAAGGCTGAAGGATTAAGAATTTAAAAGACTCCAATCCTTGATGATGTTCTTATGTGCCTCTAGAAGAGGCCCTAATTTACTGATCAGCCACAATGAAGAACAGACTCTGCAGAGAGAAAAAGAGGGAATTTAGCCCTGAAAAAGGATGGAGAATAGAAGGGGAAATTAGTAAAGACACAGGAGTTGCAATCTAAGCTCAAATAAAATATCCCTGCTCCTCTCATTTGACAGGCTGTGCTGATCCCATGGAGTCCTCAGCATAAAAAGTTGCCCAGTGATGCTCTAGAAGGTGAGTAAATGTATGTCAGGAGGAAAAAATAACACTCCCGTGCAAGGATGATTTAAGATTATTTTCCCCCACTTCTGCATGAGATTGGATCTATTGTAACCTTCCTAAACCTTTGTTACCTTTGTAATTTAAACTGACACGTTAAATGCTAATGCAATTGATGGGGGTGAACAAGTGGTCAAGGAACAACCTGATCTGACTGTATAATGCATCAGAGAATTGCAAAAATATGCAGGTCAGATGTAATTTTGACAGAAAATGGCTCGCTGCAAGGGTTTATGTTTCCCTGGATGGTCTTAAAAAGAGTTGGACTATGGTAAGTACCACAGCGCTCAAAAAAATACCAAGTTAAACTTGATGGAAAAAATCCAAGTTCTCAATATCCTCAGATTTCATTATCAGTTTTTATTGGAGCTGGGATAATAAGATTATAGAATTAAGAGAAAAGTTATACCCATTTTCTTCAGCTCAGCTGCCCTAATGTGCAGCAAGGAAGTGACACTCATTTCTCACCATAAATACGGCAAAAACTGCCTGGAAAATGAAGTCTCTGACCACGTGCAGGTCCTTACTGAAAATTCTGTTCCTCAGCAGGCACTGGGGCATGGCAATAACCCTTAAGGATGGGTAAAAAAGGTTTCTCACCAATTTATCCTGAAGTTGAGGACTTTCCATTTGGCATAACACAGCTGTGGAGTGGGACCAGGATGGGAATCCTGAAGCAGCTGCCCACAGGAGGAACCTCCCTGTTCCAGGGGTAAAATGTGTAAATAAGGGGAAACAGCAGAGAAAGACACAGGCAGTTCAACCCAGAGCTCTTTATTTCCAGTTTAGGGACTTCCTGAAAAATAAGAGACACATTAAATGGCTCTGCTGACTGCTTGAGGTGATCTGGAGCAGAGGGAAGCTTGGGCCACTTTCATGTCCACCAACACCCTGTGGATCCCTCCTTTATTTCCTTGCATTAATACATGTGCTCCAAAAAGCACTGCTGTAGGACACAGATTATTTTCCATTTTGGGGCCACGATAACAAACTGTTCACTCCAGTCTGAGCATTACCAAGGATGTTGGAAGTATCAGCTTTTCCCTGGACCCTTTCTGAGCAAGAAGAGAGTCAGCAACTTCACAATTTTGGTTCCATATTCCTCAAAAGAGTGTCAGGTTTTTTAACTTGGAAAACCCAGGAATCCCTCAGACTTTTTCCACTCTCAAGATGCCACCAGCAGGTGCTAAACAGACCAGAACAAAGACAGCAAATGAAGCTATAACCACTCCCTTCAAGAATTTGACTTATTTTCAGCGTTTTCCTGATTTGTTTACTACTTCAGTGGGGTTTTTTTACCCTCAGAGGAAATTTCAGGGTTGAATTTGTCCTCCTGCCCGCTGTATTCTTCATCTATGTATGTGTTTAGAGAGGAAAATTGAAATGTGAATTGACTCAGTGCTTTTAAAACCTTAAAAAAATAATAATTCAGTGCCTACTCTATGAGATGGAACTCTCCTGGCTGCTCTAACCTGCCGAGCAGGTTAGCATAACATGAAATCAATTATTGTACTCACCATATAAAAGCTGTCAGGTTGAATACTTAACTGCAGGATCTCCCCTGAATGTCTGATTTCCAGTCATCATCCCTGTGAAGCTCCAGAAATGCAGGGACATAAGGAAGATTCTGGGCTAAGAAATTTATTGGGCTACCCTGAGTTATAAAAGGGAAATCAGGAAAGAACAATTCAGCCTGCAAACAAAGCCCCATTTTTAATCAAACACTTCCCAGCCCCATAAAACAAAACAGAAGAAACTGCTGAATAAATACTGAATTTCTAGCTTGGATTGTAAAAATTGTGGCATAATTTCATTTATTTTTCAACTTATCTGGAAGCAGCTGTTGCTGGAATATTATTTCCATTATTTTCTGTCCTTTTCTTTGAATTTCTTGGGTTGTTTTGGGTTTTGGTTTTTGTGGATTTTTTTGGTGTTGTTGGTTGTTTCTTTTGCTTTTTTTTTGGTTTGGTTTTTTTTGGTTGTTTTTTGTCAGGTTGGGGTTTTTTTTGGGTTTGTTTGGTTTTGGTGGGCTTTTTTGTGTGTTTACTTTTTTGTTTGTTTGTTGGGTTTTTCTGGGTTTTTTTTTTTGCTTTATTTTCGGGGAGTTCTTGGGTTTTGAGGGGATTTTTTGGGTTGTTTGGTGTTGGAGTTTTTTTGGGGATGGGTCTTTTTCTACAGAGGGAGAATCAAACAGAAAAATGCTTTGACTTTCACAGCTCTTCTACTGCTAAACTTTATTCTACATTTATAACACACAATGCAAATAATTATTGATCTCTTTTCTGATCTGGCCTTTACTGTGTGACCTTGCTGTGGCTAAAATCTCAATCTTAGATGTTCCACCTGTAGTGGTGACGTGAGTTTGTCATTTGAGAATCCTAAAAATGATGAATTAAGGATTGTGAAGTGCTGGTGTTATGACAAGAGTGGGGATTGTTTGTAACAGAGCTGGGACGAAGGTCCAGTGTGGTGGGAAAGGAGTGAAAATTGTGATTCTGACTCCTTCCTGCTGTGTTTCTGTAGGGAAGGGGAAGGTTTGGACTTCTGGGAAGGCTGGGAGTGCAGGAAATGGAGGGACAGCACACAGGGAATGGCTTCAAAGTGCCACAGGGCAGGGTTAGGTGGGATATAGAGAAGGAATTCCTCCCTGTGAGGGTGGGGAGGGGATGGAATTCCCAGCTGGGGCTGCCCCTGGATCCCTGGCAGTGCCCAAGGCCAGGTTGGACACTGGGGCTGGAGCACCTGGGGCAGTGGGAGGTGTCCCTGCCCATGGCAGGGCTGGCACTGGGTGGGATTTAGGGTCCCTCCCAACCCAAACCAGTCTGGAATCCTTTCACTCAGAGCAAGCTCACCTTGGAGCTGTGTCCTTCCCATGGAGCCCCCAGCCAGGCCCAGGAACCAGGGCAGCTTTCTGTGAGCTGCTCCTTTGCACTTGTCTGTTTAAAGTACCCCAAAAGCAAAGGCCAGAGCATCTGCAGGCTCTGGTTTGGAGCTGTGTCACCTCACAGCTCTGGGGGATTGCTTCTAGCAGCAGAAACATTGCCTGCCCATGGTCCATAACAGCTTGGAACAAAGAGCTATAAAAGCAGGGAGCAGGAGACAGATTTATCTCGGTGTATTTCAAGAAATGATGATCCTGAATTGATTCCTTCTCTGAAATACAAACTCCATGTTTAGCTCTTCTGAAAAAGAAAAAAAAAAAAGGAAAACCATAAAATAAACCAGGATTTATCCTCAAGATCAACTCTTATTCTCTTTCAGAAATTACATTCTAGACAATAAGTGATCATTATGTGCCAACAGAGCTGAGAATCTGATTTTAACTTTCAGGTAACATATTAGGGCCATAACCAAATCTGAGAACTATTATCATAGCCAAATGAATGTAATGCTTCAAGGCTGTAACAGTCATCACCTTTTTATCATTCAGATTACCAGCCAAGCCTGAAACAATGAATTTCTTTAACATTATTCTCCCATAACCTTTAACTGTATGCATTATTTCAAACATCTGAAATAATCCTTTATATGACACAGTAGAATAATACTTTTGCCACTCACTGCACACTGGAATTTGTAAGCCCAGAGCAGAAGAAAATCTCCAGTCTGTTCTGTCTGCCATGGAAATACATTCATTTCAATTGTGCTGGAGTGGTGTTTAAGTGATAAATAATTTGAAGGAACACTGATAGGAAGCATAAGGTTCATAAAAGTCCAGAAATGCTGCTGCAGTTTTATCACCATTATAAAAGTGTCCTGCTTGCCTTGTTTTGGGAGGGCTCTGCTTGGCCAGCTCTCACATATTTCACGTGGAATGCACAGTGTAAATATTCCATGGGTTCATTACAGAGCTGTGTTTGTGATAAACCTTCCCGGAGTCCTTTCAGGAAATGCTTATTCCTGTTCTGTCAAGTGGGTGCTAATGCCCCAGGCCAGCTCTCTCCACAGGCCATGCTGATAAATAATCCCGTGTATGCTCTGGTGATTCTGTGCATAAACTCCCCCCTGGCTGAGTTACTGCAGCTCCGGGCCCTGCATGGATCACATTTATAAACACAACATTGTGTTTCTTACCTGTGCTGAGGTCTATTATGATGGCAGAACTGGCATTTATCTGCACTCTTGGTATAAAAACGTTTCCAGCCACACAAGCAATGCATGAAAATACAAAAGCGACTGCAGGAAATATTGCCAGGGAGAGGGGTCTTGGAAAACATCCCAGGGAGCCTCGAGGCTGCTGAGTACAGAACACCTTGGATCAGCCCCTTGGAGAGCACAACCTCCAAAGCAGCAAGTTTGGAGAATTCAATTGTGTCTTCTTCAGTGACCTCATGAAAACAGAACACCTCAGAAAGGTCTCAGCAATACAGAGCAGCAGCTTTTTAACTGAAGTTCAACTGCTTCCAAGATCTTGAAAATGCAGCCTTAGAAAATCTGAATTTCTTGAAATATTTCTAAACTGCTTCAAGGAAAGGGGATTCAGATACAAAGGATTCAGGCTCCGGATAAGGAACAATTATTCTTGTGCTGAACAAGCGAAAAGGGGTTGGAATTTAGGTCCAATTCTTCTGTGATTTCTTGTGTGACCTTTCACAAGCCACACACGGTCACAAAGTGATTCCCACTAGCTTCAGTGGAGGAGAGAATCAGCTCCTAATTTCTCTTTGAATCAGTTTTCTCATTAGTGAATTACCGACCTCAGAGCTTAATGCTTCCAGTGCTCTTCAGCATCCTTGAAGGGGAAGTGATATTGGAATGTTAACTGTCCTCACTGCCAGCAGCCAGGCAGCAGAAAATCCAGATTAATAGGGGCACTTTGGTGCCATGGCCACCACGTGGATCTGTGCTCTCCACCCCAGAAGAACAAGGCAAGAGTCAAAAAGATTAATTTAAACATTTCAGCTCAAGAGAGCGCTGCTTTCTCAGCAGGTACCTGGAATTTCCTGCAGCTTTTGCTGTATTTTAGGGCAGATTTTCATTTGCTGTCATCTCAGCGCTCCACTAAAGCACTTCTTTTATTCACAGAGTTAATCAGCAAGTTCACATCACCTGGAATGGAAATTTCTGGAGCTGAATATTCCCCTTGCTCCAGGACTTGAGGGCTGACAATGTTTACACAGAGCTACAAACTCCAAGCTCAAGGAGAGGCAGGAGTTGTTCATGCTGGCAATGCTCAGCCTCACCTGGCAGGAAAAGGTGACCATTCCAGGGGAGAAGAAACCAAAGACTGACAGCAAATTTGCTGGTAAATATTAAAAAAAAAAAAAAAAAAGGTCAGTCCTGAACATTAAAGAGGGCCAGCAGGAAATCATTAAATCTGAATGATAACGTGGGTTTATTTTAATTTGCTCGCCTGGATTTTCACAGACAATGAATGGATTGTGGAAAATAAAATGAACTCCATAAAAATGTGGAGTTGCAGCAGGACTTAGAAAATAATTGTAATAACCCAGCCAGACTTCCTACCCCTTTCTCCTGAATTAGTTTTTATCTCTATTACTTTCATCACCAAAAGAGTAACTTTTATACAGTTTAAGTGCCACATGCTAGACCCCCTGGAGGATTTCAATACTTTTAACTGTGTGCTTTTCAATTTTTCAATTATAAATATTTCAATCTTTTCAATATTTCAATTATTTTAATATTTCAATTAAAGCCCTCAAAGCCTTGGCTCAGATGCCACCAAGCCCTGGAGTCACTGGGTGCTACCTGGCCACGTAGATGAGCCTGAGGCAGAGCAAGAACCCCCCAGCTGTCATTCTGGAGTTCATGGGAGGGTGGAATTCCTTCCTTGGGATGTCCTCCATGGACCAGGTCACCATCAGCTTCTTGGGGATCTTTCAAAATTATTCAATTTCCATAAATTCAACTGCTACAGAGCCTTCATAAACTCATTGGAGTAGGGGTGAAAAAAGGCTTTATTCTTTCCCGAGGTGGCTGCTTGAACCTGCAGTCCCTGTGAGAATCAGGAAAGTTGAGGCTGAAAAGACCTTCAGGAGCCTCGAGTCCAAGCCAAGGGATTGTGCCTTTCCAGTAAATTAAAAAAGAAGCATCCATCTCTGCTGCAGAGGATCACCTGGCACGCCTGCTGATTTATTTAACTAATTTTTCATCCCATAATTCTTCCAATCTGTGTTCAAACCACCTCACCCTGCATTTCTGTGCTGAAGGTTACCAGGCTGGCAGAGCTGTGTCCTTCTGATGACAGATCTCTCTGGTGCTCTGTTTACCTGCCCTTCATCTGCTCCAAGGCTAACTGAGGTGCTTTTTTATTCTCATCCACCAAGAATTCAGGAATCCCCTTCCTGCTATCCCCCACCCAAGCAGGAGGGTTTATTCATGCTAATAAATCCTCTCCCTTCTGTTATTTTAACTCCTGAGCTGGTGGTGTTGTCAGAACAGCTCTAATTGAGTAATTGAGTAATTGGTCATGGGAATCATCTCAGACTGGTACCAGTGGTCACCAGCACCTGCTCAGCTTCCCTCTTTGTTGTCCCAACAATGGCTCTGGATTCATTCCCAGCCCCAGGGGCCCAGCAGGCACCATGAGGAGGGCAGAAACATTCTCAAGTTCTTTGAAAAGCCATCAATTTTCCAAAGAGTGCTGTGCTGAATTAAAGCTTGTCCAAACTCCTCACCCTGCTCGTATTTCCTGCCCATCACAGTGGATATGTCAGCTGTTGTTTCACCACCTGTTCATCCCTCTGTGCTCGGGCTGTATGTGTGATTTATGAGGGTTCCTGTACCTTACTTGTTGCCTGCATGTGACCAATGCAGCTATTTTTTCATCATTCTTGGGTTTTTTTCATGCCACATCCACCTATTAGTCACAATTTTAAGACAGGGAAATATGGAAATTTTTCTTTCCACCACATTCATTGACATTTTCCTACCTTTTTTATCATGAGCTACTGAAGTTGTACTGACACAACAGCCCGGGCAGATATTTTAATTTACAATTTTCACCGCCCTCCTTCACTGCTATCCAAAGTGAATTTTAACCACGAGTGATACAGAAATGAACCTGATGATTTGTAATCATCAGCAGCTCAGGTTATAAGGAATCTCCTGCTGGGGTTACACATCAACGCAGACAGGAACAAAATTGCTTTGTGCTCATAACCTGTGGTAGTTTTAATAATTTTATTTCTATTTCTTTCCGAATTCTGGGAAACATTAGCCAGATAATGATGCCTTTTGATTACCAAGCTTGTTCCCTCTTTCAGAAAACAGCTTTGGACTGCAGGAATCACCTCAAATGGGGTTTCTTTTGTGGGCTGGTTTTGGTTGGTTTTTTTCCCCCTATGTTATCTTTGTGCCTGAGTATTCCTGTTTTTCAGTCCTACTGCTCTGCTCCAATATGCTCCCAATATTTTTGCTTTTACTGGCTCATTTACCCAAAGCAATAAAGGTGCTTGTCATGTCACAAGGTAAGTATTTCCCTAGAAATTGTTGTAAAACTTTGTATCAAACTGGACGCTTCTATTGATTTTTGAATTGATATTTGCAGGTCTCTTTCTGCTTTCTTTTTAACAATTGACTTTCAGACCCCCTCATTTCTTGAAAGAAATATTGCTGTAAATTGCAGTGATCTTGACCTGCTCTTTTTCTCCTCTTATCCCTCAGAGCTTTGCTATTCTAATAGCTTTTCTTATGCTCCTTGCAATTAGTTCACAGAAAATTAGAAGAGATAATGGTTAATGAACAACTGCCACTCACTGTCAGTGAAGTGCTGCAAAGGAAAAGGCACTTTCAGAAGTCAGAGAAATGAGAAAATATTACAGAGGCAAACAGCATCCAGAGTTGGGGGGAAAAACTGTGAGGAAACTGAAATTTTCCTTGATCTCAAAAAGTATTCCTTTCGAGAATATTCATCTCACATCAAGCCCTGAAGAACTTTCCTTACCCTCCAGCGCAGTGAAATGACCCCAGGGCAGTTTAGGCCAGTGGTATTTTTAAAATATCTTGCATAGGCTTGTCTTGGACACTTTCAAAGATACACCAAAAACCACTTATGATTATTAAACCTGTGTAATATAAATATTGACACCCTTCCCACCCAGTGCCTGCACTGAAGTTGTGGTGAGGGTGCTGGGAAAGCCAATTTATTCTGATTTTTACCTGCAGAGAAATCCACAGTGTCCACCTCATTAGGATGATGATTTTCCTTGTGGGGTTTTTGCCTTCATTTCTCCAGGGTAAAAGCAAAAATCCCAGAGTGGTTTGGGTTGGAAGGGACCTTAAAGCTCATTTAGTCAGGGGCCTAAATCCCTACAGTACCCAGCGGAATGGGAGAATCTTTTATTCTGCTTTTCTTCTGGATCTAAGCCCAATCACATCGAATTTAAAGTGATTACCTTCAGAGTGAGATCCCCTCCAGGATAAACCACTCCAGCAGGATATTTCCATTCCTGATTTCCCTAACCAAGCTTAGTCACAAACAACCCCAGATGTGGTTCAGAATGTTGTTTGTCTTCATCCAGGAGGAAGATCAATTCTGTTGTGGAAACAGTGCACAGCATGGGATCACTCTAATCAATTTGAGCAGGCCTTGGTAAAACTATCTGGTAGTCTGCAATCCAGCAGCATCAAAGCTAATTAATACTTTAGTCAGCTTAATGAATGTATTAGTGGTTAATATTTGTGTATAAGCTCCTCATAACTCAATAATCCTATCCCATTTGCATTATTAACAGGACAGGTATGAGCTGATTGATCACAAAACCCATTAACTCAGATTTGTGCTGCCTTCAGTTCCCTCCAAGGAAGAGCAGGAATCACTGAGGATTGCAGGGAGCAGGCTCTGCAAAGGCCTTTTCAGATTCCAGGCGAGTGGGACTGAAGAATTTGCAATGGGAAGTTGCATTTTAAACCAGACATGAACTGATCTAGAAGGTGATGGATGTCTGAACCCAAGGGCTGAGTGCCCTGGTTTTTGAGATACCCAAATTCCTTCAGGTCAAAGCCCCCCTACGAGGCAAGAGAAACAGCCAGGAAGGAAGGAGAACAAAAGGGAGAGGTACAATCCACTCCACAAAACAATTTCCCTTCATTTCCCTTCCTCTCCTTGCCCCACTCCTCACATAAAAACCATGAAGTGGGAGCTCATTTATTGAAATGAAGCTGGAGGTTGGCTCAGGTGGGAGACGAGTAAATAAACCAAGTGCCTCTAACGCCTGCTAGAGAGGAACAATATCTTGCAATTTCCCTCCTACAGGCTTTGTGTTCTACAAAGAGAAATAAAAACGTGCTTCATCCTCTTCAGCAGCCTTGAAAGCTTTTGCTTATTCACAGCCCCTGACAAGAGAGGCCAGATAATCCTCTGGAAGGGGAAAGAGCACTGTTCCAACAACGGAGAGAGCGTGCAGGCAGATGAATTCCATTGGAACAACAATAAAAAAAGAGATGAGGAAAAAGCAGCTCATTCCTTTGGAGACTCATCTTTTTAATGCACCATTTCCACAGGATCTTCTAATTGCTTCTTGTGGGATTGGAGTGTTTTCTCTTGCAGCCTCTGTCTGGAAATTTGTTACATTTCCTGCTACGATGTTCTCCTGCTTTTTTTATTTTCAGGTTTGAAGAATTGTTTTCTTATCTCCTTCTTTCTTTTTTTTTTTCCCCTTCCCTGAGATATTTTCCCCATCTCTCCCATTTCCATGCTCATGTTGTTATTATCAGGGAAATTTAAGCTTCTGTGGGGCTGTGAAGCTGAAGCCTCTTTTATTGCCACGCTTTCTTATGTGGTGGGACAGCAGCGAGAGCTGCTGGTTAATCACTTCTGAAGCCCTACATGTGGCAGGGAGATGTGCTATGAATTATCCAGTGAGCTGTACCTGCATGATTAATGAGAATCCATTCTCCACTCTGCACTCCAGTGCTCCTCCAGTAGCAATTTCTTTGTTAGAACCGTGTACAAAGGGAATGAGAGAGGAGAGGAGACAGCAAAACCTCAAGGAAAGGAGTTTGTGGTTGAAAAAAGGGGATGAGAGCAAGCAGCAATGCCACTGCTCCCAGGGCTGGCCAGATGTTTGCTCATCTGTTCAGGCACAGCTCTTTATTGTCAGCTGCCACACGACAAGTGGCAAAGCTAAAGCTCAATAAGTAATTAAGACAGTCTGCCACGAAAATGAGAAAAACAAGGGAAATAATGTCTTTCACCTCTCCCTGTCTGATTTAACTGGTTAAAAATGTTCCTCTGTTTTGCACAGAGCTGAGCAAATCACTCATTATAAATAATGCATTAACCTAATTTCTTCACTTTTACTCTGTGAAATGTTCCTGACTAGATTTATTACTATTCCTTCTTGAAAAGTACTGGTACCTGGAAGCAAATCAGCAGGTATTTTATCTGTCATGGTAACTCCATCCAAACAGGTTGTGCTGTAAATTGAGAAAGTCTAATACTACCTCTCCAGGTAGTAGTTGAGAAATATTTAGGAAATAGCTTCAGAGAAAATATTTATAGCTAAAATCAGTGTGTAGGGAACAGTTTGTGCACCTGAAGCTCACTGATGTGCTTGAGGGGAGTCATTGTGAAGGACTCAGGGCCAACTAAAAATTAAATATTTCTTAATATGCCAGTAAAATGATTGCTATTACTAGATCTGCTTAAATGAGCAGATTCATAGCTTTGTGAGACAGACAGTATCACTTCAGGTGTGTGAAATGTCCAGACATTGCACTGCTCCAACACCAAGTGTCCACCTTTAGCTAAACTTGTCTCCAGATTACAGCAAATGTTTCATTTCCCTTGGTGCCATTATCCTCTTGGTGTTAGTTCATAACTCCCAGGAATTCAAAAGAAAGCAGGATGCAGGGGTGGTTTACAAATGTTTGTAGTTCTGGCTTCAGCCACTCCAAAAACACCAACACAAAAAGCAGATCTTGCTCACCCATTGCAAAATTAGCTTTTAATTTGCAATTAATAATCCACAAACAGATTTATTCTCTGACTGCTTAGCAATCCTCAAAACAGCAAATTTTTTTCCCTGGTTTAATCACTGAAGGAACTAAACTATACGAATAGATTTCCTTCTTTTTGCTCTCTTGTGACATTGGACAGCCATTTGAGAATTATCATGAGAAGTCTCTGGAGCTGAAGCCCAGGAACTGCAGGAAAGTGAAAGATATAAAATCTGTTTTCAGGATGGGATTGTGCATATCCTCTGCCATAATGTACATAACATAACAGTGCCTCTGCTTGCACTGGCTGCTACAGGATACACTCAAACTCTCAGTCTATTTATTAAAGATCAATTTTTGTGATATCATTGAGCCCCTGCACACTGGGATTGTCATCCTCACTCAGGAGCAGCTGAAATTCAATCCTTTCTTCTCCATCCCTCTGTGGATTAAACCCTGGGACACACATAATAGACACTCTCTGGGAAGATAATGTGCCTCTGGTATTAGGCAAAAAAAAAAGACAGTAATGAAGGAATGTGTTGTTAAAAATGGTGAAGAATAACAGGCTGATCATTTCCTGCTCTATGCCCAGGAAGATGCCAGGAAAAACAGTCAGCCAATCTATTTAAGCACTCAGAAGGTAAAGGATGATAAGAGAGGAAGCAGTGTGGATGCTCTGAGAACAAATCATATCAAGCTACCTTCTGCAGATAAGGTGGGTGGGGAGGAAGGGAAGATGTGCAGGAGCTGTGCTGGTGGGTTGGTAACAGAGGGAAACAGAGAGGAAATCAGGAGAAATCAGCAGGAACAGCACATTGTCAATGTGGGGCAATGCTTCAAGGCTACTTAACTCTACAGCTGGAGTATCTGCCTTGGCTTGGACTGAAGGGAATTCTGGGGGGGAACGTGGCCAAAACTGCAGGAAAAATGGAGCATGAGGAAAGCCTGGCAGGATGGAGCTGGGTTAATCTAAGGGGGGATGCTGAGGGAGGGGAAATATCTTCACACGTGGGAATGGCATCAGCTCCAGCTCTGTCCTCTGTGGGAGGAAGGCTGGGAAGTGTCCTGCCATCAGTCAGGGAATGGGAGAATCTCTGTGATGAAACTGCAAGGGAAATTCAGGTTAAACACCAGGGAAATGTCCAGCCTAAAGGCCAGATGGGTACTGGAGTAAAGAGGATCCATGGAAGGGAAGGTGAGGCAGACACCTGCCAGACACTACTGAAGTTTGGTTTATAGCACCTTGAGATAAATATAATGTTGGTGACTTCATTAAAAAATCTTTTTCCATTTTCCCTGCTTTCTACATTTCCATTTTGATTTTTTTCCATGACATCCAGCTTAAGCTTGGAGTAATTAAAATATTTGAAGCCAAATAAGAAATCTGAAATTTCTGGTGTTTTTTATTTTGTCAGGGGATACTCAAGAGACACCATGTTTATTGTTAGTTGGAAGGATCCCCTCAAACCCAACCTCAATTCAAGATATTGATCTTAATTTTCTTGCTTTTAGAGCAATGAAGGCTCAGGTATGATCTTGCACTGTTGATTACATGGACTTAGCTCATTCTGCAGAGGCAGAGCCAAAGGTTTCTTTAAATTAAATGCCCAGTAGCCAACAAATATTTGTTTCTGTTGTTTATAAAGTCCTGTTCTCATGAGATCAGAGGCAACTTTTATATTTTCCTTTGTTGAATTAATTTTATGAGCTCTTCAGGCTTGGTGTTGTTTCCTTGCTTATTATGTGTTTTGCTTTTCAAGATTGTTTTCATCCAATTGTCCTTCTCTAGATTTACAGTGAAAACAACTGAGAACACTTTGTACATAACCCTTTCATCCAAAGTGATTGAAAAGTTCAGCTGAATATGCTCAGTGCATCTTTTTTTTTTTCCACTTGTCATCCTTCACAGCTTCCCTTCTTTACATTCCACCTCCAAATATTGTTTTGTTTAAGGAGGAAAAAAACCCCATCCTGGTGACAATTTGCATAACATGTTAATGCTGATATGCATCCAGACATCTGGATGGCATTTTAATATCTCATTCTCATTCAGACAAGTAGGAACTACACAGATGGGAGAGACAATTTTAAGAGCATTGTTGTAAACAAATAAGGCAGCCAGGAAATCAAACAGGCTCCACGATGGGCTTTGTGGCTGAGGATGTTCTCACGACATGTGGCTGCAGGAGAGAGCTGCCTGCTCCACTCCCAGCTGCACCAGGAGGTAAATGCAGGACTGGAAATGGAGATTTGGGATCATTTCATGGCAAGTTCCCTTCCCAACCTGTGGTAGTACCAGTCCTGGGTTTTTCTGGGTCTGGATTGAAGGCACTTGAGACAGTAATTCGTGTTCAGACTCAGGTGTTTATTATTTCTTATCAGTAAAACAGTCTCACTGCTGTGAGTTCAGCAGCAAGGCACGAAATGGCCAACAGTCTCTTGTTCCAAGGTCTTTTAAGACTAAAATTTTTCCCTTTTAACCCCATAACTGATCCCAAAGAGCCCCAATGGGGACTTTTCTG
>JAYDZK010000032.1:2549405-2566019 GCA_034509185.1 Euphonia xanthogaster | reverse complement strand
TAAAAGGTAGGGTGTGTAAAATAAAGGGTGTGTAAAATGTAGGGTGTGTAAAATGTAGGGTGTGTAAAATGTAGGGTGTGTAAAATAGAGGGTGTGTAAAACGTAGGGTGTGTAAAGTACAGGGTGTAAAATACAGAGGATGTAAAATACAGAGGGTGTAAAATACAGAGGGTGTAAAATACAGGGTGTAAAATATAGGGTGTATAAAATACAGGGTGTGTAAAATGTAGGGTGTGTAAAATGTAGGGTGTGTAAAATACAGAGGGTGTAAAATATTGGGTGCATAAAATACAGGGGGTGTAAAAGGGAAGGTGTGTAAAATGTAGGGTGTGTAAAATACAAAGGGTGTCAAATACAGAGGGTGTAAAATGTAGGGTGTGTAAAATGTAGGGTGTGTAAAATACAAAGGGTGTCAAATACAGAGGGTGTAAAATGTAGGGTTTGTAAAAGAGAGGGGGTGTAAAGTAAAGGGGGTGTAAAACAGAGTGTGTAAAATACAGGGGGTGTAAAACAAAGGTTGTGAAAAGTACAGGGCATGTAAAACAAAGGGTGTGTAAAACAAAGGGTGTGTAAAACAAAGGGTGTGTAAAGTACAGGGGGTATAAAATAGCAGGTGTGTAAAATACAGGGGGTGTAAAACAAAGGGTGTGTAAAGTACAGGGTGTGTAAAATAGCAGGTGTGTAAAACGCAGGGTGTGCATAATGTAACAGAAGATGGGTATCAGACACAGAAAGAGCTGAAAAACTGGGGATTTGGGGAATTATCCCACTTCATTTGGGAGGGAAAACCACAAAAGCAGAGGGTGAGCCCCAGCTGATCCCCCTGCAGCACCTCACCTCTCCCTGAGTCTTCTCCAAACCCATCCCCTCATCCAAAGGTCCAATCCCATCTGCAGCTTGGCAGAGCTGCCTCAATGGATCCAATTTTCTGACCTTGCTCAGCTTTGCTGCTCTGTTCTTGGCCTTCTCCAGAACTGTGCTGTGAAATTGTACAAAACATTTATGTATGAACATATGTACAGGTCATTGTATATGTATTTATATAAAGTTATGTGTATGCAGGTTGAGATTGCAAATACAGATTGAACCAAACTCAGTGTGTTTTAAAAGAGAGCAGAAGCTTTAAGCAAATGAAGGTTAAAGAGATCAGGCTGTCAATGAAATAGAAAAACTCTTGTTAAAAAGCAAATAAAGCATCACTAAGCACAACCATTGTGATGTGGTTTCTGATACATCATTAAAAATATTTAAAATATTAAAAATATTAAAAATTATTTTAAAAATTAGGAGGAAGCAGAACAACTTGTAGTGCTGACACTGAAACAAATGGAATCAGCAAACCCCACAAAGCACAGCCCTCCTCAGAGCAGAAACACATCATGGAGAGAGGTTGTTTGACCATTCCATTTGCTGACAAAATCATCAAGATCAAGATGATTAGGCTGAGTAAGATGAGATTTACAAGAAAAAGGAACAGTAACATGGAAAAACAGAGGTGAAGGGTTTTATTTGAACTGAAAAATTGCATTTATTATTTAAACACAATCATCATCAACTGTCTGGACACCAGAAGCAACCTGGAAAGATGAGATTTAAAAGGAGCTTAAACATGAAGCTGAGAGAAGATCAGCACAAGGGCAATGAAAACCAGCCCAGACTGCTGTGAATTCAAAGAGCAGGTTTGGATGGAATATTGAGAAAAATCCTTCCCTGTGAGGGGCTGAGATGGAATTCCCAGAGCAGCTGGAGCTGCCCCTGGATCCCTGGCAGTGCCCAAGGCCAGGCTGGACACTGGGGCTGGAGCAGCCTGGGACAGAGGGAGGTGTCCCTGCCATGGCAGGGGTGGAATGAGATGAATTTAAGGTCCCTCCCAACCCAATGTGCCAGTGCCATGAGCACCTCCCTGTGCCACAGCACCGGCAGCAGCAACATCCTCAATATACCCAGAGGCTGCATAATTTATGAATTAAATTATAGATAATGGCTAGAAATGCAGACTCAGAAAATGTCCTTTCATCCTTACTCAGAGTTTGGAGTACACACACACGCAGATGTTCACACGTGGGGATAGAAAAGCATTTTTTCTGATGGTGGGCGTTTTCTGTCTCCTCTGACAGCATGAAAAGCCAAAATAATTCAGCATCAGGTTGGAATAGATCTGTTGTGAGCAGCAAAGCATCTGGGGCTGTGATAACATAAACAATCCCAAGCAAAATTTTATTTCTCCAGAGCATCTCCCTGTTTAAGCTGCTTTTCCTTATCCTTCAAGGCTATGGCCCACATTCATCTGGAGATAACTCCTCTAACTCCACAGCACATTTCTGAACTTCACTCAAAAGCCAGGGCTCCTCTGAGTTATTAAACCATTAAAGGCCTCTGTCACCCCCAATACTGAGGTTACTCATCAAGTGGTTAAAGCAGTTTAATTCCAGCTGCAGCAGGAAAAACACAGGAGAGAGATCAGGAACAATCCCAGGTGGGTTTTACACATCAGAACTGGGCTGAAGTGTTGCTAATTAAAAGGCAGCTGATGGAAAAGGAACTTCAAATATTGTCCCTAATGCTATGAAAAGAATGTTGGTTGATTCTTCTTTGCACTAAGGAAATTTAGCTCTCACTTCATTTAAATGTATTAAAAATCCTCTATTAATTTGATTTACCTGAGTTCCTTTAGCTTTGGAGGCTGAATGTGCTTCAAGATGGGAAGTGACAAATCAGGAACAATCAATTTGCTCTCAGCAATCAGCAGCTGCTTTGATCCTGGAAAACTCTGAAACCAGGGAGTACAAAGTCCCGAAACATTCCATACACATCCCATGACTTTTTGACTTAATTCTGAAACACACAAGAGCTGGAAGAACAATCCCTGTGCAGAACTGAGCCTTGAGGTGAACTAAACTCCCGTGCTGGAGCCACCTGGAGTGAAACCCTGGAACTCTGCTGGAACATTTCACCTGCCAAGAAAGGTCATTCCAGCATGGAGCACCCCAACAACATGGAAGAGACAGAAATTTGACTTCCCTCTGATTTCTGTGCAGCTGCAACTTTAGTGTTGGTTTATTTGTTGTTTTATTTTTTCAGCTGCTTGAGTCCTCGAGTGCACCCAAGAGCTCAGATTTACCAAATCTTGCTTCTAGGAGCAATCTAGAAAAAATACCCCTCATTTTGGGCTAATCTCCTCTTGAATTTTCTGTCTCCCTTCATGTTTTGTAGAGGGTGACCACTCAGTTATTTGTAACCCCATCGAGCATCACCAATTTAGTAATGATCACTCCTGCTCAGCTTGTTACATTCTGGATTTGGCCATCCTTAATTAGTTTCCTTATTGCAGCCACCAGAATTATTCATGTGCTTATCTGTGTGTCTGAGCATTTGGCTGTTCAGAAACTTATTTTTAAAGTGCTAACCGACAGCTGGAGCTAATGCTACGTGAAAAATATTCATTCAACTGATATTTTCAGTAACTCTTCACCTCCTGAATTTCTGCATTTGGATTGGGATCATTCAGACTTGGCTTTTTAGGTGAAAGCTATTCTAATAAAAAAGACAAAAAGTGAATTACTCAGCAATGACATGTAAATATTTAAGTGTGTACGTATATAAATATACATATTTACAAGCTATTTGTAATAGGCAGTTGAAAGTTGGAATTTGCTGCAGAAACCTTTGCTGTAGAAACCTTTTCCTGGAGGACAGATGTGTTAAAATTCATTCAAGAAATCTTGCTGACAACTTCAGAGAATTCTATGGCTGCTTCTATTTTGGGCTGGTTTGTGAAGGGTTTATGAGGTTTGTGAAAAGCTAAAGGATGGTGTTGTGCATTGTGTGGTGACAGAATGAATTCAGCCTTCCTGCTGCCATTCAGGCTTGTGCAGAATGCTACAGAATATTTCAGCTTCAGGATGGGATGCTGCTTAGCAGCCAGCACCTGAATTTTGTTTAAAGAATGAAAAAAAGTTGTGTCTTTGAATGAAAACGAGGTGTTGGGACACACCAAAGTAAAATGATAATTAATGTTATTAATGTCTCTAATATGTCATGGCAAAAAACGCCTGCTTGGTAATAAACATCACTTGTGCTTCTGGATTAAAAAATAATCTCAGGAAACAGAAAAGAAATAGAATAATAGACTCCCAATATGGTTTGGGTTGGAAGAGACCTTAAAGCCCATCCTATTGCAACTATCCATCCTATTCCAACTCCCTGCCATGGGCTAGGACACCTTCCACTGTCCCAGGTGGCTCCAAGCCCTGTCTAGCCTGCCCTTGGGCACTTCCAGGGATCCAGGGGCAGCCACAGGGAAGAATTCTTCCCTAAGAAACTCCATTTTTCATGGGACAGAGCTGGGCTGGAGGTGCAACCTCCCCAGGCTGCACCTGCAGGAGCCTGACTGCACCAGAGTCAGCCTGGCTGTGTGTGAGGCTGTGCAGGAGAAAATGATCCAAGTGATTGCAGTTCCCTGAACAAAGCCCTCCCAGAGAAAGAAATAAACCCAAACCCAAAGCACAAAACCAACTCTTCCTCCCCAAACCCCAAAAGCAAGCAACCACAGGGCTAAAGTCTTATCATCCTTTATAACTCCCAATAATTACATTTATGATTGGCTTACTTTAATCTCCTTTAGACACACTAGGAAAACATTTTCTTTTCAACATAGAACAAAACCCAGAGTTTTAGATTACTTGCATTTATGACAGGAATTATGTGATGTGATGTGCCAGCAGGAGACAGGATGTGCCAACCCAGGAGATCTTTTCCCTCTTCTATTTCCCCTTCAGTGTTCCTGTGCTCCTACTTAGGAGCCTGCTATAACAAAAGCAGTGGTCATAATATCCAATATACTTTTCCAGATTACTTTAATAGTGCCAAAAAGATAACCAATGAATGATCATAATAAAATACATGTAAAGGGGATCACAAATCCCACTGATGCAGAACAGGAAGAATTTATTATCCAAGTGTTGCTAATGACTTTCTGCCTGCCCCTCTGAAAATGGCTCTGAGCTTAGCACTATCCCTTGGAAATCCAATTCATAAGTCCACAAGCAGCATGAAATTCCAGTAGGAAATAAAGTACTTTGATTCCAAGGTATTACAGCACATTAATGCTGTTTGTTAGAACATAAACTGCCAGAAACACCCAAATACAAACAGGGAGTGACCTCAGTGTGGGGCTTTAGAAAGGCCTGGGGTTAAAGCCAAAGCTCAGCCCACAGCTCAGGTTATGAAAAAGCAGATCCAGATGAAATTCCTGATGCAGTCCAAGTGCTGCTCCAGGGAGCAGAGCATCCCTTCCCCGCACAGGGACAGGAGTGACACTGCTGAGCACAGCCCTGAGCTGAGCAGGTGCTGCAGGCCTGGCAGCAGGGCTGTGCCATCCAGCAGCTGCTGAGAAGGGATCATTTTTCCTGGGAGCTCTCTCCAAAGCCTTTCTCCAAGTGCCCGCTCCTCGTGACTGCCTCTGCTCCCGCTTCCCTCTGAGTGCTCCTCTCCAGCACACTCAAGTGATCTGCTCTGCCTGGAGGGGGACAGAAAGCTGCTGAATCCCTAAATATTGCCACAAAAACATAAATTCCCGGCTGGTAACTGACTCTGGAAATAACTGGAAGTCTCCTTGGATGATCCAAATGCATGGCTCTGCTGAATACTTCTGCTCACTGCAGCTGGAAAAGGTTTCTTGTGCCACCCTGCACTGCCAGGACAGATTTTGCTGCCTTGTAGCAAGAGCTGCTCATTCCCTTTCCCTCTTATCTTTTTTTAAAGGAAACCAACCAATCTCAGAGAGCCAGAAGAGGAAACAATAGAGGTTTGTGAGTGAGAAAAGAATGGGGAGCTCAGAACTCCAGAGAATCCCAGAATGGGATTGGTTTGGAAGAGGCCTAAAAAATGACTCAGTGCCACCCTTGCCATGGCAGGGACACCTCCCACTGTCCCAGGCTGCTCCAAGCCCTGTCCAGCCTGGCCTTGGGCAGTGCCAGGGATCCAGGGGCAGCCCCAGCTGCTCTGGGCACCCTGTTCCAGGGCTTGTCCCCCCTCCCAGGGAACAATTCCTTCCCAACATCCCATCCATCCCTGCCCTTTGTCACATGGAAACCATGCCCCTTGTCCTTCCTGTGCTGGGGACCCCAGAATCAAATGGTGACTCTTCGGGAAAAAAAAAAAAAATCCCAAAACCCTTCATTACAAATCAGAGTAATTACCTCTGAAAAAGGAGAAGATTAATTAACCACAGCTCCTGTAGGTCCTGGGGAATGGGAGGTTGTCAAGCCCAGCCCAGTTGCTGAGACAAGAAGTGAAGGATCAGCCGCCTGGAACGGCACCACCGGGATGGCTCCGGAGCCGCCACCGCGGCTTCCCTGGGAAACCTCACGTCTCTCTCAGCTGCAGTTCCCTCAAAATATGAAAAGGCAAGTGAAAGTGACCTCTGCTGAGCACAAACTTCTTCAAAAACCACGGAATCCCCCTCTCCATAGTTCACTTTTAATTGCAATTTTGTATTTTTTTTGTGTAATGTGCCTGATGAAGAAATGGCAGACATCACCATCGAGGATGAATGGATTGCTGGAATGAGAGAAAGAGGAAAAAAAGGGAAGAAATAGCCAAGAATTGGCTGATTTGGGATCAATGCTCAAAAATCAATATGGGTCCATAAATGCTGTCTTGGTATCTCCATAGCTGTATGATTTATCTCCATTATCAGTGTGCTGATTTATAAGAAAGCAGGTTAAAACTGCCTGTGCTCCTAAAGAAACATTTTCATCTCATCCTTAGCCCTGGACTTCTTTCCCCTTCCCTTTTGAGCTCCAAGATCCCAGACTGATTTTGCTTCTTTATCTCTCAAGTCACAACAATCTCTCATTGTGACGTGAGAGATAAAGAAGCAAAATCTGCAACAGGACCTGCCCAGAGCAGCTGGGGCTGCCCCTGGATCCCTGGCAGTGCCCAAGGCCAGGCTGGACACTGGGGCTGGAGCAGCCTGGGATAGTGGGAGGTGTCCCTGCCATGGCAGGAACTGGATGATGCTGAAGGTCCTTCCAACCCAACCCATTCTTGATGGTTTCAAGTTCATGAGCTGAGAAAGAACCCAGACATTCCTATTCCAGTTTGATGGCACAAGTTTTTGTGTTTTCAGCTTTGCTCTTTTTCCCATCTCCAGGAATCCAGTAATGAGGATGGAGAGCAAACACTGCTGCACTGACTGTTGGCCTCCCCTTCCCAGCCTGCTGTACTTGGTATTCCTGCTCTGTAGCCTGGGAGGAGTTTAGTCCATTATTGAACCTAATTCCAGCTCTGTCTTGTCAGGCAGCTGATGCTGCCTCTGGAAGTCAGGGCCCAAGACAAGCACCTGAATGTCTCATTGCTTAAAATCAGACATCTAAATCCACCTTACACACCAAAATAAGCCAGAGGAGTTCTCAAAATGCTGAAAATCTCTAACACCCCCAGCCCCAGGTGATACCCAGCATCTTTAGGAACAGAGAGCTCTGATTAGTACCAACAGAGCTGTGAAATGCCTGGTACCCCCACTTGAGCATCTTCTTCAGAGAACTCTGTATTTCATCCCCTGAAATGTTTTCATTTCCTAGAATAGCTGTGTTTATTACTTTAATAAACTGAATTAGGAGATATGGTTATTGGTTTCCTAACTAGGCTGAATTAAGTTTCATTAAAAAATACAATCCAGGATTCTAGTTTATACTTGGTATAAATGCACTTAAAATGTTAGAACAAACATACTCCTTTTCCTTTTAATATGCAGATTAAAAAAAATCCTTCCTGCATTAAACCCAGAGCTACTCTCAACACTTCAAATGGACTAAAATGTAATAAATAAAAATTTTAATTAAAACACCTAGTATATAATATTTCTGGACTTATTAGGTGTATTCTTTTTTTCTGCTTGCTGTAGACCACAGAACAAGATCTGTAAAATATCCTTATTAAACCAGCAGGGTGATGCTCCAAAGATGTCACCTGGTGGTGGCCACAATCCCTTTGGTGGAGTTAGGGCAGTGACAGGGATGTGGCTGCAATGTTCCAGCAGAGTTAAACCCAAGCAGGACCAGGATGGAGGCAGAGCCATGCCCGAGCAGGGATAACCCATCCTGAGCCATCCAAACCCTCACCCCTCCCTGGGATCACCCCTGCTCACCTGGAGAGCAGCAAAACTGCTGGAGCAAAGCTTTTCTGGGGGGAAATCACAGGAAGAGAGAGTTTCTCCATTACCTGCAGCCCTCCTGGGATGTGGCTTTGCTCCTGCTGAACTCAGACAGGCAAAGTTCCTCTCAGCTTCTCACCTCCCTCACAGGCCCATCCCAGCTGCATTTATTAATGAATCACTGCATTTATTAATGAAGAATCACTGAAGCACCAGCTAAGTCTTTTAGCTGCACTTTTGCCCCAGCAAACTGATGTTCAGTTGTCTGAATGAAAAAAAATAATGTGGGTGGACACTGTCCCACAGACAAAACCCCATCAATTCCTGTCAAAGAAAGAGTTAAAATGCTATTTTAAAAGGCACAGAGCTGCTTTGGACTGTGGGTGAGTTACTGTGGACTCATTTCCACTTGCAAGGTTTTCAAATGACAGACTGTCTCCCACAGAAACAATTGTGGAGCTGAGCTGATGTTTCCAGAGCTGAAAAGGTTGGGTTACACCTCTAAATGTAACAGCAGATTCACTAATGTTCCACTCATGTCATGAAAATTACTGTCTGTTTGTCACAGGGAACTCCTGCAAACTTTTTCCACATCCATAATTAAATCACTGCTCTTTCCACTCACCTAATCTGAATATTGCAGGGCTATAATACAGGAAAGGAGAGAAAAGAATTAAAAACATTCTGTGTGACAGAAGTTAACAAAAGAAGAAATCCTGGAAAAGCTTTGAGGGCTTTAATAAGTCACTAAATGACCAAAACCAGACTCAGTGCTTAGCACTGGGAAGTCAAGCTGTGCCAAAGCCCTGTCTGCAAATGCTGAAGGCTTAATGACACAACTGTTTAATTCTTTGTTTCATTCTTTGTCTCCTGGCAGCCTTTTCTCTTCTCAGCTCTGTGAAGGGGACACACAATGCAGCTTTAGCTAAGCCACCTTCCTGTGAGCCAGGAGAGCCAGCCTGAAAATCAGGCACAGGAGTTCTGCCAGAATGCACTTGCACACAGCAGGATGCTGGAAAATTGCTGGTGCTTGTACTTCATAACAAATCTCACAGCCCCCCTGCACCCCAGTCCAGCCCAAAGCACATTCCTTCCTCTGGGGGTTTATCAATAGTTCAAAAAGGTGATTGACACATCCAAAGTGAATAATCTGTCAGAGAGTGCAGGTGCAGAAATCAGTGTCAAAGAATGCAGATTCTCCTGAGTGCTTGAGCATCTCCCAGGTGCACCTGTGCAGGCACCATCCCCATCCACATTCCCCAGGTGATGTGAAGGGGACACACAGAGTGCAGTGAATGCCAAGGAAATGAGAAGAACAAAATGCTTTTTGGAGGGATGCTTCACATGTGGGGCTGTTTCCTTCTCCTGGAGGAGGGCAGGACCAAAGCCCTGCTCCTGGACTGGGGATGGGCATTTCTGCCTCTGCCCTGCTGCTGCTTAGAGCCTTTCCAGGCCTCATTCCTGAAGAGCATCAGTGGAAGTGATCAATAATGCTGAGAGGAGCAGCAGTGACGACTCAAATTCCAATCTCAGGTTTTGGTTTTCACATCTGTTTTTCATGGAAGCAACAAGAGAACAGGGCAGGCACCACCAGGCAAGAAATGAACAGTAAATTAGGAATTAAACCAGAAATAAACCAGGATTGCACTGTTGCCTCAAACCGCCATTAATCTTCATGAAGGCAATAATTCAATGGAAATATTGGGCCATTGTGGCTCTGTCTTAGAAACAACTCAAGGTCTTACAGAGACAACTCAGCTGCCCTGTCCCCACACACTCACTGCAGAAAGTGTATCCTCATCTAATCTACTGGAAAATCCTGCTAAAATCAACAGGAATTTTGGCATAAGGAAATATTACAGCATCCCAGATTGTCATGTTTGGATTGGATATCAGGAAGGAACTTTTCCCTGGGAGGGTGGGCAGCCCTGGCACAGAGTGCCCAGAGCAGCTGGGGCTGCTCCTGGATCCCAGGCAGTGCCCAAGGCCAGGCTGGACACTGGGGCTTGGAGCAGCCTGAGAGAGTGGAAGGTGCCCCTGGTGTGGCAAGGTGGGGACTGGATGGGCTTTAAGGTCCCTCCCAACCCCAAACCATGCTGGGATCCTGCCCAGAACTGGGGTAAATGGTCAGTTATAATAAATGCTCTGAGAACAGCTGATTGTCAGCTCCATACAAACAGAAGAGTGAGTAAAAGGGCCAAGATGCAGCTCACAGAAGCCAAGTCAAGATCCCAGGTGCTAGAAAGCAAACTGAGAAAGAAGTGCCAGGTTTCAGATTTTCCATGGCTTGGAGAAGCAGAGCTCCTGATGATGTGAAGTGTCTCACAGAGCTCGCTGGGAGCAGCACAGCCCAGAGTCAGGCACACGCTATAATGAGGAGATGCAGGATGTAAAAATAATTAGTCAGGGTTTATGGAGCCCACCAGAGAAACACAGGGAACTGTGAAGTTATCCAAGGCTCTGTGCAGGGTATGATAACAGGAAAATGTGGCGTGGCAGATTCAGAGAGAGAAGTGCAGGCCCTCGTAGCACAACTAATACAACTTCACTGCAGTTACTCCCAAATTAGTCATTGTAAACGTGGGTAGAGCAGCCTATTTGCACTGTGTCAGCACCTGCCCTATGGATCCTATAAACTGCTCCTCCAGTCCTGTTCCTAACACATTTTGAAACAAAGCATCCTTGAATGACATCGATGGCACTCAGACACTGGTTCCCCTTCAGACAGGTGGGTTCTGAACACCAAACCCACAGAAGTGGCTTTGCCCACCTTCATCCTTCCCTTCCCTCAGCATTAAAAATATTCTTCCACACTTTCATCTTCTTTCATCAGCCAAGATCAGAGAATTCTGCACGCTGGGGAGGACTTTTGGAGTCACCTAAAACACAAGCACCTCCTGTATTGTATCACCTACAGGTACTGCAGTCACAGAGCACAGCACAGCACCTGCAGAAAGCTTAGGAGCAAACAGCCATCCCAGGGGAAGCTGCAGACTAATTAAAACCAGTGCTACAAAAAGATGCTGCTGTTCTAACATGTGTTAATGTGAGCTGGTGCACGGGAGAGCAATGAAAGAAATGTCAAAGGAAGCAGGAATCGTGGAGGAGCCTGAACTGAGGGAGGCACAAACAAGAGTCTGGGGAAGCAGGGCACAGACTGGAAAGCAGAGCTCTCTAAAAATGCAAATATGGGGGAAGGAAGGCGCAGATGGGTCTCTGCCTGGGGGCCAGGGCCTGACCAGTGCTCTTGGAGACAGGTGCTCATATCAGAATGGGTGTCACTGCCAAATGTGACATTTGATTCACATATCATCATCATTTAGGACACAGACTCACCTGGGTGCACCACCGTCCAAGATAACCATTCCTCCAAGATCCTTGTAGCTGTGCTGGAATAGGAAAGAGGAGACAGATTTCCAGCTCCTTCTGCAATCCCCAAATCCTGCCCCAGTGCTGCTGGTCAGCTCTGTGCCCATCTGTATCACAGAGGGGCCCTGGAATGCACAATGGACCCCTGGTCAGCCCAGGGGAAAGGATTTGCTCTGGCTCTGGGATCACCAGGGCACTGGGCAGAGGCTGACCTGAAGGCCTGACTCATTCCCAGGTCCCATCCATGGCCTGACTCATTCCCAGGTCCCATCCATGGCCTGACTTCATTCCCAGGTCCCATCCATGGCCTGACTCATTCCCAGGTCCCATCCATGTCCTGTCTTCATTCCCAGGTCCCATCCATGTCCTGGCTTCATTCCCAGGTCCCATCCATGGCCTGACTTCATTGCCATGCACTCCCAGTTCCCATCCATGATGGCAGGGAGCAGAGCTGGATCTTTGTTGACACAAAGTCACCTGGGTTCCATCAGTGTCCTGCAAACTGAAGCCTCAGGAGAACCCAACCCTCCTCAAAAAGGAACAAAGGATTGGGAAATTTCCCTTCCTGTGTTCAGCCTCCTGGAAAAATGGAAAAAATTAAAATTCCAAGTGCTGGAAACTGGGCAACAAGGAGTGACTCCGAGAGCTCTGTGAGAAATCCTTCTCCATCTGGTCGGTCCTCAGCTAATTAACTGACATGGTTGCAAATGAGCAGCAGCTAATTGGAGCTCCCTGTTCTGCCTTTCCCTGCTAGGAATGGAACGGATTCCACACGACCAATGGTTCAACATTTTCCAAGTAATCTCCACTCTGTGCTGGGCCAGCCTCCCAACAACTTGTCCACATCCTCCCCTTGGATGGGAATCCAAAGAGCATCACTGGAACTGGGGAGTTGTTATAGGGAAGCATCAGGCAGATGTGTGCAGGCTCCAGTTCCAAGGATACTTTGGAAAACAAGCCACCTGCAGGCAATCAGAGGCCAGCTGAGTCCCTGCCATGACTTCTCCCTGCAGCCAGGAGAACTCTCCGAGCCAGCTCACCGAACCTGGAGGCACACAGGCCATGCTTGGTGCACTCTGCAGGAGAATTGCAGTGTGGAAGAGGTGCTTCTGTGGGTCTCCAGCAGCTAAGGCATGCCAGATCTTCAAATTTGAGGTCCTAAAAAGTTAAAAAAAAAAAACAAACAAACTAGGTTTTCCTGCTCCAGCCTCTGCTAGCATTCCTTCCCTGAGCTCCCAGCCTCTTTTCCAGTGAGATTATTTGACATTATTCACCCCCAAACACCAGGAACAGCTGTATAGCAGCAAGAAATCCCTTAAATACTCTCCATATCACAGAATTACAGAATGCTTCAGGTTGGAAGGGACTTAAAGACCTAATTCCACCCCCAGCCAGGCACAGGAACTCCTTCCACTATTTCAGGTCCAACCTTGAACACTTGTCCCGTTGTACAGAACCAGTGGAGCAGGTTAAACTGGAACCAGTGGTGTTCCTGTCCTCTTGTGATCATTGCCCACAGATGGTTTAAACACCTCAAACACAAGCAAACAGAAATCCCCTCCCCAAACACCCAGGTGAGCAAAATCATTCACCAAAATACTCGGAGTAACTCGAGAACCACAATGCTCCAAAGATCAGGCAGACATTGGGGTTAGGCTGGACTGGGAATAATATTCCCCAGGATTTAACTGAAAACAAAGGATGAACATGATGTGAACATATTACAGACAGAGGTGTCCTCTAAAACAAGAGCACATCCAGTGATGGATGCCAGCCCCAGTTGGGTTAAGCCCACTGAGATTTTCAGCTGGGCTGCAATGAACTCAAAATCTGTGAGGAGACTCATTTCTAATGAAGGTTTTCCCCATTTCTCTGCAATATGGAATTTTAAAAATTCTCCTGGCCTTTCCAGTTGTCTGGTCTTTAATGGATGCTAAAAATCCCCACAGATTTCCAGTACCAAACCATGGCAACTTCAAGGAGTTGGGGATTTTTTTCTCTTTTCATCTCAAACTCTTAATTCTAGCAAAATTACATTAAAAGTTGGATTAACTAAGACGAGTTCTATGTTTCTGAGTTTGCTGTGTGTGTTTATCAAGTTTGGAAATAAGAAAGCATAAATAAAACATCTCCATGGGATACAAATTCATTTCTCTGTCTCGAATACAAGAAATGCAGCTGTGGAATACAAATCATCTCCTAGCCAGAAACATCATTTAATATTTATTGCTGCACACTTGGCTCTGTGGATTAAGGGAGGGTGTCCCCCACTTCTTATCTGTGACCTTTTGGGGTCCTGACCTCACAATGTGCCACCACTAAACAGTGCTGGAGCAAAATTTATTTTACCCCATTTCAAACTATGCCAGTTTGGATGTTTCCCACTCTCAGACTTTTAAAACACCAACAAAAGGGTTTTGTTGTGGTTTTTTTTTTTTCATTGTAAGACATTTGGGAAACCAGTTGAAGGATATTCTTTCACTGTGGAAATGGGAGAATGATCCAGCTGGAAGGAATCTCATCAGTGAGGGCAGAGAGGTGCTGGAATTGCCTCTGCAGAGGCTGCGTGGAGGTTCTCGCTTCCCAAAGGGCTGCAGTCATCAAGAGCTTTCTGAGAGCTTCCAGAAAAAGCAAATTACTCATTTTGATGAAAAAAATAAGCTCAAGGCTTGAGGAAAATGTGAATAAATAAAAAACCTACCACAGTGTGAGGTACCTGTAGGAGTTGGCTGATCACAGGCAGTGGTTTTTAAGTGCTGGTCACCTCTGTCCTTATTCTGTGCACCTGAAAAATGACAGTTCAGAAGAGGTAACAACAAATTTGCTGGCAGAACTCACCCTGTGCTCCCAATCTCTGCGTGGGAATGGTGGTGTTTGGCTGAAGGTTGAACTTCATCATCTTGGAGAACTTTTCCAACCTTATTGATTCTGTGATTTGAATGCATTTTGTGTCCTGGTAATGAAATTAACACCATTAAGGGTACACCTCCCCAGTGGGTATTACGCAGGGTTGTCGAAGGAAAAAACACTGTGCATTTTCAACAGCTTTTCAAAAAAGTGTTTTAAAGGCAGGGAGAGCTCTTGGGAAGAATTTTGATAATCAGGATCCTTTGAACAGGAGGCAGAACCATTTTTTAGCTGTGACTTTACCCTCCCTTTCAGCTGGCACCACTCTTCCTTCCAGCATGAAAATCAGGTGCCAAAAGGAGGATGATTTCTGTAGGAAAAAAAAAAAAAAACACTGAAGGAACAAGTGTATTTCTATGATAAAAGGGTTAAAAAGGTCTAATTCTGAATTTCTATCTCTGCATCCCAAGATGCCCCTTTTCTGAAAGTCAAAAACTGATTTATGTGCCACACTGTCATTTACAGACTGAGGCAACAGAAGTGATGCTTTACCCGCTTCCCCGAACAAAAAATAATCAAAAAAGGGAACTTTTCCATCATTATTATCTCCTGGCACAGCAAAAATCAGCCAATTATCCTCAGAGAAGTATCAGCACCTTCCTCCAAAGGGGGCAGGTGACAGAGACACTGAGCCCACTGTGACACTACAGCCCATGGGGCAGCTCTGTGCAGCACCCAGGATCCCCCTGCACTCCCATATCTAATGGAGATTCTGTCCAAAACAGCAGCAGGAATGCAAGGTTTGAGAGCTGCAAGCAGATGGAACAACCAGGACTGCAACAAGATGTCCTGAAGCTGCTGAAGTCCAGGTTAATTCAGGGACTGCCTTCAAGCAGTGCTGACCCCCAGCCTGCAGAGGATCCTGCTGGCACCCATTTATCAGCTGCTGTAACAGACTGCCCAGAGCTCTGAATATACTTCAGATAGACACAGCCACGGCCAGGGCAGAGCTGGGGGCCATAAAACACTTGTGCTGCACAGCACGAGATTTAGGAAGTGAATGCTGGGGGTGAGGATGCTCCAGTGACCCTGAACACCACAGGATGGTGACAGCCAGCGCTGGCACAAGAGGGTTTTTTTCTGTCAGTGTCACAAACTTCCAGGTGTTTTCTATTTCCAGAGGTGGAACCACCCTTCTGCTACCTCTGCCAAAAGCCAGCTCCTATTTTCTGCTCACCTTTGGCTTTTGCTTATCAAGGTTACACACATGGAAATTATTTTTTTTACTGCTTTAACATGAATTATTTCATAGCAGCTCTTGGAGCATTGATTCTGTAGCTGCTGAGGTGAATCCCAGAATGGTTTGGGCTGGAAGGGACCTTAAAGCCGATCCAGTGCCACCCCTGTCACAGGCAGGGACACCTTCCACTATCCCAGGCTGCTCCAAGCCCTGTCCAGCCTGGCCTTGGACACTCCCAGGGATGTATTTTAAATTATTTTCCTGTAGACATAAAGGCTTCTATGCTTTCCTCTGTGCCACCACTTTTTGTAGTCCTTGTCCACCTGTTTTCTCCCCCTTTTTATGCTCAAATTCAGCACAAAAAAAGAATTCTGGGACAAGGCCACATGCATCTCCAAAGTCCCATTTTCCTGTGAAATGTTCCCTCACAGATGCTACCTGCTCCCAAGCAGATTAGGATCACTGGAAAATGCTCAAATCCTTTAGGAGCTCTCACATTCCCATTGTTACATAATTAACTCTCCTTGCCACCTGCATTTGTCTAATTCCAGCAAAAACAACTCCTGTGCCAGAGCCCTCACTTTTGGAAGAATGAGGAGCACGGTGGCTCAGCCTGGGGCTGGGTGAGAACAGCCACTGCAGCCCCAAACTGCTCAGCTCTGTCAAATTTATTAAGAATTGCATTGCCTCAGAAATTACTGCAGCAGTGATAATCTAGGAAAAACCTGGATATTGCTGGCTTGCTCTTTTCCAGCAAATGGAGGGAATTATTGCAGGTGCCAAATGCCTCAGCCCCACCTCCTGCACCTTCAGGGCTCTCTGTGAGATTTTTGTTTTCTGTTGTGGTTGCTTGGAGAAGTAAAATCCTTTGGGAAGTTGTGGTTATTGCCCACAGATGGTTCTGATGCCCTGTGCAGGCTGCCCTGGAGCAGAGGCTGGGCAGAGTTCCAGAATAAAGCAGGGATTGATTCCAAGGATCTCCTCCATGGATGCACCTGGG
>JAYDZK010000032.1:2534461-2549197 GCA_034509185.1 Euphonia xanthogaster | reverse complement strand
TTTGTCCTTGGTGCCCAGCTGGAGCAGGAATTGTTTTGTCTCCCTGCTCTGTGCAGAGCTCAGCATCCCATAATATGGAGCTCAGACCTGCACACTAAAGCAGCACAGAACCTGAAAAATACAAAAGCTCAAACCTGAGGCATCGGTTTAAACACCCAAAATACAAAAAAGCAACCAGAAACCCCCTCCCCAAACTGGTGAGCAAAACTATCTGCAAAAATAGTTCCAGTAACTCAAGCACCCGACTGCTCCAAAGGTCAGGCCAGATGTGATCTGCAGAGGAGGCGTGGAACAAACCCTTATCTCACTCACCCTCAAAACATGTCCCCTGGTTTTAATTAAGCAGAGCAGAGGGTGGCAATCTGGGAAGCACTGTGAAAAAAAACCACTGGGAAAAGGTAAAATAAATGATCAGATTCCCTGTTTTCCATCAGCACAGCCCCTGCACAAACAAAGGCCAGGGATCCAGTTGGGATGGAATAAGCTTCAAATGTTGGATTTGCCTCAGAATTCACGCAGAAAGTCCCTGCTTTGTGTTCCTATCTTTTCTTTTTATACTTATCTTTTGGCAGAGGTGCCACAGTACTTGTGGCACAGCTGAGGAGATTTTCTGGAAGGATGTTTGAAGCTCCCAGGTATGGAAGCTGCTCCAAGTCTACCATTATTATGATTGGCCTTCAGGAAAAACATCTGTGACAACTCTGATTGTGCTCACTTTCAGGCTTGCTGTTATATTGATAAACAGAACTGTTGCTGAGTTGGGCTTCTCAAAAGCCAATTGTGCCATTTATCTGTAGGAAAAAATATCCAGGAAAAGTGCATTCCACAGGGATGTCTTGAACAGCACAACTTCGAAAAGTTTCCCATCTGCTACAAGTTCATTAAATGCAAAAATGTGGAATTTTCCAGCCTGTGATTTGGGTGCTGAAGGTTTAAGATCTGTTCACAGCCACATTTGCAGCCATTTGGGCAGATGGGGATTGTTTAGAGATGCCTGCAAAAAGCCTCAATTTGTACCCACGGACAAGATAATTTTTATTAATGAATCATATTGACACATCAACCTCCATTTGCATGTCACAGACTTGGAGTACACAAACAGCTTCTGAGAAGGGAATATGCCATTATTAACCAGAAATTCATTTTAAAGGCTATTTTTAAAATAGGACATTGTATTTCACTGCTCTAAACCCCAGTATTTTCAGCCTTTCCTGTCTTTCATAAGATTTTTCAATTAATAAATTTTATGAATTAGCTCAGTATAAAAAAATATTAAAACTAAAAAAAAAAATTAAATATCCTCTTTTTTGGTTCCAGTTACATAATGGAATAGTCTGGAAATTTTTTTTTTCTTAATGAATAATGTGTTTTAAGCTCACTCCTACTTAGCACATCTCCACTCTGCTTCTTTGTAGTACTAATTACACATGAACTGTGTATTGGATAGTTATGTTGAAATTTCAAGCCAATAATTGCTTTTAGCACAAAAATCAGATATTTTACACCTTCCCTGTTCGAAGAGTTGAAATCAGGAATGTAATAGATGTAGTAGATACAACTGAAATATTAAATTTTAAGTGCAACTTGCATCTGGCCATGATTTTTTTGTCATCTCAGCTTTGTTTCATGTGATTTTTAAGTAACAAATAAAATGCCACATTCTACATAAAAGGAGGAAAATCCCAACTCGATCCTGCCTCAGGTTCTGCAGGACAGTCAAAGTTCAGCGATGATAATAATAAAAACAACTCCATCAGCTTCTGATGGGCAGCTCACAAAATGAGTTTCAATCAGGACATAAACCCCTCCAGGTCTTCCTGCTAATCAAACATAAAAATGAAATTACCATCTTAATCCCCCCCCACACTTTCTTTTTTTAATATATTCTTAAATTTTAGTAGTTTCTTTTCCTGAGTTTTGGGAGTTTGACAGTTCAGCAGTTCTAGTCTAATTAGCATCAAGCTTTAGTCTTGCTTTGCCTTATGAAAAATTCTAGTTATATTAATTACCCCCTGAGTTATTTATCTAGGGTGGTGTTTGCAATAATGTGGGGACTCACAATGGAGTTTTGTTTTGATTTCACTACTGCATATAATCTGTGAAATCTGAGACACACGTGGCAGAGTGGATACAAAATAAAAAGCCTTTTAACAAAACATTTTAGCTTTCAAAACCCCACAAACCTCGTGCTGTTCATTCAATAAAAATATTTCAATTGCAAACTGCATTATTTTGGTGAATATCGGTGTTCAGTGCCACAACCACCACTGGAAGATGTTTTTCCCTGCTGCCTGTTTTTCTGGAAAATAGCTTTGCACACTCTGCTGTCCATCAGATGTGCTGGAGGATGTGCTGGAAAGCTGAGATACCCATGTATGGATTCACTAAGCCTTTAAGAAGAAGAAGGTCTCTCTGTTATCCACTTATCTCAAATTAGGATCCAATCCCAGCAAAGGGAAAGGGGAGATAGAGGCATTTATAATATCAAAACTAGAGCACATGGTAACAAATGACATTGGGGAATAAAGGAGAGAAAAACTACTTTATCTCTGCTGAGGCCACCTTGGAAAGGCATATCCTGCATTTAACTGGAAAGTGGGAATCTCCTCCTCCTCCTTTGGGTAACAACATTCCCTTCTCCTGTAAAACACACAAGATATCAACACCTGACCCCAAAATCCCAGGAGTTGGTTCCTGAGGGAAAGCAGCACCTGCAGCACCAAGAACAGGCTTGGGGCAAGGGCTGCTCCCTCTCCTCCAGCACAAGCTGGATCACATCCAAACAGCCTCTTAAAGTTATGATTGAAGTTTTACATATGCAATAACCTGGGTACTGAAATGCAAATTAAAAATCATTACTATTGCTGCCATTCAGATCTGTCTCCTCTAGGCACCAGTTGTCCTACAGCATTAAAAACTGGGGGCCTGGGGGATCGTCTCAGCTTTGATGCCTTGTTTTTACAGGAGAGGGGAGCAGAAGGAAGGCAGCTGGAGGAACATCTACCCCCTATTTGCATTTAGCCATTCAAGCTTAAAATCCCATTCCTGGCTTTGCGGGAGCCCTCAAAGACATAAATACAGATTCTCCCAGGACAGAGTGGAGCAGTGTTCTTGTTTCCCCTCAAACTGCTGTGCAACCAACTCTATTTCACTCTTTATGTTTCCTGTCCAGTTTATTACTCTGCTGTTGCTCCAGTGTGCCCAAGGAGGGATTTCCAAACTATGTCACACAGAATTACCTCTGAGTTTCCAGGAAAGCCTGACTGAAAAGCTCAATTTCTCCTCAGGCACGTGTGAGGGCCCTGAGTGTGGAGCTGGGGCTGCAGAAAACAGGAGCAAATCATACCTGGTGATCCCAAAGTGTCAGGTGAAGGCTGAAGATGATGAATTTGTGGGTGGTTGTGCAGAGATACCACCTGGAAGAAGAGGTAAAACTTTCCTGGAGAGCATTTATCCAACCTGGTGCCACCTAATTCTCCAGAATCCCTCCCAGCACTCGAGGAGCAGAGCCTGGGCTCTGCTGTTTGGCTGAGCACCCAAAGCATTTTTCTTTGGGTTTTTGTGGTTGGGATGACTCCTGAGGTATTAGAAAGTCTGCTTTTTCCCAGCCCTGTGACTGAATAATAAGCTGAGATTCATCAGTTTTGCTTTTCAAGGTTGTTTATTTTTTCTTATCTATTACATTTTTTTTCTGCCCTGCTGAGGTCTGTCCAGCAGGTCGGGTCGTGGCACAGTCCCTGCCCTTGGGGTGGTGTCAGCTTTTTATACTAAGAACAATGTGTACTTTATTTACAATAATTTTCTCATACTTATCACCTATGTTAGACAGTCTGTTTCTACCCTAAACTAATCAAAAAGTGCCACCATCCCAGCAGAAGATGGAGGACAGGAAGAAGAAGAAGGACAGAACACGCCCAGATTCCTCCATCTTGCTTCTTGAACCCCTATTCCAAAACTCTAAAATTCTACTTTTTTACTCTGTGACAAATTAACTATTATTTTACTTAAACTTTTGTGGCTTGTAAATCTTCACACAAAGTTGGTAATTGTTTCCGTGGGTTAAAATCAAAGGCACAGGTGTTTCTGACTCCGTGCCAAGGTCTCTGAGCTCCTTGCCAGGGTTTTGAATCACCCAGGGCAGCCAGAGGAATGTCCTGGGTCCTGACACTTTTCCTCCCTCAGCATCACCACTCCCATCTTCCCCAAATCCAGCCTGAGCCAGCTGTTCCAAATCCAGCAGCTCCTCTCCTCCAGGCCCCACAAACCTAATGGAAGAAGGTGAAAAGTTTGCAGAGTTGATCCATGAACTTTGTCTCCCAAAGAAAATAACCTGGGTTACCTGCTAAAATTGACCAAGGTTGCCACACATGGAGCAGGATCTGCTCTGCCTGATGAAGGAACAGGTGGATTTGTGGATTTTAGCTGTCCCATTATTCTCCTTCAGGATAAACATGCTCCCCCTGCTCAGCCCTGCCATCAGAGCTGGCACAAGGGGAAACCAGGAGCCTGCTCCCACAGCCTGGATCAGGAGACCCAGCTCAGCCCACAATTAACCACGAGGAAATTACCCTATTTAAAGCACAAACCCTGCCCCTCCACATCTCTTGGAAGTTATTCCAAATAGAGCTTCACCTCTCCAAGTCTCCCTCTCCTTGATTTGTGCTTCTCATGACAACATTCCCATTTCTCCTCAAATCCCTCCTGTAGAATGACCCCAGTTCACCATCAGAGCTGGAGAATAAGGACTCTGCAATCCCTATGATTTGGATAAAACAGGTAGCAAAGGAGAGAAAATTCAAATAACAGTTCACCCCTCTGCATCCACAGAGAAAACTGCCAAGACAAGAACAGGAGCTGCTGGATCATCCCTAATTCCGCCAGCAGCCCATGAAGCAACCAAATAAACATCTGCTTTTCCTAAAACCCCCTTTCTCACAGAATCCCAGCACCTTTGGTATAAAATAAGAGCTGAGATGTGCATCTGTTACAGTAAAAAAAAAAAAAAAAAAGCAGGAGAACTTTTTAATATATTAAATTAGGCTATATTGGCTAAAATTCCATTTTAATTTGAAACTCATTGGATATTAAAGGCAAGTTTAAAAAGTTATTATCTGGGGTTTAATTGCATACATTATGTTTGTAGCCTTAGGTACTGCAGGTAGATCTTTAATATTCCCTGCAATATATTGAGAGCATGGAGCAGCCATTCAATTTTGCTCCAAGAAACTTCCAGAGGTAACCATGGGAAAGCAGATTAGAAAACTCCAAACTTTTGGCTGTCGAGTGAAACTCCAATGGATTTGGGCCTGTTGACAGGGAATTTCCAAAGTTTGAGCTGTAGGAAGTACATTGGAAGCATATGGGCTGTCATGAAAACATTGTTGAGTCCACCCTTGACAGTCAGACACCAGATTAAAAATAGAAGGATTTTGAAGCTGCAATATGGATGCTTGGAAAAATATCAGATATTTTCCTTCAAAAGTATTACAAAAAAAAAATAATCAAATGTGTCCAAACATTTAAATGGGACAGCACCTCCTCTCTATCTCATGTGGTGGAGGAGGAGGTCAGTTGTGTGAGCACTTCCATCCTTTGGCAGGATTAAGCAGAAAAATTGTAAAATTGGGCTAAAAATAATCAGAATTCCAGTCCTGTGCCAAAAGAGCTGGAACTCTGATGGGCAGCAATGACTCTCCTTAGTTTCCTGTGCACTTGCCTTTCTGCAAACACCAAGGTATTCAAAAGCAGGTTTCAAGAGACCAGAATTCCCCAGTGCCTAAAGAACTGTGTAGAGCCAGAACCATGCTCCCTGGAACCAGAAATCCTGCCAGGTTCCTCAGTTTCAGTCTGGAGACTCCGGTCACCTTGGCTCCCTCTGTAAATGCATTTTTGGGTCTCACTCAAGCAGGGGAACACCTCTGTACCCATCCTAACCCTGTTCCTAGGGCACAAGGGGGGTCAGAGAGCTGAGGTGGGAAAATGAGCAATCAAGGAAACCGCTAGAAAACCCAAACCAGCCCTCCCTGCCCCTGACACACACAGAGGTTTGCTGCACACAGAAAAGCTGGGGGCATTTCTCCAGCCCCAGTTCTTTTCACACTGCTGTGAGAAGTGTGCAGCTGCTCAAGTGCCACATCAGTGATCTGGGCCTTTCCACCCTCACCACATCACCCAGTTCCAGCAGTGCTTGACCTCCAGTGAGAATTATCCTCCTAAAACCACTTCTTGAACTTTGAGCTTAATGACACAATTAATTTGCTAAATTGCTTAGGAACTTTTGAAAATGCCCTTTTTTTTTAATAGATACATTAATCCCTTTAAATAAATAACAATCATCATCATCATCATCATCATCCTCATCATCATCCAACCCAACTTCAACTCTGAGGTATTTTTAAATTATCCAGAATATCTGCCTTGTTTAGAATATTACTTCCTGTGCTTTTTCTTCATCTTTGAAGACCCAAATCTAGAGAGAAGCACTCCAAGCATCTTCCACACCTCATTCTGGCACTCTCTGTAGGACAGAATTTGTCCAAACCCAGCCCTGCTCAACACTAAACAAGAATAAAATCCCAAGTAATGCCCAAACAATTCCAAGCCACGAGAACATCTTCCAGAAAAGGATTAGATACAGCGTCAGGAAATACAGATCCTTATTTCCTTCAAAATAAATGGAAGGACTTCTGATGTTGCTAAAGAACTTGAGCCCACAATGGCAGCTGGAATTCCAGCCTGTGGAGGATGAGCAAAGTGTCTTTGCCTCCTTATTTTCAATTCCTCTGATTATCCCAGAGTGCTGTGTTCATCAAATGTTTGTTTAACTCGGAGTGTTTGCTTATTTAAAATAAATCCCTGCAATGGGAATGTGCAGCCTGGTGCCTGGGTGGGTTCTGCTGAATGGAGAGCAGGGGATGGGAGGGAGCCGAGCTCAGCAGCTCCACACCCACTCCACACTCAGCAAACAGAGACACACAGTTTTCATCTTTTGTTCAATCATTTTCAATGAATGCAAACTCTTTTTTTCTCTCCTTCCTCGCCATTCAATTTCAAATTAGCCTAATCAGACATCTGCTAGGATGGGTCTGAATTAACAGAACTGAACACAAATCTTCTGCGAGCGCTCAAGTGCTGCTTCCCTCAAATGGCATCAGCTCACACGGACACTCTGAGGAGCTAATTGAACATCCCCAGCACAACATTCCCCACTCTCTGATTTAACTTTATTGGAGTCAGAAGAAATCACAGGATGGAAGGAAACATGTTCTTAAGGACTCTGTTCTGAAGCAGTTCAATAAAAGCAAGCTGCTTATCCTGCTTTATTATCTTTATTATTGCTGCTCGAAGATGAAAAGAGAATTTCCTCTCAAGACAGAAAAGCAGAGTTTGTCTCAAAGCTCTTTGTTTTCCTTTCAATAGCAAGGTACAATTTACTCCTTAGAATTTGCAGGCTTTTATTTTTTCTTGCCTGTACAGGGAATTTTGATATTGTGGAGTTCTCTTGTTCCTGTGACAAATTATGGTGCCATTTGTCAGCACTTACTAAAGGTTTTGACATCACTCAACAATCTTGGGGTGCATTCTGCTGACTCTGGACATGTTCTGAACTAAACATCTTTTGTCAAGCTCCTGGAATTATCCAGGAGCTGCACACAGGTGATCTGTTCAGCTCAGTGCTCCTGGCCTTCCCAGGGGGTAGGAATTTCAAAATCAGATTAATTAGAATTGAGGGACTTTTTTTAGCCTGTGTTTGTGGGGTGATACTGACGCAACAACCATCTGAAAATCCCACTGATTTCAGGAGCCAGCTTAGATTTGCTTCAAGTCATACTTCAGTATTGATTAAAATAAAAATTATGAATAAAAAGACAACACTCCTTGCATGTTTTTAACCAAAAGGTTGTTTTTTTAAAGCAATACTTTTAAAAGTATTTAAGATTTCAACCCACAAATTCTACAAGTAGAATAACTGCAACATTCTGTAAAAGAAGCATTTCCCTAAGAGTTTTAAGCTCTTGCCATATTTATTTGTGTTCATGGGCTTTAGAGGATAATCTGGGAGAGAACTTTTCATTCTTGGGACAGTCCTGTCCCTCGAGGTTGCTGCTAAACACCAGGGAAGTTTCCATGAATTTTTCAGCTACCTGTGTCTCTGTCATCTCTTAAATACAAATAAAATTGAGCCCAAATGTCCCTTTTTTTATGAGTAATGGGCAATGGGACAGAATCAATCGCTGGCAAAGTAAAAGATGCTTAATATTGATTGTTCTTCTGAAGGATGAGGAAGCTTCTCTAAAGCTCGTTGGGGGACACGGGGAGGGGACAGCTTATGGATTTGTTTTCCTTTCTGCATTCCCAAGGGAGAAAGGAAAAGATGAGGCCATGATAGATGATAATTCTGCAAGGAATGACTAATGAGGCACTGAGCTGCCTCTGTAGCAGTAGTGAAGGCAGTAATAACCAGAGTAATTGGGTTTATTTGGTTTCTGCTTAGCACACATCCCGTCCTCTCCAACATCCTGTCCCTCCAAAGCATTTTATGCTCTCTGTCTTTCCTTTTTATTATGCCTGACTTGAGTTATTTCATGAAATTTGACCTTGTACTCTTAATCTCATCTGCTTGTTCTGCATAGTTCATCTTCTTTATTTTCCTCAGTAGCTGTTCTGTCAAACACTCCACGTAACCACACCATCCCAGGCTGCAGTGCCAGCCCTCACTCAGGGTGGATTTACATTTCTGTAGCCCCAACAGCTCCATTTCATCTTCCCAGGGAATCTGGCTCAAGAAATAATACTCCAGGATAAATTTGCTACAAGTGCATGACCCTCTTTTACAAATCACATTGCTAACTCTGTGCTAGAATTAATTACAACTTCCACTTTCAACTAAATGCAATTTTTTTTGAAGAGGCTGGAAACAGCAAGAGTTATGCGAGTTAGGAAAAAAAAATAGTTATTATTTGCTATGATTTTTTTTTCTAAAAGGCTTTTACACTCCTGCTGGGAAACCATCTCTGCAGAAATCCATCCTTGCAGGGGAAAGGAAAAAAAAACCCAAAACCCAACATTTCATTCAGCGACATTCCATTTCCAATCCCCCAAGAGGAAGGCAGACATTCCATTCAAGCCTAATGACACAGGAGCTGGCTGTTCCCTCCAGCTGGGTGCTTTGCCCAGTGAATTTATTCCTCTTACAGGACTGGGTCATGCTGCAGCTCCCTTTGGGGAAGAGTTTCCAGCCCCTGCTGCTGTTCCCAGCCCCTGTGGCACCCTCTGGCACTCACTCACTTCCCAGAGGTGCCTCACATCACAGGCACTGCAGAGGCTCCCAGTGATGCCTTTTAGGCCATCTAAAAACAGAGGCCAGACAGAATTGAGGCAATAAAAAGCTGTTCTCTTTATTGAAGGTCCCAGTTTTGGGCAGACAAAGCCCCCAGGGGCTGCACCCAAAAATGGATGATGGGTCAGGCTTTGCACACTTTTATAAGTTTGGTCGATTTGCATATTGGGGGTTCATCTGCCAGTTCCAGCTTCAGGCAATGAAGTCATTGACCCCAAGTTTGCTCCCCCAACTCACTTTTGTTCCCATCTCTGGGGCCTGAGGCAGTGAGGTGTCCCTGACTGCCAGGCCTGGAGAGGAATTGCTGTGTCTGCCCCAAATGGGGAAGCAGCAGCTCCCACTGAGTGTGGAGTTTGGAGTTACACACAAATATATGAAAAATAGAAAAGCTGAAACCCCAGCGTTATCAATACGCGCTGGCAAGGGCAGAAAGGTTTGTTGGGCAGCTCAGAGGTGCTGCTCCCAGGCTTCCCTCCCTGCTTGCCTTGCAGCCCAGCCCAGCTGGACGCAGCAGATCCACGATGTGCGCGTGGCCATCGAGGAGCGCGTGTCCTGGGAGTGCCGCGCCAGCGGCCGCCCCAAGCCCTCCTACCGCTGGCTCAAGGACGGGGAGCCCCTGCTGCCACAGGTAGGCACAGCTGGGAGCCCCCAGGGATGGGAGCTGGGCGTGCTGGGGTGCTCTGCCAGCTCACTGATCTCTGGGTGGTTGATTTGGGGTGGGGAGGATGGGAGCGCTCTGGAATCGCGGAATGGTTTGGGTTGGATGGGACCTTAAGATCAGCTCGTTCCACCCCCTGCTCCAAGCCTTGTCCAGCCTGGCCTTGGACACTTCCAGGGATCCAGGGGCAGCCACAGCTGCTCTGGGCACCCAGGGCCCCCCCACCCTCACAGAAAATCCCCTGTTCCTTCCCGTGCCTGGTGGCACCTCCCTACTGCTGCCAGGGACAAGCAGGACACACCACAGCTCTACATTCAGAGTTCCTCCCCAAAATGAAGGATCCATGATGCAAACCTAAGGCTGGAAAGAAGAAGGAGGAATGGCTGAATGGAGTTTTGGAATGTGTCACCAGAGAATGATCACTCCAAAATAATTATTTTAATTTATTATGTTTAGGTGAACTTCAAGTGATAATGAAACCTCGGGGTTCCTGCTGGTGTTTAATGGTGTTCCCGCTCCTCCTGCTGAGCTGTGTCCCTGTGCAGGAGCTGGGGAATTTGGGGAATTACACCCTCCCAGCAGCACAGCCCAGCCTCTCCTGGAGGGTCATCACCCAGTCCATGTCCCACCTTGTCACCACAAAGTCAGCCAAGTCACCAAAGCTTTGGTTTCACAGTAGCCAGCACTTTTTTCCCTTCGCTTACTGTGAAAGAACATGGCAGCTCCAATTTGATCAAACCCTGATAAAAATTGCACAAACATTAAATTTCTGCCCTAAGGCCGAGTAGAAAGCCAATAGCTCTTTATTTTAGATTTTTTTTTTTTTTGGTAAATGTCAAACTCCTGGGGAGGGAGGGAACACTTTGCTGTACTTATTAGAATTGATAACTCGAGCTCCATGTCCTCAGGCTGACAAATGATAGCCTGGTCTTTCACTCCACTCACTAATTCTGGTTGCTTCACGCTGGTCACTGGCAGATGGTCTTGTTCTTAAATCACGTTAGTGGCTGATATGAAGTAAAATATCATTAAATTATTAGCATTTACATTGTTTTCAGTAAACTGCAGAAGATTTTCAATGTTTCTGTCTGTGCTGGCTGTGATGGCAACCAGTCTTAGCAGCCTGCATTGCCATATACACTCAAAATGGCCTCAAGCTGTGCCAGGGGAGGGTCAGGTCGGAAATCAGGAGGAATTTCTCCATGGAAAGAGTGAATTTCTCCATTGGAACTGCCCAGGGAGGTGTGGAGTCCCCATCCCTGGAGGTGTCCAAGAAACACCTGCATGTGCTACAGTTCAGTTGCTATGGTGGTTTTTGGTCAAAGGTTGGACACAGTGATCCTGGAGGTCTTTCCCAACCTCAATGACTCTGTGATTCCATGGAAATACCATTTTTTAAATGTTTCTGAGGATAGGCTTGGCTGTGATGTGCCACTGTGGAACAGAAGTGCATTTCTTGCCTCAAGCTTATCTCCTTGAAAGGGATATTAATCTAAATGCTTTGGGTATTAAATCAATGAGGGGTCAAGGGAAGGTCCTCCAGTTGAAATTGCATTTACCAACTCCTATATTGGTTTCACCATTTAGTCTCTAGCCTGACATAAATTTGGCTGGCAGACAAATCGCAGCATGCAAATTCCTCCCGTTATTGCTGCTTCCCTTGGTCCACTTTGCTACAAAACACAGCAGGACAACCTCTGGGTGCACATTCTGAGGAGGCTTGCTCGTGTTCTTGTTGATTTTGGAGTCTGTTTTGCTGTCCCCAGGGCAGGGTGCAGCTGGAGCAGGGCTCTCTGACCATTGCCAACGTGAGTCTCTCGGACGCGGGCATGTACCAGTGCGTGGCGGAGAACAGGCACGGCGTCATCTTTGCCAGTGCAGAGCTCAGTGTCATAGGTGAGTCCACATCCCCGAGCACTTCCAGCCTCCCAAAACCACAGCCAGCCCTGCCCAGGTGCTTCTGCCAAGCTGCAGCAGCTGCAGCAGAAGGGGATCTGTCTTTGGCAGTTTGTTTCTGGAGCAGAAGGGGATCTTTGGTGATTTGCTTCTAAGGAAGGTGTGAAATGCAAACTTGAGGCAGTGGAGAGCAGAGAACAGATGTTTTTTACTTCATCCCACATTCCTCCAGGAGCTGGCAGGTGCATTCCCTCTCCTGCTGGTTAAAGCCATTTCTGGAGAAACCTGAGCATTGCCATTCAGAACATCCAGGCTGCAGAGGTGACTCTGCTCAGGACATGGTGACAAACCTCCTGACTGAAGAGACCTTTCAGCACACAAAGTTCCCCCATCCCAAAGAAAAGCATCTTCCAGCCCACAGTTCTGGGCACAGCTGCTCTGTTCCTCCCAGATAAAATCAGGAGAAGCTCATGTGAATCCAAGTGGGGAAACAGCTGAGTGGAGGGAGCAGAGATTACAGAGCCAGGATCTGCTCAGAGGTGCCCATGCCAGGACAGGAGGCAATGGCCACAAACTGAAACCCTGGAAATGCCACTTAAAAGAAGAAAAACTTTATTTTCAGGTTGGTTGGACACTAGAACAAATTGTCCAGAGATATTGTGGCATCCCTGTCCTTGGAGATGCTCAATATCCAACTGGCCACAGCCCTGGGCAACCTCCTGTGGCTGCTCCTGGGTGAGCAGGGGTGGGGTGGGAGCATCCCAGGGGTCCCTGCCAGGCTGAAACTCAATCCCAAACCATGTCCTTGAATGAGAGGCAGCCCTGCTCAGCATAGGGATATAATTTCAAAAGGTTAAGCACAATTCCTGATTACAAAATAACAGTTTCATTGCTCTCAACCCAAAAGTTCAGTAGCAGCATTCTCTGATTTATCCTGAAGAACAAAGCATGAGGTTTTTTTTCCAGCTATGGGATTTTCAATTATTGGTCATTTTTTATCATCAGTGATAGATGCCTGCATAGAAAAAAAATTCATTTGAAGGATTGTGTGTGTTGCTGTTGGAGAAAGGTACGATAATGCTCAATAAATTAGACTTCACAATGCTGAGATTTATTGGACATGCAAGAAATCGAAATAAACCCACTGATGCTTTTCTTGTCTATTTAAAACCTGGTAAAACTGGACCTTTGGGAAGGAGGAAGACCTTTCCAGAGGAGAGAGGTTTAATCCTTGTTGGTGGGGACTCCCAGGGTGTCCCTGTGCCCAGCAGCTCCTCCTGTCCACACAAAAAAACCAAATTTTGGAGGGCCTGGTCTGAGAAACCTGGGATCTGCAGCTCTGCTTCTGTCTGTCACAGGAAAAGCACCCAAATGGTGTCCTGCAGATAAATTCCTGTGCATCTGTGATTTAACTTGGCACATTTTGAAAGGAAAGCAGCAGGTTTGCCTTTTCACTAGAATTTCAAAGCAGGGCAACATTCTGAGACCTCCCTGGGAAATTTTAGCTTTTAACCAGATCTGAGAGTTAAAGCAGTTGTTCTAAAAGGTCCTGAAGTTAAGCACTTGCTACTGGTGGTGTTTAATCATCTCAAGTGAGACTTACACCAAAATTAAGTGAAAGAGAGAAATGGAAAGTTACAGACTGAGCTTTTCTCAGAGTGATTCTGCTCAATTATTATTGCCAATTATCTTGCCTGGAGTCTTTAAATAAAAGCAGAATCCAGTGGTGCTGGACACTGTAGAAGACTGAGATGCAGTCTTGTCTTACAGAATTTTCAGGCTAAATGTTTGAAAAACAAATTGGAAAAATGAAATGTGAGCCTAGAGTGGGAAAGAAAGGTCATTAAAATCCCTGCTTGACAAACAAGAGGTGTGAATAAATTAAATTCATTACTCCTGAAGTGGCCCAGGGAAGTTGTGGCAGTGCTGAGAAATGAGCCCAGAGTTTCTAAATGTCAAATGACAACGTTTTGAACATCACAGAATAAACCCACAGTGAGCAACTCCTGTGTCTCACACAGGAGCAGGAAAATGCAGCTAATGACTCACAAAAAAACCAGTCTAAACTCTTTATTACAGAGATGGGAGTAACAGGATTATTCAAAAAATCTCTTTTGCTTATAAATTTGGGACAATCATCTGAGAAATTCGTTTCAGAAGTGATGCTATATTAATAATGATAGAAATAATAATGCATTTTGTTTTGAGTGCCTTGGTGGGAAGTGTCCTCAGGATGTCTCCTTTAATTCTGGAGTGTTTTACAAGGCCAGTGCTGGTTTCAGGGCTCTTTTATAGCATTTAATATCATAACTGTGTTTCTGAGTGCCAGAATTAAGCCCCTGCCTGTGATTAGATGTGGAAAACAAAAAAACTCTGATGCAGGAACTTGGAGTACAGTTGGATCATAAAGCCCATCCCATTTTCAGTGTGGGATTGTGCTTTATTCACCTCCTTGGCAGCAGGAATGACAGCCAAAAGAACCGAGGCAGATGAGGTGCCCTGAGAAAAGGGAATTTGTGGGGTTTTGTCTCCCAGGAGCTGCAGGTGAGCTTTGGATCCCGTCTTGGGGCACTGAGGTGATGCAGAGCAGGGAGAGCTCAACCCTGATCTCCCAGGGGCAGCAAAAAGGGAGCCAAGGACAGGGCAGAGAGCTGAGGGACCCAGGGATGGAGCAGGAGGACCCAGGGATGGAGCAGGGGGACCCAGGGCTGGAGCAGGAGGATCCAGGGATGGAGCAGGAGAATCCAGGGATGGAGCAGGAGGATCCAGGGATGGAGCAGGGGGACCCAGGGCTGGAGCAGGAGGATCCAGGGATGGAGCAGGAGAATCCAGGGATGGAGCA
>JAYDZK010000032.1:2496685-2534361 GCA_034509185.1 Euphonia xanthogaster | reverse complement strand
GTGTGGAGTTTGGAGTTACACACTCAAGAACTGCAGGGTTACAAACGGATGGAAAATAGAAAAGCTGGAATCCTGAGCATCAGTGGCTCCTGGTGCCCTCTGCACATGCTCCAGTCCCAGCTGGCATCATTCCCTCTGCTGGGAAAACTCATCATCCACAGGGCATTGGTCTAACTATTGCTGTGTCCCCCCAGCAATAATTTCAGTATCTCAGATTCTTTTAGATTGTGAGAGATGCAGTGGCAAGGCCAGAATCTTCCACAGTATGAAAGAGAAAGGGATTCCTCAGCTCCTTTTGAAAGGCAGAGAGATGAACTGATGAGAAATATTCCAAAGCACCCTGTTAATCCTCCAGGAATTTATTTTCCCCACATCTTTGGAAAAAGGAAAACAGATTATTATGAAATCTAGACCTGCAAACTGCCTTCTAGTTGATCTTCTAGTTACAAATATGTGCTTAAAACAGACACCCTTCGATTCGGGGATGGGAGACAAAGCATAGAGAGCATCTCAGAGTGTTTGTGGTGGCCACATTTGCTCTTCACCCTCTTAAATCCTCTTGGGACGAGCTCTGTTTCCATGTGACAAGCCCCACAGTGTCACTGTCATATTTTCTGGGAAAATCCCTTCGCCAGGATTTCTTCTCCTGGGAAGCCGAGAAGCCTCAGAGAAAAAGAAAAAGAATATTATCTCATCTGCTTCTCCCTGTTTTGCTGCTCTGGAATGTGGTTTGGAGATGGTTTATCCAACATGTGAATTGTTTTTATTTAATGACCAATCCCTGTCCAGCTGTGTCGGGACTCTGGAAGCAGTCAGTTTTTCATTAGAGTTTTTTGTTAAGCCTTCTGTCTGTATCTTTTCTCTATTCTTTAGTATAGTTTTGGTATAGCATTCTTTAATATAATATCATAAAATACTAAATTAGCCTTCTAAGAACGTGGAGTCAGATTCTCAATTCCTCCTTCGTCCTGGGGACCCTGAAAATACCACAGCAGAGTCCTAACAGGTTCTGTGGAGTGGTTGTGCAAGTCTCATTTAAAGACCTGATCCTCTTCTGTTCAACTCCAAAGCACGTTGTAGAAATAAGAACACATGTTTGATTTTCTACATAAATGCAATTGAGGCGGCTCATCCTCGCTGAAACCACACAATAAACATGTCACTGGGTCAGTGAACTATGGAAACTCAGAGGTTTTTGGGGATTAGCATTGCTCTGGCTGTGCCTGCCATGGCCATGACAGTCCCACTGTGAGCCTTGCCAGGGCTGATGCACAAAAATCTCCCTGCAAATTAAGAACAATAATGAATAATAGCACAGTAAAAGCTTCCAAGAGGAAGGTATTCCTGGGAGGCTTAGTTCATTCTAGAATATCAATCTGCAGGTGCAAGGCAGGGCTCTGAACGGGGCTGGCTGAGCCAGGCAGTCCCTGAGGGGCCTCACTAACATGGATTTCCACATTACAGACTCCTCAGATGGAACATGGATCAGCACTGGTTCTGCAGGGTTTCAGGTGGTTTGTGCTAAATTTCAGCAGCTACATGCACATCGTTAGGCATGGAGCAGGAAGAGAAAGTGTTACAAACTGAGGGAAATTATTTGTACTAAAAGATATTAATTAAACCTCAGCTAACACAGAGATTATTCAGATCTTTGTACTTCCTGGACTCACTGAGTGCAGCCTCAGAGTGGCCTTCCTCCTCTACCCACTAAATCTTGAGCTGCTATCTTTGTTTTGGGCACTCAAGTCCCCCAGCTGTGTTAACAAGGAGTTCCTGGCACTTCTCAGACCCCTGGAATGTGGCTGCAGCACAAATAATAAACACAGGAGCTCGTGCCTTCAATGACAGAGACTCAGCAGCTCAGGCAGGAAAGGGACTGATGATAATAATAAGTATAATAGTAACTGCATTAGGCCAGCAGGGTCAACAGCTCATCTTGCTGCAGTCTGAAAGGGGTTATTTTAATTCCAGTAATTGGCCCCAGCCAGCAGCAGGAATTGATGTGCTGCCACTGTTCTCTGTTGCTGCTCAGATGCAGCAGCACTGCCTGATGAACACAAATTACCTGCTGGAGTCAATGCAAGCCATTGCTTTGCTCCCATTATTGATCAGTTGTGGTGCTCAGACAAAGCCTCAGCCACTGTCCCATGCCCAGCTTATTGAGCATGAGCGGTGTGCAGGTACCACAGCATCCAGGGAACAGCTAATTGTTATTTTACTGCTGATCATTATGATGATTCTTTTGCTTAATGACCAACATTTATACGATGCTGATCATGCAGTTACCCTGCAGCACTCTGCAAGCTTCACAAAAGGTTTTACAAATTGTGTTTCTGAGCCTAAAAGCATTATTATGGCTCAGCCACTCCATGTAATGGGCAAAAGAAAGATCAGGATTATCCTTAATAAGTGTTGTAACAAAACAGTTTGTCTGTCTAAATACTCAGGATATCCAGTGGAGCTGCAGCTGTGCTGGATGTGCAGGGACTGATCACAGATCTCAGATTCACCAGCACAATGACTGAAAATCTACAAAGTCACCCAAAAAGGGCTGGTGCAGGTTACTGAAAATCTACAAAGTCACCCAAAAAGGGCTGGTGCAGGTCACAGGAGCTCACAGGTGGGATCACAGACACCCCAAAAATGACAAGGTCACCATCTCAAGAGGCTCCTTCTCACTCCCAACTTCGGGGAGGATAAAGCTCCTGACACATACTCAGTAACTTTGTTCAATGGGATGGACATAACCCAGAATTACACTTTGGTGTGAGTGCTGGAGCTCCATGTCAGAGATATTGTAATTAATACTTTAGATCATATCCCAGCTCCTCTGCAGAAAGGACTAGACAAGGAGGGCTTGGTGCCTGAGCTGGCTCAGTGTCCTCACAGCCCTGCCATCACAGGTGTGTTCTCAGCTACCTGCATCTTCCACTGGACCCAGATTTACCTCCTGTTCCAGGCCCACACTGGCTCTTACCTCACTTTTCTACTGCTCAGCACTGAAGGGAAAAAAAAAAACAAACAACCCCACATGAGTTTAAGAGCTTTTAAATTTAAGGCATTACCTCGTGAAATGCAGAGCAATAAACAGGGCCAGGAGTTGGGCTCCATGATCCTTGTGGGTCACTTCCAACTCAGGATGTTCTGTGACTTTCTAAATAACCATATTTAGCTCTATCTTTGATAAAATTCCCAGAGCTGTAAGACCCAAGGGAGAAGAACACAATGTATAATCCTATGCTAAGGAAACAGGGTGCCTTAAAATTGGGGAAGCTTCACTGGGCAGGGCTTGGATGCCTTAATAGAGAAAAGTCTCCAGTTCAGAGTCATGGGTCATAAATAATTTGAAAATTTGTGTGTTTGGCCACCCTTAGTCCCACCAACAGGGCACAGGGAGGCAGCAGCAGCCTGGTGGAGAATCCTGCCTTTCCCACAAGACCAGGACACCTCCAAATGTCTTTTCTTCCTGCTGCTTGAACTTCCCATCCGTGTGCTAAGGTGGAAGGAATTAATTACAGAGATTTCAGCAGAGCTGAGAGCTCTTCACAGGAAAGCACCTTAATATCAGGTGTAAATAAAACAATCCAGGAGCCCTGGACCCACTCCAGGAGCACAACTTGTCTCCTTTCTTTATGGATACTCAGAGAGATGCCCCCATTCCCAGAAAAATATTTGAGGAAATTAGTTTTTCCACCTGATTCTTTGGCCAATTTCCCACAGCAGAGATAAGACCTGCAGCGTGTGCATTTACAGATTACTGCTCTCTGTTCTCCTTGTCCTTGGAAAAAGGGATTTGTTTCCTCCAGGAGCTTTTCACCCTCAACAGCTGGAGTACTTTTTTAACAACATAAAGATAAATTAGAAAGTTGTGCTCAGCAAGGAGAAATGCAACTGTCTAGATCCAAGCCACACATGAGATGATAAAAACTTTTTAATTTTACTTATTAAAGGTAAATTTCTCATTGACTTCACTGGAAAAAAAAAATAAACCACTGAGTGTGGCTTTGGCAATTTTGTTGGATTTAAGAAAAAGCAGCAAACAAAAGTAGCAAGTGGCAAAGAATTCTGCCCTGAACCCCGGCCACTTAATGGACGCAAGATATTTATAATTTGGAGGGCAAATAGCAGATTTATGATTTTCCATGCCATTTTCTCAGGTGCTTTGTTGAAAATGTTGGGGAAACAGAGCAGATTTTCACCAAATTTAAAAGTGTTGATTTCTATGTTTAGAAGATGAGTCTGATCTGGAAAAAAACCTGACTAATTCCTCCAGTGATTCAATATAAATCCCAAGATTCCCACCTAACAAAGACAGTTATTCCCAAGTTTGGTATTTATCTAGACCCTGGTGTCTCAGGGATTGGTGTCCACATCTTAATTTTGAAGCTGGCTTCATCCTGGATCTGTTGCCTGGCCCAAAAATGACTTTTTTTTTTGTTACCCCACAGTGGCTGCAGCTTTAGCTGTGGCTGCCCCTGGATCCCTGGCAGTGCCCAAGGCCAGGTTGGACACTGGGGCTGGAGCAGCCTGGGACAGTGGGAGGTGTCCCTGCCATGGCAGGGGTGACACTGGATGGGATTTAACATCCCTTCCACTCCAAATCATTCTGTGATTCCATAATTTCAACTTTACAAGGAATTTCAGAAAGGTTTGGATGAATCTGGCACAAACAAGTTCAAAAAGCAGGGCAAAATGCCAAATTCTTACACATTCTGCCCGAGAGATGGGAAACCAGAGAGGAAAAGATAACTTAAAACCTTTCTTTCATGTTTAGCTGTGGTTTATACGTTGTTTTCCATCTAATTGGCTGCAGATTAAAAAGCAAAATATGTTAGAAGCACTCGCACCAATCAGTTGGGTAAATAAAGGTAACTAAATTACATGTATTTTTGCTAATTACTACCCTAACTACATGGGGATTTGTCAGCAATCCTGTTCTTTATTCAGATAAAGGCAAGTACATTCCAACCAGCAGTGCCTGTATTTCTGTATTTCAGTCACATAAAACGTGGTCTGAACATGGCTGTTTTACAGATCAAAAGCTTAATTCATAAATAAAATTAAATGGTTTATATGTTAGAGGGTGTGCTCAGTGTTGCAGTTCTTTATAAATGAGCTGTGACTGCAGGGGCTGTTACAGGTTTTATATCAAAATGTTTTGATATAAACCCTGTAACAGCCACTGCAGTCACAGCTTTTTTCCTGTCCTTTTCCAGAGGAATCACAGAGTGGTTTGGGTTGGAAGGAACCTTAAAGATCATCGAGTTTCAATCCCCTTGCCATGGGCAGGGACACCTTCCACTAGAAAGGAAGATATTATATAATTGCCTTCAGTTTCCCAATTTTCATTCTTTATGTACCACATCCTCAGCTCACACAACTGCAGCAGCTCTGATTTTACAAGCTGAACTAGAATCATTTTTGCTACCAGGAGCTTTGGCAGATTGCTCTGTTCTGGGGGAAAACACAAAACTCCTCATTGCTGCCCACCCATTTTCCAGACAATCAGAGAATTTTGGGGGTTGGAAGGGACCTTACAGTCCCAAATCCTTGTCATGGGACACCTTCCATTATCCCAGGTTGCTCCAAACCCCATCCAACCTGGCCTTGGGCACTTCCAGGGATGGGGCAGCCACGGCTTCCTGGGAAATTATGCATTTGCTAATTAATTATTTGCTTTTGAATTGATTATTTGCAGTGGGAGCCCTCCCCAGCAGCAGACAGGGAGTGTCACAGCAGCTGGCAGAAGAGGGAGGAGTTGCTCCAAGGACTGGATTAGCTGTGGAATTTGCCCGAAGTCCCTCATGGAATTGGAGTCTTATGAAAAACTAGATGTGAAACAATCTTTGTCATTCCAAAGGGTAACTCTGATAGATTGGAAGATGATGGGCAGTTATCTCCTCAGAAAAATCTGATGGCTGACACAGTGATGGGCACAGAGATGCCTGACAGGAGGATCAGGGCAGGTTAATGAAGCACTCACCACAGCACCAAAATTCTTTATCACCTTTTAGGCAGATGAATCACAGCTCTCCTCACACACTGCATTTACAGGGTCTATTTTTGCAAGGGCAAACAGCCTTGAAAATGATTACAAGTTTCATCTGGCTAATCTTTCAATATTCCTGCAAATCATCCCCAAAACTTTCCCCTTGGTCTTCAACTGAGCTGATCAAAAGCTTGCATTTTGATCATGCAATCACCACCTTTGAGTCTCTCCTCAAAACAACTGCCAACACCCAAGGAATGTTTTGTCAAGCCCATCTCACTGCTACCACAACAAAAACAATCCCTGATTGTTTGAAAAACTTCCATCACAAAGCAAGGGAAGCAACCCAAAGAGCTGGGAGAGAGCATGGAACAATCTCAGGGTAGGAGAGCTTGGGGCCCATCTCTGTTTGCAGGGATAAAAATAAAGGCACATTTTCTACCTTCATGGAAAATAAACAAGAAATTACAGATCTGCTTCTGCCCTTCAGGCTGCTCAGTTTGACCTTGGCTAAAAGCTTTTATATACAAGTTCTTAGAATTGTTAAGGTTGGGAAAAATCTCCAAGATCATCAAGCCCAGCCTTGGACCCAACAACCCCACACCCACTAAATCATATCACAGAATGTTTCATCTGCTCAGTTTTTGAACACTTCCAGGGATGGTGAATCCATCACTTCACCCTGTTCCAATGCTGGACCACCCTTTCCATGAAGAAAATTTTCCTGATTTCCAGCTAAGATGCACAGCTTTTCCTTCAGAAATGATCTCAATATGTGCTTTGAAGTGACCTAAACTGGAGTTTTGTGCTGTTCCAAAGCTCCTTTCAGGTTGTACCATGATAAATATCCAAACAGAACAGAACTCCCGAGATTTAATAATTGAAATTAGGATGAAGCAGCTTATGACACTCCGTAACAACAATTTCAGGAAGCACTCACAATAAAGTGAGGCAGTTACAGCCACATAAAGCAGTCAGTGATTAAAGATTTAACATGTTGTCCTGGACTCACAATACAGCCATTCTGGAAACCAGGAACGTGCCTGTGGGATTTATAATTCCTCACAGAAAGCATTCTCATTTACTTGGAAGAAATAAAGCCCATTTGATGGTGATATCATTTCCAAGAATGTACTGAAGCTTATTAAGAGCAGCAGATTTAATTTTTTTTAATTGAGTCAATGGTAAGTCTATTGAGAAATAATGAAAAGTTTTTGGGGTTGTTTTTTCAAAACATCCTAACAAGAACCACTATGAATTTAACTGGAATTTGCCAAAGTGTCTTTGGAGTGTGCTTCATCAGTCAATGGCTGCTAAATCAACAATGGTTGTAGGAGATGGCCTCAAGGCCAGGTTGGATGGGGCTTGGGACATGGAAGGTGTCCCTGCCCATGGCAGGGGTGGTACTGGATGAGCTTTAAGGTCCTTCCAACCCAAACCATTCTGGGATTCTACAATTCCATGAGATAAACGACAACCAACCCCTTAACCCACAGTGCAGAAACATTCCTGGTAACATCACTGAGACTTTCCATTTTCTATTAGCTGTTTCCTTTTGTCTGAAATCATTTAGAAATCTTGGAGGAAAAAAAAAAAATCTGAGCCTTAATTTTAGCATAAAGCACATCAAGCATTCAAATGCAGCCCTGCATGGGAGTTAAATTCCTTCCACGTATTACAACAAGCTGGATTCTGTCACCTCTATTCAAAGTAATCATCTGAGCCTAATCTTCCAAGGAATCCTGGCACTAGAAATGCAGAAAGGACTTTCAAAGGAGCTCCCTGAGTAACTCATTTTAGCATCAGCACTTTTATTTAAGTAATAAAACTTAAATAATTAAAGATACACAGGCAACCACGTATGCAAATAAATGTCATTGCAGGGCTCTAGACAGGTGTCATGCACCAGAGCTCCTTTGAAATTTCCAGTTGACAGCTCTTTATGTTCAGCTCAATGATTATTTTGAAAATGTAGCTCTTAGGTGTTTTCATGGACTTCTCTGTGAAATAAAGATAATCCCTGACTGTGGTCAAAATTAATACATTCAAAGACTGAGCCATGCTCAGACAGCAGAGTAAAAGGTGTGTTCTGAAAAGATCAGAAACAAGACATCAGAAATGAAAACTTCACTGTGTTAGGGTTTATGCATTTCTGGAAAATTAAGAATTGATACGTCACAGACTTCAGAAAACTGGGAGGAACTGGAAGTTTCTTCTGAATGGGAAGTGAATGGTTTCATTCTTCTGCCAAATCCAGCATATCGCAATGTAAAATATTTAAATCTAAATAAGAATTTATGTTTTTAATAGAATGGATTTCAGTCAGGCCCTTTCTTCTACTATCAGTAGAATGATTATTTTGACCACTTTTGTCCTTCCTCCACTACACTGCTGACACAGCTCCAGCTGCTGGAGCAGCTTTGCTCCCTTGTATTTTCCAAGTGAGCCAGTAAAGACTTTTCCAAGTTGTCATGTTGGCCAGAAGAACAAGAAATGAAGCTGTCAAAGTCTTTGGAACAAGGGCAAACCAGTAGCACACCTTGGATCCCCCCAGACCTCCCCCAGACCTTGCTTTGAGAGAGCAAATGAGAGATTAGGGATAAGAGAAATGATGGTTATGAAGGATTAATCCCTCTGGACCTTTGCCTTCCCGAAGCTTAAATCCCCCTCTGCCTCCCCCTGCAGCCTCCAAGCACCGAGGGCTGGCTCCTGTAAATAAATGTTGTAGGGTGGAAGAGGCAAATCCCTCATTACCTTTTGGGAAGAACTCATTTGGTGACCTTGAAGTGGTTACTCGACCTGGTTTTGCAATCCCGGGTGAATCCAGGACCACGCTCAGAGCCATCTGCTGCACTTCCTCTCGGCCTGCCCTCCCAGAGTGATTGCAGCACATGTTGCAAATGGATTAGTTTGCCTGGGAGCAATCTATTTCTGGGTCTCAGCTTGTAATCCCAAATTACAAACCCTCTGTTGTTGGAGGGGAGTGGGAATGGCCAGTGCTGGCAGCTCGAGGGTGACATTGATGTCACCCTGGTCCCAGATTTTTACACAGTGAGGGATCTCCCAGGCTTCTGAGAAATGATCCATGGGAAGGAGTCAAGGGCAAACTCAAGGACTTCGGGAGTGATTCCACGTTTGCTGTAGAGCAGGAGTGGTGGACAGGAATTTATCAGGTCTCTCTAGAGCTTCTGCATCTCTCAAAACCTCGTGTGAAGCAGCCTGGGATTCCCCACCCTTCCTGCCAAAATCCAGCTGCCACCAAAGCCAGGAGGATTTCAGACTCTCAAAATCCTGACCACCCTTTCAGGGAAGAATGTTTTGTTTTTTCCCTTAGATCAGATATTAGGAAAGCCAACCAGGGAAGTGGTGGAGTCACCATCCCTGAATGTGGCACCTGGGCCACGGTTTAGGGTGAGCACGGTGGTTTGGGTTCATGGTTGGACTCAATGGTCTTTGAGGTCTTTTCCAACTTTAATGGTTCTGTGATTCCATGGAAATGCTCTGAAACTAAAGCATCTTGTCACAGCCAGAGTGCAGTGATGTGTGAATGTGATCAAAATAAAACACCTGAACATCCTGAATAGGGGAAATTCAATCCAATCACAGGTTGTGTCTGTTACTGGAATCTTCATTTATTCTGGCATTCTCAAGCACTAAGAATAGTCGAATCTGAGCTATTATCTCCATTTTGCTGCTGGTTTAATTTGGGGAGTTTTGTGCTGCAGTGAATACTGAGACATCACAATATTTTTAGACTCTGCAAGATAACATCATTCTGAGGCAATGGCACGAAAATTTGCATTTGGAAAATAGGACAGGTGCAGCTAAAGCATCAGCTGCAGGCAGAAAAATGTGTGGCATCAATACCTGGAGAATTACTGTAAAGTACTTTGCTAGACCTGGCTCGTTGTAACTTTTCCCTGTTGAATAGTCTCACAAAGTCCTTTTCCAAGGTACTGTGCTTAATCCAGACCTTACTGAGGGTAAATCCTGTGGTTTAAACTATATTCACAAAATCTCCCACGATTTTGCCAAACTATACCTGAGTATTCATGGTGGAAAGGCCCCCCTGCCTCACCAGAGGGATGGGAGTCAAGTCCCACTACTCAGCTCTCTCCACAACTCCACTTAGAACCCAAAAAGAATGAGACAACAAACAGCTGGAGATTTTCAGCTTTTTTTTTTCTCTTCCTCTGGTTTGCTCGACCTTTTCATAGCTGGCTGAACATCACGAGGAAACTCCACACGGGATCAGGCATGAGGATACAACTGATGAAAGATCCATGGCCTGCAGCCTTTCCCCACTGGATGCATTCTTTGCTGTCAATACACTTTACTCTACCCTATTCATTATAAACACTTCCCTGAAGTCCCCAGGTTTTAAATACCATGTGTTTTCACTTCAAAACCCAGAATAAATCTCAATTTATTCTGAGTATGGAGCTTTTAGGCTCCAATTTTTTGCCCTAAGTGAATAAATCAATTTCTATTTAAGTTGTAGTGTCTTTCTCTCGCTGTTTGAAGCTGCAAGGATAGTTACACTTATTCTACACAGAAAAAAATCACCTCATTGGGTACTTTATAGACTTTGGTGCCAACTGAGTCACTAATTTACTTTGTCAAATCCAGTTAATCTCGTCTCAAAATTCACTCTGTTATGGTCAACGGATCAGAGCTGAACTGCAAGGAATTCATTGGAAGGCCATGCTCAGATTTAACAGGGTATTACAGAAAAACACTTGAAGAAATTAATGGAATTACTTTGGCTACAGGGAAAGATTCCCATTCAGAATTTACTTTCAGAGAAAGGCCTGGAGTTTTTCAGCTTTGCTACACAAACACCCCAAGTTTAGAAACCTTCAGTCATGCAGTTAAGTTTTAATTATAAAATGGAACTGAGACATCATAATATGAACAATTCAGAAGTTACCCTGCCTTAATTGTACAGAAATCAAGATACTGTTTGGAAATGCCAGAATTAGCTAAGCCAAAGCTAAATCCTTTGTGCAAATCCTCTCCTCCAAACACTCGACTGGGCCACTCTGGATGCAGCACAGCTATTTCTATTCCAAACAGGTCTGGTGCTCTCTGATTGTTTTCTCTTGAGCTCAGTAAAAGGTACCAGAACAAACAGAGGAGGTAAAGGAGAGCAGCAAGGCGGGCGCTGAATCATCCACTGATGCAAACAACACTTTGGCATTATTTTAACACGCTGTCCCTAAGCTTAACCTCTTCAAATTCTGGCAAGAACTTTGGAAAAAAAAAAAAAGAAAAAAGCAGTTTTCTAGGTCCTGGGTTATCTAATTAAAAAGTTTGCTGCTGCCTTTTTAAGGGATGAGGCACAAACCAACAGGCACGATTAAAACCTGACCCACCCTGGTGAGCCCACGCTGTCACACCCCAGAGCTGGATGCAGATAAATTGCAGAGCAAGGCTGGGCGCAGCACCCTTCATGCTCCTTTTATTAGCAACATTTAATGGCCTTGCCACTTTCTGCCGTGAATTAGAGGCGCTCATGGCTGACACTTAAGAAATTAGCACGACACAAATCATCTGTAAAAAAGACTTTTTAACACGGTGACAACTGATTTCAGCTTGCAAGGGAGAAAATGAGTCTTTTGTGAGCAGCCCTGAGAGCACAGAGTGAGAACCATCCTTTTACAAGGGAGCTGGGAATTTAGCAGGAGCACTCAACCCTCCGCAGAATCAGAGCTTTAATTTTTTATTCTGCAAAAGGAACTTGGAAGAATTTGCTTGAGGAGAATTTATAGAGATGTACTTTATACACCCAGTCCATAATCCAGATGAATAGCTCTAGATGTTTACGGTATATTTAAGTACACTCATGGGACCCATCCCAACTTGATTCTGTAATATCAATTTTGTTATATATTTGCTGTGGGGAAGATGTTAATAGGCTGTTAAAACAGTCACTAGGAAAAAAAAATCTGAATCAGCCTCATAAATCCTAAAGCATCTGATTTCAGTTTTATGTTTATTTCTTTTACTAGGATATCGAAAAGAAGAGTTAGATTCCCAGTAAATCTTTTATAGGTTACACTGGTTTATAGTCTTAAAATGATGGCACTCGGTAGTTAATTCTGCTGCTTGAAAAAAAAAGAAAAAAAGGCAACATTTCCCCTATATCACATCTTCAGCTTAACTGCACATGCTGCACCCACTGCTCTTTAAAGAATCATAACTTAAAGCCAGGATTTTCATTTCCCTCCCTCTTTCAGGTTTCCTTGAGGAAAACACTTGATGATTATGAAGCAGGTTATTATTTAGAAGAGGAGATCAGGCCAGATTACCCTGCCCAGGTCAGCAGCAGCAGCATCACTTTTACCAGGGTCACAGGGACAGGACAGCCCTGGCACAGCAAAACCACGGGAAACCAAACCTGACACAAACCAGCCAACAAGAACCTGCTCCATCCTTCCCCTCTGAAGTCCCCAGATCTTCCAGAAATCCCACAAGAATTCCCTAAACCCTCTCAGGATCTCCAAGACCCCCTCGAATTTTGGGCTCATCCCAAATCGAGGGTGTTTCCACCCAAATTCAGGGTGTTTCTACCCAAATTCAGGGTGTTTTCCCCCAAATTCAGGGTGTTTTCCCCAGTTCAGGGTGTTTTCCCCAGTTCAGGGTGTTTTTCCCTCCTCCAAAATCCCCCTGCAAACTCACCTGTGCAGACACAACAGAACCAGCAGCACCAGGTTTGCTGTCACAAGGCTGGTGGCACACGCTGAAGCCAGGGGGACTGCAAGAAAGGCCCACCCAATTCCCAATTTCAGGAGCCACCTAAGGAAAACTGAGTTTTGTCCATTTGCAAGAGGTTGAAATCTTGGTTTTTAGCTCAGGGGTTTGGCTCAGGATGAAGGAAGTTGAGGGAAATGCTGTAATTGCACACTGCAGGTTTACATGCCCACAAAATAAATGACAGAGAAGGCTTTTGGCAGTGCTAGGTTTCCTTTTTTGAATTATTTCAGTGGGTTTTTTTTTTTGTGGGAATACTTACAGATAACACCTGACACCACGTACATGGCACATTCTCTAGGCTTAGCAATGGAAGTATCCCTTGAGATGAGACCTCTGCTCCCCCCAGATTTAATCTGCCATTCTCCTCTTTCTCTGCACACTCCTCTAGGAAATCTGATGGATTTAATTTCTTAGTTTTGAGACCACACCATGCAACGCAAAGTCAAGTGAATTTTGCAAATCCATCAAGCTCTGGGATGGCCTCACACCCCTCTGCTCCCCATGGCAGACACATGACAATAAAAGGAAGAAACCAAAGCAATTCCACAGCCCAGTGCCAATAAAACTGGCTGGATCTGGAGCCAGTATTGAATAAGAGATAAGTGCTGCTAAAGGAGAAGGAAATTTGCAATCAAACACACTCCTCGTGGCCCAGTCTCTCCAGCTCCCTGCTGCTGGAGAGGAACTTTCCAAGGAAAAAAATCTCTCCAACAGCTTCCTTCCCTGCTCCAAAAATATCTCAGAGCACATTTAATAAGATGTTTTTGGTTTCTGAGTTTACTGAAGGAATTGGTCTGTGGGAAGGTAACTCCAGGTAAAGGAGGTGAATATCTAAATGTGAATGTCCCTTGCCTTTATTTCCTTCCAACACAGAGCTCTGAGAAGCTGCATTTTCTCCATTTCTCTGCACAGGCTCTCCCTCTTCTGCCTCATCCCAAAGCAGCAGCTCCAGTTCTTTGGCCCAAAGGATGCTGAGGGCACTGCTGCATTTTCTACATATTTTAGTTCATTCTGCCTTTCACTGAGCTCTGGCTGTAGCTGTCAAGGGATAACAAACTCAAATTATGATGCAGGCTCACTCCCATTCTGAGACACAATTTAGCTGGCTGGTTTGGGGGGTTTTCTTTAGCAGCCTTTCAGCAGCCCTGTTTCCTTTCCCAGTCCCACAGGAAGGTTGTACCACCACCCTCAGTGCCTCCAGTAATGCCTGGCTGCTCTGTGTGCAAAATCCTGGGCTGGGAACTTGTGTTTTGCAAGTTCTTGCTCTCTTGGGAGGCTCCACTCTAAAGGAATTATTGGTGTTTTGGGATAACCTTCTCTCCTGAACACCAAACTGCTTAGCTACCACTCTAAGGAGCGATATAAACATTTATGGACAAGTTCATTCCTGGAACAGATATTCTCTTCCTACTTCTCTCATTCTGCATCAGGGGTAATACTGAGTTAATTCCAAGACGAAGAAGCACAGTCTCCCCAAATTCAGGCTGCTCCCTGTCTCCTGTCATGGGAAAACACCCCATTTGTTTGAAATCCATGTTTATTTCTGAGGAAAGCAGCAACAACTTCAGAGCCATCAAGGCCCTCATGCAGTATTCATTATTAATAAGTATTCAGGTCAGCAGTGACAGCAGAAAACACCACCTCCTTTGAAGCTCCAAACTTCAGTCCCCCAAGCCAATGTAAAAATCTCATTTAGCAGTGTTTGGCTGTGTGATGAGTTGGGGGGACTTGTCTAAATGTGATTTATGAATTCCATTGTGCTTTTATGAACTACCTATACTCTTATATCTTGTGACTCTCTCTACTGTCTTATGACTCCCTTTTATTGTATTGGGCCTCATGGTTCTTATGCTAAGGACACCAGAGAATGGTTTTGGTACATCAGCTCTTAAGTAATTGTTAGTTAAGGACTACAAGTTGCTGAATAGACCTGTCTGGGGAGAACAAACGACCTATGGCACTCAAGAAAAACAAGTTTTCTCCAATTTGCTTGCAGAGCCCTGGGATTTGAAAGGTTGTGCTGTAGCCAGAAGCAAAACAAACATGAGATACTGGCGAGGGTTCCAACAACACAGAGTCTGAGTCACTCACTGAAGGGACTGGGAAGCAAGGCCACTCAGCAAAGAGAGCTTTTGGTGCTCAGCTCTGCCTGCTAACTCAGAGCAGACCTGGGCTTCATCCATAGCAGCTCCAGCTGAACTGTCCCACATCAGTTTCACAAGAAGAGGAAAAGGGTTTTTAAAACAAAGCCAGAGCAGCAAAACCCCCACAATAATTAGAAACTCAAACTGACCACCTGCAATCAAGAAGGTATTTCTGTTCATCTTTCATTTCCAAACTTGTCAGAGATGCAGTCAAAGCAAAGCCAAAAAGGTCCAGCCACTACAACTGACAGAGGGCAAAGGGCTTGAAAAACTGCTGCAGTGTGGCTCTGCTGGACTGGCTGTCTGAGAGGACTTTCATGCTTAAATAAACAAATAATATTTCCTTGCTGACAATTTATACAGGATTTTATGTTCCTAACAAGATTTCCAAGCCTTCCAGTCAGCTCCTGGAAGAGGCTGAGCTGACAGTACAAAGGCAGAGCAGCAGCAGCAGAAAACAGAGCATAAATGATAAAAGAGAGCTTGAAGCAGTGGATGGGTTTGGCACAAGCATCTCCTCCATGAGGGAACGTTCTTCTGTGTAAACTTAGCCAAGAGCCTTTTCATTTCAGCAAGATGGGCCCAGCTCTAACATCTCTATTTTCTCCTCTCGAATGCGTTTTGCTGCTCAAAACAACAACAAAAAAAAATCTCTCCTTACAGTTTAACTGGTTCCACAAACACAGTTTTGTTTTGTAAACCAGAGGATTTGTCACGCTACAAGAAAATTAGGAATCCTGATGTTTGAAAGAGAGCCACATTGGGGTTTTGTGGAAGTTTTGCAGACAAAAAAGAGACCCAAAGAAAATCCCAAGAAAAACACTCTCAGTGGAGGAACTCCCTCTGATCTCAACTCCACACAGAGAAGATAAAGGGTTTTTCTCAGACTCCCAAGACCTAAAATTGTGCTTGGTCAGAGAACAGAACAGTTGAGTTGAAATGGATACTTCTGTCCACCAGGGAAACGTGTTCCCACTGCAGAGAAGCTGGATTCCTCACTGCCACGTTGGAGAATCCTGTAATCACAGAATCCCAGAATGGTTTGGGTTGGAAGAGCCCCTAAATCCCACCCAGTGCCACCCCTGCCATGGCAGGGACACCTCCCACAGTCCCAGGTGCTCCAGCCCCAGTGTCCAGCCTGGCCTTGGGCACTGCCAGTGATCCAGGGGCAGCCACAGCTGCTCTGCTGGAAGTGCTGTAGTGGGACAAAGTTTATCCACTTTCACAGACTTTCTATCCTCTTCTGTCTGAACATTGCAAATATTCCAAGAAAAAGCCAAAACAAAAAGGGCTGGGCCTTGTTATCCCAGCTGATAACCCCAGCTAAACAGGACATATGAAATCCATGATTCTGGGAGGGTTTCTTGGATCTGCTGCAGCATTCCCGTGGGAAGGCTGTAGGCAAGACAGCATTACACTTGGATTTGTGTCTTCTGTAACAAGAAAGGTCCATCCAAAAAATAAAGCCTGTTTTCTTCTAAGAGCATGTTAAAAACTAAATCAGTCAGCACTTCGAGCAGAAAACAGCTAAGAGCTGTTATTTAAATAATCTCAAATGTGGAAGCTTTGGAGTGGGTTAAAACCCAAAAGATTACAAAAGAAATAAGTTCTCTCAAGAATCTAAAACGATTCCTGCAAACACCTTTTAGATCATTTTATGAGTTCCATAAACAGGATTAATTTAAGATGTTTATTTTTAACAGTTCCTTTGTGCAGCAAAATTCAGATGATGAAGTGGTGGAAAACTAAATATGAATAGCAAATAATGATTGGGAAAGGACATAAAGAGGCATTTAATAGTGAGGGAACATTTAAAAATAGTAAGTTAAGGCAGACATCTGCACAAAACTGTGCAGGGTGACATCAGCTGCCTCTAGAAGGGGTGAGATAATCCGAAGTTATTTATTCTCCATAAAATGATTGCTATTTTGAGACAATTTTAGGAGAAATATATGCCAATGTTAGTTCACAGTGACTTTGTTTTGGTTGTGTCAGATAACTCCTGCAGATATAACAATGTCTGCTAGAAACATTCCTGCTCCTGTGCTGTTGCTGAATACCTGAGCTGTGACTTAGAGGGCAAATGGGATCTGTCAGAACTAAAAACCAGTTCTTCCTAAGAGAAGCAGGAATAGCTGAATATAATGATGAAGAATTTGATCATCCTCTTTCAGTGTCATTGGGATATGACTGACTCATGGACTCCTACAGAATTTACAACAGAGAACTCACATCCCAGGTAGGGCTGTGGGTGAGTTGAACACTTATTTACCCCACGGGGTGATTTCACTACCAAGTTCCAACAGCAGTTAGCCCAGCAGAATAAGTTTTCCCTTTTAACTAAGATCCCACGATAGCAATTAGTAAATAACCCAAACGTGAGCACAGACACCGAGGTCACGGCAAAGCTCTCTGCTGCTCCTCTCAATTCCAGCAATTATTAAAGCCAGCACAGGCAGGGATGTTCTGGCCTCTGGAAAGTGAAGGGAGCTTTGATCCTGGCTTCCAGCACGCTGCAGATCCGTGCCTGTGTGTACAGAGCTCTTTGCCTGGCAGCACAAAGGGAAGCAAACAGTGCCTGGCTCTGCGCTGCAAATGAGCACAGTCCTGGCTGCCCAGCTGAGCTTTTCTTCAGCCTGGGAATGCAGACCCGACCCTAATGAGAGCAGCTATGGCCATGGACAAGTATCTCCTGCTCATCACACCCCATCCAGGACCTGGCTGTGATTTTTGTGGCTGGAACTCGTGCCCAGCAAGCTGGTTCTGCTCGGGAGCCACGGAGCTGGCAATCAATTTCCTGGTGAGTCCAAAAAGGGAAGCACTAATATATTACAAGTACATCCTGGATCTGCTCAGAAGGGCTGACAGATCACATTAAAAGATGTGCCCTTAAGCTCTGGGTGACATGGCAAGTGACTTGTGATACATGATACCACTATTGACCTTTGAATTGGACAATTCATAACAGAAAAAAACAGGATTTTTTTGCCTGGCACATAAGTTAAACCAAAAAGGGAAAAGCTCCAGGCTGACATCATAAGGGAAGTTGTCTGTAAAGCTCAAAGTTCAGATTAATAGCAGGGCAGTCACACACAAAATAAAAACAAATTCTATCATTCTTTTGTTGTCTTGAGGTTTTAATTTCTGTGTATTCCATAGAGATGAGCAGCAGGGTCTGATCCTGGTGCTGGAACAGTTTTCGCACATGAGCACACTGCAGCTCTCACTGAGTTCCCAGGACTCACAGGATAAACATGCCAATGCCACGGGATTTTTCTCATGGAATGGTCAGTGCTGGTTTGAAGGAACCCTCCAAAAGAAAACACTATCTGTGACACGTGAATTTTGGTAACTGCAATGAATATTTAGTGTTAAAAAAAGAAGAGGCAGGAATGAACTCCTGAAAAGTTCTTATCCTTGGTAAGAAGGTGATGAACTTCTTCCTGGTGAACTTTTGAGTGCTGAATTGGATGAACTAAAAGTCCTTTTCCAACCATATCAATTCTATCATTGCAGTCCCTCACAGCTCTTTTGGGGGACTGCTGCACAGAAAAAGCAAACACAGTATTTACCACAACAAAAAAACTTTATGGCTCTCCTCGTTCTTTCCATTTATAATGCACCAGGGGCTGTGTTTTAATTCACATTTCTCCACTAATTGAGGCAAACCATCTGCCTGGAAGTCAGCCTTGGATGAGGGCACAGCTCTCTGGCCATGGGAGGAAGCTGGTGGCCTGACCACCTCCTCCAGGGGCCCCCTGACCATCGCCAGCCCTGCTCATCATCTGCCTCTTCCTGGAGAAGAGAGGAGCCAGAGCAGAGGACAGACAGATGGCACATTCACCGTGGCCCAGAGCTGGAATTCCAACACCAGGAGCAGGGGAAGAGACGTGGAGCAGGTCCAGAGACATTCCAAGAGGCATCAGCAGGACCAGCAGCGTCAGCTGACGAGTGGCCTTTGGATTAATCACTTTTCAAAACATAATTGGGGTCTTGTTATGAGTCCAAGCAAACAGAGAGGCATTTACGGAGAGGTGCTTTAGGACAAAGAGTTCAATTTCAGCTTATTTTGAAGCTCAGAACACCAAACACTGGGCAATTATCTCTGCTCACATTGCAGCCCTATGCCCAAAACCAGAATCCAAGTGATTAGTGGGGCTGGATTTGCTCTCATTGATGTAAAGTGGGACCAGCAGCACTGAGCTTCACCAGTGAAACACAAGCATGGCACCATCAGAATCAAGTGGCTGATTCAGGGTGTATTTTGAAGGCTGTGCACACTGATCCTGCTCAGTCCCATTTTCAGCAGCAGTAAACTAGGACATATCCACTGAAATCAGGGAAGCCACAATAATTCTGCACAGCTGAGCCCATGGCCTGTATGCTCAGAAAACACTGAATAGAGACCAGAGTCTGAGAAGTTCATCACACTTTGTTCTAGGGGGAAGCTCTGCTCCTGTCAAATTCCCTGTCTGCAGTGGTTTTTACAGTCCATTTTAATTTTCTGTCTCAGTTTTCCTCTTTTTTTTTAAACATAGTTTGCGGGCCTCTTGCAGATTTTTTCTGCCTGCAGAGCCAGAAAAAGAAAAGGATTGCAGCAAGACTTCTCTCAGATTGGTCTTCCCTGGATTTAAAAGCCTTCAGGAAACATTTGAGGTAATCCAGAAAGATTGAAGAGTACAGATGGACCTCCCAGGATGCGAGGACTAATGCATGTAATAACTGTATTTCTTTAAAATTACTTTCTCAGGCAGAGTTAAAGGCATAGATGTAACTAAGGGATTGGACTCAGGCCAACTTGTAATGGCTCTGCTGTTTATCTTTTTTTTTTCCTTTATCCCCCTCAGCAGAAAGAGCAGAACAAGCATTTTACTAAGAGATTTAAGGTTTGCTTTCACTCCCTCTCTTACTCAGCCCTCCTGCCCCAAACATTGCTGGGTCACACAAATCAAAGCCTGAATTGCCTGAGCCACAGCAGAACCAGAAAACCCACTGCTCCAGCTATTTTTACTTTCTCTGTCTGCTAGAAGAAAGGGAAGATGGATAAGACAAAGGGTTCATCAATATTTTAGTATTAATATATCAGAGTAGAAAGAGTACAAAATTGTAGGTTATGCAGAGGAATTTAGCAGCGGCCACTCTGTCACCAAGGTGACTGAGATTTGTCTTACACAGAAGTTATTTTCTTAACATTTTTATCAAGAGACAATGGAGCAGACCTCGGAAAGAGTGGGGATTTGGGGTTTTTTCCACTGTTTTTCATATAAACACAATTTTTGCTGCTTATCCACCTCTGCTGTGCTTACCCATACTCATAACTGTGGGATTAAAGGCTGCCCTAAATCCCCTTTTCAGTCCTTATAAAACCCAGAAGGAGTAAAATTTCTCCTTAGATGGCTCATCCAAACAATGAAATACCTACACAGAGCTCAGAAGAAAGTTTGGAGCTCTTTTAGGGACGTTTCAAATTGCTCAAGGATGACACCACCTCCTTCTGCCCCTCCTGGAGAACACTGTCCTGAGAGACAACCCTCATGCAAAGCACATTTTACATCCTATGGGAAGGGAAAATCTCCCACTTAGAGCATGGAACAGGGCTGGAAAACAGCTTTGTGGCTTTTATGCCTCTGGATTTTATCCACTTCTAGTTTCCAGGGCTTTTCCACCAGCTCTACCAGCCTTTAGAACACTAATTTACATGGTATTTCAGATATGTGTTTCAGATGCACAGCAAAAAAAAACCCCTCAAATGCCAAGCACAGAAGTGATTCAATGCTGCTTTTCCTACTTTTCTCACCCCAGTCTCCACTGGGACAGTACAGCAGCAGCCCCTGAGCCCTGGCTAACAGGACAGACTTTTTTCCTCCTACTCTCTTTATCCACGTGATTCCAGCTTATTTCCCAGTGCCTGCCCCTGAGTGAAATTCTGCTTTTTGAAATCCACACCACAGAAAGCAAAATCTAGCCCCTTCCCATCATCTCCCAAAGCAATTTTCAAGGTTAACCACAGGGAAGGCAGGTGAATTATGCGGAAACCATCACCTGCAAAGCCCTTTTTTCAGGTGCTCTCCCCTACTCTGGCCATTTGCTCAGTGTGTGCTGTGGCACTGGACACTCACAGCACAATCACAGCACACTCCTGACCAGAAAACTGGTCAAAGAATTCAGATTTATGCTGTGCAATAATAGCCAGCTTCACAGCAAGACTTGCATGGAGCAAATAAAGATGAAAACTCTCCTCCTTTCCTGCCAAAATCTCTGGCAAACAAAACAACCCCGTAATAGAATCCTGCTTGTAAAAATGCTTCAGGGTGCCCATGTTCCAGAGCTGGGAGCATAATAAATGAGGGAGGGGATGCCTAGGACAAAACCCTGCGGGATACCTGAGCCAACCCAACAGGTGGAGAAATTGAAAACAAATTGATAGCCTTGGGAGAGGAAATATTAGAAGCAAGCAATTATAGTGCCAGACAGTCTGGGATGAAAGGCAGGCAGAGCCAGCAAGGATTTGCATCGATGCAGCACCAGGAGTGGAGTGTCAGGTGATATCCCAGAGCTTGTCACAGCAATGGAGCAGCAGAGCTCACAACAGCTGAAGGTAAAGGGGAGAAAAAACCAACCAGCATCAGAATCCACACCCAAAGAGCAAAAGCTGGAGCTACCTGAAAGCAGGAGAGTGGGTTTGTCATGGGAGCAGCTGCTTTGGCATCAGCCCCCAAGGTGCCTGTGCTCTGAGAACTCAGGAAATCCAGCTGTTTCCACAGCAGCCTGGAAATCCAACCCTGCCCAATGGTTCTGTTCTCCAACACCAAGCAGTGAAGCAAAGGAAGGAGATCCCTGGGCACACAGGCTGCTCCTTCTCCCTGTCCTCATGATTTTACCTCTGCACTCTCCCAGCCTGTGTGGCCATCCCAGCTCTACTCCTGGCTCAGTGCAGCAGAAAGGGACGTAAACCATTCATTTTCACTTTTATTCCATATTTCCTGATGCAAACAGGCACTTGAGCCACTCTGCCTCCCCCTGGAAGCTACACCTGATGGACAGATCCTGCAGAATCAACCCATGACAGCTTCAAATTGTGACCTTTGCTAGAACACAAATCTGTAATTAACTGCAGCTCCAGCCCCACTGCCAGCTCCATGCTGTTCTCTCTCAGTGGTATGTGCATCACCAAGGCTCAGAAAATGCCACACTCCATAACTGGCTGCTCAAGGGTCTATTACATCAGAGAAAAGTGGGCCCATGACAAATTTTCCAGAACTTTTCCATTTTCCCCATGCCTGGGTGTGGAATACAGGGGTCGTCGCCTCAGCCCTGAGCTCCTGGCACAGCCCATCCCTTGGAGGGAAGGGTGGCCTTGTGGAATGGGAGGAAATGGGGTGAGAATGCTCCAGTTCAAGGCACAGAGAGTCACTGAAGTTGGAAAAGAACTCCAAGATCACCGAGTCCAACCCCCAACCATCCCTCCCAAGGAGTCAGGAGCTTGGCACAGCACACGTGAGCACAAAGTTTCCCCAGGAAAATCTTCCTCACAGATGTATTCCAAGGGCTTCGTATTCTGCAAGCAAGCAGCTACCCAATGGAAAATGCCAGAGAAGCACTCTCTGTAATTACAATTTCACCACTTGAAAAGCTTGGCTGTGTCATAGCAGTGGCTCAATTAAGTTGAAATGCAGGACTGCTCCTGATGGTGCAACGGCTGTGAATAATATCATAAACCATTTGCCAGGCTGCTGGAAACATGCTGATTATGGGCACAAAGCACACTCTGCTTTCCTTCTGAGCACTGGGGCTCAGCACACTCACCCACGAGGGGAGCCAGGACAGCTCCTGCCTTTTTTAGCACAACTTGATGTCATTTACACTTTGCATCCAAAGAGCTCTGCTCCAGGAGGCACAACACTGTGTTGTGGGGATGCTGCCTATTTCCCAGGAAAAACCATCTCAGGTGGAACTGCCACAGCTTCCCCTGGCTGCTGGAGAAGCCAAAGCACTTCGTGGGACACCAGAAAAGCAAAATGAGGGGGCCAGGGAGCTCCCTCAGTCCTGCTGATTAGGCTGCACTAATTAGAGAGGTTTGGGATTCAGATAGTTCTACAGGAACTCGACTGCAGGCAAGATCTGATGGAAGTTCTGCAAGGATTTCAAGACATTCTGCATGCAGGAGAGCAGGCAAAGAGCAGATGAGCGTTTCTGGATAACAATCCAAATGCAAGAGCAGCCACCTCATCTGAGAGGGGTGAATCAGGGCAAGGGAATGAGTTAGAAATCCCTGCTTGAGAAGCACAAGCCACAGACAGCAGAAAGAAGGAAGCTTTCATCCACTTGCTTGCCCATGGAAGTGGAGATTACTTCCCTGTCTTCTGAGCAAAAGAGAAAGCATCAGTCAGCTGCCTTTGTGGAACATCAGATCCAGAAAAAGAAATCTAAAATATTCTTAGTGGCTCTTTTTCCAGGATGAAGTAGCTACATACCCATAAAAATCAGAGGCTTTGACTGAAGAATGTTTCCATCATAAATAAGGATGATTCCCTCATTTCAAAGAGGGAAATTTTATGTAAAAATAAGCAAATACAGAGACTTTCAGAGTAGGGCCTGAAGAAAATGTTGTCTGTGGCTGATTTCTTGGAGCACACTCATTTTAGCTGCATTATCTGCCATGCTATGTAGCTGTAATGCTCACTATTACCCCTGGACTTAGACTCAAAATATTGTGAATTTATACTTAGCACAAAATAACAACAGTTACATGTCCTGTACACCCAATGCCAACATTATTCTTTAGCTCAAATGTTCAGGGCTCTGAATCTGGGCTTCACACAAGGACACCTGAAGGTTTCATATTAAATATTTCCTAACCCTAAATGAGAACAGCCAGTGCTGCCCAGTAATGCCCCAAAGCCAAAGTTTGACAGAGATCTGCTTCATTTTGCAGCCAAAATGTTAACCCAGTGTCAGGGAAAGCTGTGCACAGCAGAGCCCCCAGCTCTGACAGCTCAGGGCAGCCTCTGCACTCGGAGTTTCTGGCAGGCAGGACCCTGCACAAGATTTGCTGGTGCAGCTCAGTTTGGCATTGGCGTTATCCTTGACAAGACAAATCAGATTAAAATGTGCAAGTAGCCACTGGGTCTGGAGTTTGCTGAGAGTAGGAGAGTTCTGAACACGTTCATTTTGGCCACTCAGCTGGACAAGGGACCCTGGGGGAGCATAAGTCCACATTAAGCTGCTGTAAGGAGATATAAATCTCCTCTGACTGGATGGCCACTGGCTATTAAGTGGCTCCATAATAAATGTTAATCATTCTGGACCTGATGGAGGATTAAAAGAGTCAGACTTACTTTTGTGTTTGAAGCTGGGGAAGGCTGAGGATGCCCTGACATTGATCTGTGCAGCAGCCGAGTGGGTGCTGGGGTTTGAGGCAAGATTCACTCAGCAGCTGCAGTGCTCTGAGAAACTGAGATTCCAACCACTCCTAAACCCTTCCTAAAACACATTCCTCAGTTTTCCACATTCCAGCACCATCGGTGATACTTTAACTCCATTTACAGATTTCTGTTTTGGGTCTTTCAGCACTGGAAAGCTCCCTTTAAGGCATGTTATGAGCTTTTTCAGGGACAACAATAGTGTAGGAGAAATATGAGGTGGGGGTGATTTAATGCCCTTCAAACATTAGATTCCATTCATTAGAATCCATTCACACTGCTTCCTTTTCCTGCCATAATTATCCCAAAATTTTGTGAAGCAGCAAGTGGCTGAGCACTAAAAAAAAAATCATCCTCCTGGTCTGTTACATTTACAAAAATATGCAGTTAAAGTGATGTTTTCATTCTCTTCATTATTTACCTTGTTTATGGAATGTAATCTCTCAGCCCCCTCTTTGGGTAGGACTTTATATTTCTGCAGTGACAATCACCCAAAGTCTGCTACTCCCTAAAAGCTCCCTTCCAGCTGGGATCAGCAGTTCTGCTCTTCCTGGTGGCTTGCTTTCTCCATTTCAGTTCTTTCCCAGCCTTCCTGCAGTGTACCCAAAAGGAGGTGGGATGTTAATGTGAGCCATGTATTTATAACCACTTTGCTTCAGCTTGTAAGTGACAAATACTCCTTGTTTCTAACATTCCCTCGAGCCTTCTGTAGAGTGTGATTTCTTATTTTACATGTAAAAACCTCAATCTCTGTTCCTCTACAGCTCCCAATGAATCTCTCTAAATTATACACAGACATGAACACGCAGAAAATTGCCAGTCCAAAGCTGGAGGCAGAAAAATCAAATTTATTGATAATTGATGCTAACTAGATTTGACATTTGACCAAACTCGTTAAAACAACCAGAATATCTGATATCATTAAACCTAATAAAGATGAAATATCCAGGATTATAAATTATACCACACACCCCAAGATTTATCTTCAACATAACGATACTGAACTAAGCTGCCTTTATCAACTCTAAGGTCTCGTGTCAAAACTAACAGCTACTGCAAACATATTTAAAGGCTAAAAATTAATTAAAATTGCATGAACTCATATTTTTACTAATTCTGGAATGCTGCAGCGTTGAAAAACTAAATAGGTTGGAGTCATTCAAGAATCCAGAGTCTTTCTTTTTTTTTACTAAGATCCTGTGTCTCAAAAAAACCCTGAAAAGAATCCATGAAGAAACAGATTTCTGTTGTACAGGGCCATGTGGATATGAAGAGAATTCCCACCTGCTGCTAAAATTCATGGGGAGTTTGTTTGTTTTATTAGGGGAAAAAGGTTTGTCCCAGCTGAGCCAGGCAATTCCTCAAGGAAAGGGAAAGCAACCCTTTCATTGTGGTTCAGCACTCCTGGAGATGTCTGGAAGGATTCCAGGGAAAAATGAAAGGTCATGCTGGTGAAACTCCTGAGGCAGCAGGCAAAGATCCCTCAAAACTCAGCCATTTGAAGACCAACTTCCCTGTGTGCCTCCCAGAACATTCCACACATCAATTCCTCTGAAACAGAGGTGAAAATCCAGACCCAGAATAACAGGAATGGGATTGGAGTCATAACATCTGCCCAGATGTGGATGGGCAGCAGAAGGGCTGAGCTGGACACTGGAAAGGAGCCACTGGGAGGTACTGGGAGAGCCCACAGCTCTGGGGACAAAATTCCCAGTGCAGGATGGGCTTGGAATGAGGATATCTGGAAAAGCTGAGTGGGGGGCAAGGATCCACCAAGCAGCAGAGAGGTTTCTGCAGATTCTGTTCAGCTCTGCTCCCTCTACACAAGTTCTTAATTCTGGTTTCTCCCACCCACTATGCAAAATTTCCTATTAGAGAATAAATTTGCAGGGAATCAAGGCCATTGTTTTGTTGGAATCTCTCAGTGGCTGCTGTTCATCCCTTGCTGAAGTGATAATCCTGTCTTTGTCACCAGCAATGTTCTGCCACAACCCAATGCAATGCCACAAATGAAATTATGACAAACATCTGGATCCAATGAATCCCCACGGAACAAAGGCCCTGTTCTCATGCAGATCAGTTCAGTAATAAAAACTAAGAAAAACCCATAAATCCTCTGGAAATACACTGCAATGGATGAGCAGAATTCCCCATGGATGAAGGGAATTGTCATTGTACATTCCCATGCCACGTCAGCCAGCAGATTTCAAAAGAACAGATCTATTTTCATTGAAAGGTATCCATTTTAAATGAACTTAAGCCTTTTATTTGTGACTGTTGCCAAAAGCTTTGTGCCTTAAGACAGCCATTTCCACTGAGCTTGACCAATTTGAATATAAAGCTAATTGAAAAGAAAACATTTGGGGGGTTTTGTTAAAAAATAATAATTGCAATCTTTAAAAATGAGCATGGAATAGAAACATTCTGATGAAAGTCCAAAATGTGAATCTTACAATTTTCATTTTTTTTGTGATTTCTACTAAACAGATAACCCTAAAATAAACCACATTTTTTAAACTTTTAAAAGGATTAAGAAATGTTTCCTTGGTATTTTCAGGGTGATTATTATGAAAGAGAATTGAAAGAGTTCCAGGGCCTCACCCTCCTCACAGGGAAGAATTTCTTCCTAAAATCCCATCTAAATCTACCCATCATGTCCATCACTAAGGAATGCACATCTCCACAGACTGCATTTTAGCCTGTGCACAGTTTTCCAAGGTTCCCACCAGATCAGAGACAAACACAGCACCCAGGCCATGAAAGCCCAAGGCTTTATGGGCAGAGGTTTGCACTGAACTCCTTATGATCAAACAAACCTGAATTTCCCACTTATTGGAACGCTCCCAATGCCTTCTGTGACACAACTCGAGTTCAGGTGCCTTCCCAGGAGCAGTGGGGATGAAAAATGGTCTCAAGGAGGGTAAAAAAAACAGGTAAAAACCCCTCACCATCCCCTCCAAGGTGTGCCAGTTCCCAGCCTGAACACACACATGGAATCACAGAACCAGTCAGGGTGGAAAACACCTTTAAGGTCATTGAGTCCAACCACTGCCAAGCCCCCCATTAAACCACATCCCCAAATGCCACATCCCCACATCCAAACACCCAGCCCGGGGTGCTGGAACAATCCAAATTCACAGTTTGGCCAATTTATCCCCAGCAAAAAAGGCTGAGTGTAAAGCAGTAATGTGTGCAGTGAGTTTACAAGCTTGTATTCAGCACTTAGCAGCCTGCAAGAACACCTGAAGGATCAGAGTCCTTTCTAATCAGCTCGCCCTGGAATTTGCTCACAACAACGTTCTCTTTTCTCACTTTGACAATTCTCATTAAGGGCTGCCTTCCCTGCACCTCCGTGTGGGCAGGCTGATGTGAGCTGCATGCTGATCCACGCTGGGAGAGCTGGCTGCAGGCTGCAGCACTGCAATCCAGCCTGTTACAGGTACAGATTGTAACACTGGCTTCTTGCAAATATCAAAATGTGTTCTAGATGTGTGCTGGTAAAGTCACTTTGCTATAAAGATGCAGGTTTTATTTCTGTTGTTAGTTAAGCTCAGTGCAATAGCTGGTATCAGTGTGCTCGTGTTAAAATGCCTGCTGGGATGGGGCAACACCCAATGAGCACAGGAGGAGCACAGCTGGACAGATGTGCCAGCCATCAGCACTCACCCTCTGAAGGCACTGTGGGCCAGGGCCCAAAAACTGGAGGTGATGATAAAAAAGGACGGAAACCACACCCAAAGAATACTCACGCTCTACAAAGGTGGAACTGAGGAGGAGGCATGCTAAACAGTTCTTGGAACATGGAAACTAGTTTGGGAAAAGTTTCCTATGCATGTGTATGCAACAGGCTGATATAATTCAAAGGTATTTAAGGGGTACCCTGAAGATAACAGGGTGCTCCTGGCTGACCCAATAACCTTTGCTCCATGGTCCTGGTCTCCCATTGTCCTTTACTGAACTTTTTACATTTGCACAGGAGAGCCAATGTTTTTCACAGCCCCAAAACCTCATCCTTCACCAGCCCTGCTGCTCTCTGGTGACAATGACCAGGATGCCACCTGGGCTGTGCCTGACTCTGAACTAAACCCAATAATTCCCTTTTGAGCTTTAAGAATTGAGCTTAACTTTCCCTGTCATTTAAAGGTCCTCAAGGCCCTCTGGAGGGCTGGTAGATAACTTCCTGCAAACTATTTTTTCTACTCTTTTATAACTCAGTTGTTAATATTTTTTTTCCCAAGGTTGGGAAATGGTTTGCTGAACATGAAAACACAAATCTCCCCCTTAACTTCAGAATATTTAACAGCCACCTGTGCCTGTGTTCATAACACCAGAGCACGACACAAAACACTCCCATGGCTCTGGGAAGCAATCCAAGTGCATCCCTTGAAAAAGAGCCCAAATGAGGGAGCCCTGCTCATGGCAACACCAGAATTCCCACAGCACAAGCACTTCCCTGCCTCCAGCCAGCTCAGACAATGCTGCGGGCAGCCGCAGAAAATTCCAGATTTAAAACCTGCCCAAAGAAGCCGGCCCAGAGCACGTCCTGCAGCAAAAAGAAACCATTCCCTCACTCAGCACCTGTTCTAAAACTCACACAAGACTTCTGGCACTCCTCTCCCCGCACATCTGATAAATCTCCCTGAGCAGGACAAGAATCTGAGGCCTGGGGAAAGTCAGAGCACTGGAAAGAGCAGGGAAAATGCTGCTGCAGAATAATGGGGGGAAACCAGTGCTGGAGAGATGTATTCTCATTAAACTCTGATCTTTTGATCAAGGCGAGCCCCCCAAACACATCCCCCTGAAACTTTATTTTGCTGAGCCTAAGCAGTTTGCAATAGGTGTTTCAAGTGGAGAAATTACAGTAAAAATATTTTCCATGCTTTTGTTTTCCCACTCTTTCATTTCTTCGCTTGAAACTCATCCTCGCTGTGTTCCCCCAGCCCAGCTTCCCTGGGGTTGCAATTCCCACAACACGTGGGGGCTCTGCATTGCAGAACCTCTCTGCATCCAATTTTCTGCCAGCTCAGAAACTGTCAAAGCACATTTAGAAAGACTTGGAACCAAATTTCAAAAAATAGGTACCCCTAAGTACCGGAAGAAAAGTGGCTTTGTGTTCAGTAGAGCTAAGCAGAAAAAAATGAGCACTGCTCTGAGTACTTTGTTATTATCTAAAATGCTGGGAAAGTAACCTGGCAGTGAGCACAAAGAAAAGGGGAGAAATCAAGCTAATAAATAAAGCAGTGCAACAGTCTGAGCGAGCAGCAGGTAAATTAGAGCAATCCAGGCTAACACCAGGGTGACACAAACGTTAATTAAAGCCTGACACCCTCCCTCAGAACAAAACACATGTGAGAGAATAATCATGGCACTGTAAGGAGCAATTAATCAAGGGGATGGCAGAGAGAGGAAGACTCAGGACAGTCCTGGTGTGCTCCAGGACAGGTGATCCTACAGCCAGTGACCAGGCAGGGCTTTGGAACCAGCTTTGCTGAGCCTCTGCAAACCAAGAACCTTCTCAAGAGCTGTTTCAGCTCCAGGGGGAAGGCACATCCCTCAAAAATCTCTGGGAATTTCTCCAGGAAGGCTCTGAATGTCGCAGCTTGGGCTGAAAAGGTTAAACAAGGGCGCTTGCAGGAGATGGTTGTGTGGCTGGAATATGTTATTCTAATTATTTGTTAAATGGAGCGAGGGCTCAGCTGTAACACAACACCACTTTAATGGGATTTAAAGCTTCACTCCACCAAGGTTTAATTGAGCAGGGAAAGCTTAACACGGAGTGAGGGAAAACAACTTCCACCAGCAGCAGCTTTGAAGAGGAAAGGGGCAGAGCAGAGCTCTGAGAAATTGTGCTTGGGCTGGGAGACACGGCCCGAGAAGAACATGAGTTTCACCTTGATGAGTTCATTAACAATGGCCACAAACAGGGATTAATTGGGGCATTCCAGCCCTGGCACAGGAGCCATGGGGCACTCTGGCATTAGAGGGAAGAGCAGGGGAGTTTGAGCTCCAAGGTGTGACCTCACCTGCCAGGCACACCATGACCGAGTGCAGCACCAGCAGCTCCCATAGCAACCTCATCTTCAGCTCCAGGGCAGAGAGCAGCCCAGGAAGCACAGAGCAGAGCAGGGATCCTTGGGAACCTCAGGCCAGCTTCAGTCTGCAAAACAAAACAGATTGCAAGGACATTCAGGGCTGCTGCTGCTGCTGACAGCTTGCTCTTCCTTCCCAGGAGAGATGGGTCTGAGGATCAGCAGAGAAACTTTGGTAAATGTTGACTTTTAAACCATTCCCAGCAGTGGTTTGTGACCATTTCAGGTGTCTGGGTGGCAGGTGAGCATTGAGAGCTGTAACCTGGAGCTGTGAAATTTCTGCTGTCTCTTACCCTCAGGAGATTCACTCCCTGCCTCTCTGGGGTGTAATTAATGAACTCTGTAGATGAAGATGACAATTAGAGCAGTTCTCTACTCTGTAGCTTTTCTGTGCAAACATCACCCAGCACACAAAGGACACCATCTCTGCAAGGCAAAGCTTTGCAGGAAAGCTTCCCACGCTGCTCGAGGAAAGGGACATTTTTCACATTCCACCTCCATCCTCACTGCTCTAAAATTCTGTCTAAAAATCCACCTTAAAACATCTCCAGGTAAAAGCTGCTCTTCCCCTCACCCCCTATTACAACCTGTAAATAATTAGAATTTGAGAGCAGTTTGAGACTTTCTCAGCTGATCACTGCAAACTTCCACCATCCCCCTCTGAGCAACCCAAGGGGGAAAAAAGCACCTTCATTTATGAAAGGAACCACTCCAGAGCAGGCATTTAAATATTAAAAATAAATAAATCAAGCCAGACACACATTCTTATAATTTATTCATCTCAGTGAAGACTGGAAGTTCAGGGCCCTTCGTGCTTACAAGACAAACTGCATGAGTAATAACAAGAGAGGTCTCTGCCTGCTTTTGTGAGCTAAAATTGGGAGAATTCTTTCAATAAAGTCAGGTTCAATGCACTGGGAAGGTTGAGCATCTTTAGCCTCTGATCTGAAGGTGCAGCTTTGAAGCAGGGAGAGATTAATTGCAGAAATTCATCTGTTCTCACGCAGACTGACGGGGGCAGCAGGAATGGCCAAGCAGTGAATACTAAGAACTATTTAAGGCAATGATTAGAGTATTAATTATTAATTTTGGAAGGAAAATGTCTCTACTGATTGATGTGGTGAAGCAGTTATGCTGTTTATAGTGAACTCCAGAAATAGGTTTTTTTTTACCCTAAAGTCTTGACCTGTGGAAAAATATTAATTTTCCTCCAAGTACCAAATTCTCTTGATTATAGCAGCAGCTACAGAAGAGATTTCTACCAGTTTTACACCAATTTGAGTGAAATTTGAGATAAATCTTGAATTTCAGCAGCTGCTGAAATTCTTCCCTGTTCTCTTTTCCCCACAAATCATCCTCATCAATGTTTCTCTTGCAAATTAACCCCTACAAAATTTCTCTTCCTTACCCTGCCCAGAGGTGCTTCACAATTCTTCTCCTCTCTCCCTGCAGTGAGCAGAGCAATCACTCACAGCATTTGATACCTCATTAAAAACACAAGGGCTTGATAAGCATTTATCAACTCAACCTATTGCCAGGAGCCCGTGGGAAGCACCCACAGACCAGGAGGGCTCACAAAAAAAAAAAAAAAAAAAATTCCCTACTTTTCCATAAATTCAAAAAAAAAATCCTGGATGGTCTTGAATTTATTGCCCCTCCTCGCTGTAACTTCAGCTCTTGCCACAGCTGCCCTGACCCAGCATCCATCTGGGAAAGGTTCTGGCTACTGGGAGGGTTTGCAAACTCATTTTATGTGGCAATCACATTCCCTGAAAAAATCCCTTCGCCCAGGATTTTTCTTGTGGGAAGCTGAGAGGCCTCAGAAAAAAAAAAACCAAAAAAACCCGAAAAACAAACAACTCTTATCTCATTTGCTTCTCCTGTGTTTTGCTCATGTAAAATGTGTTTAGAAAGTTTACCCAAAAGTAATTGTTTAATTAGTCTCCAGTGTAAGTTATTTTAACTCACTGGCCAATTAAGGCCAAGCTGTATCAGGACTCAAAAAAAATATCACAAATTGTCAGTATTATCTTTTTAGCATTGCATAAATATCTTTTCTGTATTCTTTAATATAATGTAGTATAATAAAATAATAAATTAACCTTCTAAAAACAGAATCAAATGCATCATTTCTGCCTTCGTCAGGGCTCCCTGCAAATACAATAATTTTATTTCTTTATTTCTTTTTCTGCTCAGGAAATAATGCTTCTCTCAGCATTTTAAGCCCTGACACAAAGCATTTCAAAGTTACTAACGTAAATTAGTTTCTAGCTTGCAAAGATATTAAAAGGAGCAGGCTCTGTCCTTCCTCCCATCCAGTTTTGGCACAATCACTGGATCTCAACTTCAGCCAAAAATAAAAGTTCTGCTAAAAGCACAGAATTGTGGAATGGGTTGGGTTGGAAGGGACCTTCAATCCCACCCAGAGCCACCCCTGCCATGGCAGGGACACCTCCCACTGTCCCAGGATGTGGAATGTCCCCCCCCAATGTCCAACCTGGCCTTGGGCACTGCCAGGGCTCCAGGGGCAGCCCCAGCTGCTCTGGGCAATAAATGCATCTTAAGTCCAATGAAAAGCTGAAAGTTTTCCATTATTATTCTCAGCAGCTGCTCCAGGGAGCAAGCAGAGGATCATGCACGTGCTGCAAAGCAAAGTTTGCACTCCCTGATGTCTGCACAGGGCAGTGCAGGACAGAAAGTTCCCCCAAAGAGAAACGATGCCTGCCTTGGCACAACCAGCCCTGAAAAGTAAATGAGATGATTGCCCCTCCAAATATTTTCCTAGGGTTAAATGATGCTGGATCTCAAGCCAGGGCTGCAATTCCATTTCTCCTGCTAGTTCCCTATTTCACATGTGAATGAGTCCAATTCTCAGAATGTTTCCCTGTAAATATTTCTGCTGTTCACATCAGCAGGGCCTTTGTTCAGAGCTCTGCAAGCACTGCTCAAACACATTGACTTTTTATGGCAGCAGCTTTAGGAAAAGCAACATTTGTGCACAAGCAAAAGGTGGATAATTGAAAAGATCCTTCCCATTCCTAAATGTTTCCTGACTACCAAATCCCAGGGGAGTTTGTGCTGCTGCTGAAGGCCTGAAAACTCACAAAGTTGAATATTTCATTTCCAGAAGCAAGCAGAGGCAGTTTCAGCAGTACACAAGTTATTTTTTCGAGATGAAAATGAGATTGCTGAGCTTCAGCCTGGAAGTGCAGCCCATTAGAAACCCCAGTGCCACCACACGTGTGCAGATGTCTTTTTAACTTCACTTCTGGCAATGCAGCCATTGCAAATTCTTTTGAAAGGCACCTTTGCTCCTAATTGGATTCTGCCAAAGAAACTTGACTCTAAGAGCTCTGACTGCAGGCAGGTAGGAGGGGGAAAAAAAAGTGTGGAGTAGAAATATTTGTGGTGAATTTTTCTGCATTTGTGGGCATGGCTGTGGGAGTAATTTTGTTTGGGTGTTTCATGATTAGTACTTCTGTAAAAGCAAAGTAGAAATTAACAATCCTGAGGCTGGTATATCTATGGATGCATTCGGAATGTTAAAAACACTCAAGATAAATTTGTACTACCTGACCTCTCAGTTTTGTGAATATTCTGAAGGAAAACCTGCAGGACACACCTAAGGTTGATGCCTCAGGATTTCAGCTTTTCTATTTTCCATCCATTTGTAACCCTGCAGTTCTTTAGTGTGTGACTCCAAACTCCACACTCAGTGGGAGCTGCTGCTTCCCCATTTGGGGCAGACACAGCAATTCCTCTCCAGGCCTGGCAGCCAGGGACACCTCACTGCCTCAGGGCCCAGAGATGGGAACAAAAGTGGAGAAGAGAAGAATGGATCCTCCTTGCCTGACCACCTCTGCTCTCATCCAGGGCAAATCAAACAGCAGGAAAATGCATGGAATCAAAACTTTCTTTCCAATAAACACCTTCAGAAGTGTATCTGAGGAGGTGATTTAGAAGCACAATGACACAGAAGTGTATAACGAATCTGGACCTGTGCTGCTGCATTTGTATGGACTTTGCAGCAATAAAGTAGGTTAAAAGACAAATTAATTGTGTGCTTCCTCTCCAAGAGAAAGAGACCAATGGTAGTTTCTATGGCAACTACTTGCAATTCATCCTATTAACTTTCTTATTGCAGGAACAATCAATAATGATACAGATCGCTTTAGGATAAAATATACATGAAGACTTTAAAAAAAATATATTGTTTGCTCTACTTTCAAATCAAATCTGATATGCTCTTGAAAAAGCAAAGACAATGTTAGAGAGAAGCACAATGTGGATTTGCCAGGAGGGAAAAAAACAGCTGAGTCAATTTGTACCAAAATCCATCTTAGCAACTCGAGGAAACTGCTCAGATTAATTATTTTCTGAAATGTTTTGACATTTGTGTTCACTCTGATTGTGAAGGTTATACCTTATTTAAAGGTGTAATTCTGTGTGCTGATATCTCTGCTCAAACCAGTCAAGCACATTCAGAGTCCCTCAAAGGATTGGTAACTTCCCCAAAAGGCTTTTGGAAGTGCAGAGCTCTCAGGGAGCAGCGTGACTGATGCTTCACCCTCTCAAAGAGCTACCACAGAGCTCTACTGCACTTCATTTTTCAGATGTGGAACAGCAAGAGGGATCCAGGCAGATCACTCCTGTGGCCCAGGCAGCAGTGACAGCCAGGCTCAGCCTCCCTGCTGATGGGTTTGGCCTGCAGGATGCTGTAGAATTCTCTGTTTCCCCCCATTTGATTTTTGTAGTTGCCAGGAGGTATCAATACCCTGATACCTGCATCCCCTCCTTGGCAGATCATGACACTCCACTGGCTCCTGAATCTGATTTATCAGCAAATACAAATATCATGAATCACCTTCAAACTTTGCCTTCATTTAAAGAAAGTGATGGTGAGAAGGGAACAGAGCTTCTGTGCTCACCAAAAAATGCAAAAAAAAAAACCAAAACCCAAACCAAACCCTAAGTACTTCAGGCTGTTCTTGCATGGAAGAACAATAAAATAACCAATCTGTAAGTTTGGGGCTTTTATAGAAAAAGGATGAACAGCAATTCCCAGAGGGTGCATTTAAAAGCTCTACAAACTCTCTACTTTGATTCTTGGATTTTCCTGCTATTCCAGAGTTTTCCCCTACTTTTAGCTTCTGAGAATCTGAAAGGAAAAACTGTCACAGTGTCTTTGTGAAGCACTCAGAGGAACAGGAAGGCTCTTCCAACTCCAGCAAGGCTGTGCACACTCAGAGTCTTCATCCAAGCACTTCAGCTCTGTGATGAACCCACTCAAGGTGTTGTGAATCAAAGTAATCTCATCATAAATTGGATTTTGGAACCAATAACTGAGGCTGCCCAGGGCTTGTTGTGTTGTCAGAGGATGCTGTGCAGTGTCTCTGGTGATGGCTCTGGGGGGATCCGGGTGCAGGAAACGCTCGGAGCTGGAGAACGGAGCCAGGAGAGGCTGGAGAAGAAAACAAGAGCTGGCAACAAAAGCCAGGGCAAGAGGATGGCATCAGCTGAGGTTCCTGCTGCCTCAGCTGCCACAGCCCACGCTGCTGGGCGAGGGTTTGACTGAGTGACATGAAAGGAAAGAGAGGAGCCCGAGCAGTCACTTGGAAAATAGCTGAACATGCTTTGATGTTTGCTGCAAATGGCATTTCTCCCGTGGAGAGGAGCTTGCTCCTGAGCTCCATCCATCCATCCATCCATCCATCCATCCATCCATCCATCCATCCATCCATCCATCCCAGGGGCAGCCCAGCAGTCAGTAAACTTGCTCTAACTGAGATCACAAACATTAAAAGTCTCTCTGAAAATCCAGGTGTAGACATTTCCTTGGGCAGGAGCTGCTGTCTGCACTTGCCACGGTGTGAACTGGAGCAGCTCCAAGCAGGGTGTGTGCAGCTGGGTGAGAAAGGTGGGAGCCAGAGCTGGAGCCCATTTGTGAGGGTTTCCCATGATAAAACACCCAGGTGTGCTGAAGGATGGAGGGGTGAAGCCAAGCTTAAACCCCAAAAGTGTAACAGCAAAGGGAAAATAAGATGCCCTCTTGCCTCCTGTTTGAGATTTGCATTTCAGAATTCATTCCCTCTGGAATTATTGTGCTCTCGCTCTATAAATTTGATGACCTCTGACCAGAAGAAATTAAGTTCAATGATTTTCTGGTTTGTTTGAATATGAACCTCCCAGGGAACTGAATGTCATGTAAGGCTGCAATTTTTGGCATGCTAACTTACACCTCCTCAAAACAGGTGGCTCTTCAAAATGATCATGTTTTAAACTATTTCTGAAAAGCATTATTTATCCAGCAAATTACATAGCAGGTAAAAAGTCTTGTGATGAAGGTCATGCCTTGGCTGGAATTTATTCAATAAGAATATTTATTTTGCTTTTTGATCAATAGTAGTCGTACCAATCCCTCTATTATCTTTAATTCATGTCACCATTTTTTTTCCAGTTAAAAATGTGAAGAATTGATTAAAAAAAGGCCCAAATTGAATATCCATTTGGTTCAAGCTGTGTGATGTCAGTGAAAATACAGCTCACACTCAGTAGATGTCGAGTTACAGCCACACTTTGTGATATTATCTCAGCTTTATGCATCTCCTATTTTATCTGAAGGTTTGTTGCCCTTCCTGCTGCTCCCATAGAAAATTCTTCAGCCACTCCAGCACCTGGGATGCTCCCAATCTCCTCTGTACTTCCTTGAAGTTCCTTCTGAGTTTAAATAATGTCAGCTGCAATTGTGCTTGAGATGGAGGGGGAGGAAAACGCAGGGATTGACTCCCTGCTCTCATGGTTAATGCACTCCGATCTGGGACGAGGGGAGGTGTCAGCTTCAATTCTCTGCTTCAAATAAGGAGGATGGATTTCAACTTACATCCATCCTCTATTCCCATGGTTAACCCTGGGCAGCTGAAGGATGGCTTTATTTCTCCCTTTTCCCTTCTGGTTCTGCTATGGCCAGGAAAAGACTCAGAGCTCCTGTTGGGAAAGGCTGGGGATGTTTGGCCTGGAGAAGAGAAGGCTCCAGGGAGAATTTATTGCAGCCTTTCAGGACCTGCAGGGCACAGAGAGGGACTTTTGACAAGGGATGGAGTGTATGAAGTGGGAGAAGTTGCTTTAAACTGAAGAGGTCAGGTTTAGATGGGATATTGGGAAGAAATTCCCAATGTGAGGGTGGGCAGGTCCTGGCACAAGTGCCCAGAGCAGCTGGGGCTGCCCCTGGATCCCTGGCAGTGCCCAAGGCCAGGCTGGACACTGGGGCTGGAGCACC
>JAYDZK010000032.1:2483758-2496585 GCA_034509185.1 Euphonia xanthogaster | reverse complement strand
CAAAGAATACTCACGCTCTACAAAGGTGGAACTGAGGAGGAGGCATGCTAAACAGTTCTTGGAACATGGAAACTAGTCTGGGGAAAAGTTTACTATGTGTAATTGTTTAGGAATATGTAACAGGCTGATGCAATAGAAATGGTAAATAAAGGAGGTTTCCAAAACAGCAGGGATGCTCTCAGCTGAGTGCCAAGGTGCACCCAGCCATAATAACCTTGGCTCTGTGGTCTTTGTCTCCTATTGTCCTTTATTAAACACTTTAAATTTTCACAAGAGAGTGAAGCTGTTTTTCACAAGCCCAAACCTTTGTGGAAAGAGAGGGAAGAGCATTTCAAGAACCTCTGAGGAGCAAGGGAAGGAGAAGTGGGATACATGAGCTGCAGAGAGCATTGGGATGGACTCAGGAACAAGGGAACAGCGTCCTGCAGTTCCCACTTCCATCTGTCCTGAGATTTGCCTTTTCCAGGAAAAACTTTCAGCATGACAAAGGAAGCTTGGAGGTATTTTTTTCTTAATATCCACTATTACTAATCTCACTAATACTCAGGATATGAATATCTCATTATCTACCAGCTATTCTCTAAAGGTTCCACGAATCCCAAAGCTCCAAATGTGACTTCAGAGGTTAAGCCAGGAAAATCAGGCACACAGCAGCTCCCACTTTATGCTGACTGGGAATTTGGCCACAATTTAAACTTTGCAGTAAGCAAATCTGAGTTTTGGGTATTTCTCTACAGAGAACAGTTATTTGTCAGAACAGAGCCCTGATGAATGAAACCATAAAGGAAGAATAGTAGCTCTGGAAGATGAGGAGATAGTTCAATCAAACATTTCCATTGACTAAACATCTTTTTAATGGATAAGGGCAATTAAGTGTTCCTCTGACCTGCTCTGCCTTTCTTTTTTAGTTACTAATGTATTTTATTAACAATTTAGCTTTCTTTTTAAATGCACATGAAATCTGCATTTTCCATTTTAGCGATGAGCAAGGCAGCACACAGATCTGACAATTCTTGATTTGACAGAAAATACTGTTTTCTCAAGACCAACATACCCACAAACATAGATTATGTTTGGGAAATCCCTCATCAAAACCATTCCAAGCAACAACACATCTGTTCTTATTTACAGACACAAAAAGATGCAGCTCCCCATCAACAAGCAGAGTCATTAATTCTGATTTACTCTCTGCAGGCTCTAGGAGGGTTTTAGAGGCCACCCCCTCCCCATTCACAGAAACTCTCCCCCATCATTGCTTCAAAAACCCAACTCTGGATGGAGAAATACCTTGGCCAAAACCTTCTTGCTGATATCTTCACCTCAACAAGTAAAGATATTGTTTATGAAGAATATTTATTGTTTATGAGAAATACCTTGGCCAAAACCTTCTTGCTGATATCTTCACCTCAACAAGTAAATATATTCTTTATGCCTTTGAATTCAGTCTGGTTTGCACTTTTTTTGTGTCCACAATTAATTGAGGGGGTTTAAACTACAGATTATTGACTCCTGCAATTATGTTACAGCTTTGTGCAACTTGGAAGCGTTCACAGAAGAGCAAAGCAGATTTCACTGCCCAGAGCATTTGCACAGGTTCATCTCCAGCCTTGAATCCAAGTGCCAGAAAGTCCCTCTGGGTACGAAAAATGTGAATATTTTGTCTTTTTAAACATCTGAGGGATTTTGTTTTCATTCTTGGGAGATAATCAGGATAACCCTAGCTCAGAATTTGGATGAGGCATGGCTTGGGAAGAGCTTTTTGGTATTTTAACCGATGATCAGTGACTGCTCTGCTCACAGATGGCATCAGGGAGGAAAAGGTGAAACAGCACATTCAGAAATCAGCAAGGCTGGAAAAGACCTCTAAGATTACAGAGTGCACCTGTCAAGCCAGCAGCACCAGGATGTTCACCACCAAACCTTGCCATCCAGGGGCACAATCAGACATTATCTGAATGCTTCCAGGGGTGGGGACTCCCCCACTTCCCTGGGCAGCCTGCTCCCGAGCTCGACAACATTTTCCATTAAGAATTTTTTCCTAGTGTCCCATCTGAACCTCCCTTGGCACAACTTGAGGCAGTTTTCCCCTGTCCTGCAACTTGGGAAAAGGCACTGACTGTCACCTCACCCCAACCTCCTGTCAGTGGTCACACACTTTGTGTCTACAGGAAAATAACCTAAAATACATCCCTGGAGGTGCCCAAGGCCAGGCTGGACAGGGCTGGGAGCAGCCTGGGATGGTGGAAGGTGCCCCTGCCCATGGAATGGGATGGGATTTAAGGTTCTTCCAACCCAAACCACTCTGTGGTGATTTTATGAGACGGACATTGCATCCAAAGCATCTTTTGTCCTGCTGGGAAGCTGCAATGCCATAGGGAGTGAACACTGTAAGCTTTTATGAGAGGATAACTAGGAAACAGCTTTTATTATTCCAATAAATACCATTTGCATTCAGACAGCACTAAATAATGTCCACAAACACATGAAAATAGAGTCACTGGCTGAGAGAGCTTGCAGTGGAAAAGACAAGTTTTATTTACTTTTTAAAAACCTTTTAGTTCCTTAAAGCAGCAAAATATGATTTCATAATTATTACCTTATGCTGTCCTGACATTTACATTACCATACAGTGCTGAAAGCCAGAAAATACCAACTGTTCTGCAGAGGATTTTGTTCTCTGCAGGGTAAAAAATCTATTAACTGCATTCAGACCTGTATATATATTATAAAAAAAATAATTCACTGGTGGATTGCAGGACTGGGAGAGCTCAGAGGCTGAACTCTATGTGGAGTTGCACAGTATGGATCAAGGAATCACGGATTTGGATTTGGAAGGGTTAAAGGGATTTTATGAAGTCCCTTATTCCAGGGACAGGTGGCCTTAATCAGGAACTGGGCTGAGAAGGAGATGGAAAAATATGACCAAATTTAAGATATATTGCTGTTTTTCTGTACTTCTTGGTGCAAGGCTCTGAGCACTCCTGGGAACATGTGCAGATCTGTATAAGGATCAGAAATATTGCACTGTTCCCTCTTACCATCACTTCCCAAAATGCACAGACTCTGCCCAGGAAAGAGGATGATAAGGTGGGAATTACAGACTGGGACTTACTCCAAACCCTTTTATATCCCAAGCAAGGTCTCACCTCCCAGGGTCACTCAGAGCCCTGCTCCTGCACAGAGCTTTTGTCAATCCCCACCCCTGCACCCACGGCTCACACCAGGGACATTTAGCAGGGATGGGGAAGGGCTCTGAGAAGCACTTCTTTTTCCAGTTCTCACTGGACTGATGAATGGCTCCTGCAAAATGTTAAATCCTCGCTTTTCCTGCCCCTCAGAGCCACAGCATTTCCCAACCTGTTGCATACAAATAAAAACCTTATTAAAAAAAAACTTTATAAAATCATAGCTTAAGCCTGTTACTTCAGTTAAGTGCAACTAACAGCTAACTTACTAATTCCCATAAGAAAAAAATTGTAAAAATAAAAATTAGGTTAGATAATAATCTATTCTTATAAAAACAATAAGGTGCACCTACAAAAACAGAAGTTCATCCCGTGAAAACCCATAAAAATGTAAACAAACAAAAAATAAAAATAAGTTTAAACAAACAAACACCCTAGCTATTTACCAATCAATAAACTGAGCATCAATGTACTATTAACCAATTAGATTTAACACAGTACCTTCTGATAGTCCTATAAAAATATAAACTATACCCAAAAAATTCAGCTTTTCTCTGTTAAAAAAAAAAATCAAAAATGCCATCTATTTCTATTGCAACACCAATCCAAACTGTGCCCTGGGCACTCAGGGGGGAAGGATGAGAGCAGCAACAGCTCTTCCCTTGTGGCAAAGGGACATTCCCAAAGTCCAACCACCTCGAATTCCCTCTGCCTGGAGCCTGGGGCTCTCTCCTCAACCCTCACACTCAGCAGTGAGGATGGAACAGGGATGGGACAGGGGTGGGACAGGGGTGGGACAGGGGTGGGACAGTCCCACGCTGCCTCTCAGCTTTGCCCAGACCCTCACTGATGGCACTGGATGGGTGCCACCACCAATTAATTCATCTCTCAGCTGATCATGGGGTCTCCAAATATCCACAGGGGTCTCCAGAGGACTATTCCTCATGGCCAGAAGCTGGGAAGAACTGGGACGGAGAAGCTGTAGCTGCCCCTGGATCCCTGGAAATGTCCAAGGCCAGGTTGGACATTGGGGCTTGGAGCAGCCTGGGACAGGGGAAGGAGGCAGAGGATGGAAATGGATGATCCTGGAGGTCCCTCCCAACCCAAGGATTCCACGAGGAGCCCTTCCCTGCAATCAGCAGAGATGGGAGGAGGCCTTGGGCAGGTCATGGCTGCTCCAGCAGCTCTGGATGAGGGATGTATTTCTGTACTCCTGGGAGAAGGAATACAGAATTCCAGGAGGAGCTGAGCCAGGAGCTTGTTCCCTACTGCCCTGACACACTGAAGATGCCACTGCCTCCCTCCCTGTCCTCCTGTCACCAAGAGGTGCAAGGTTGTTCCTCCATGTCCTCGACACCAAGCACAGCCAGGCAATGTGTGGCAGTTCTCTTTAAATTAGAAAATAATTTAAAGCCAAGTCCTGACACTCCATCCTGCTATGGAGAGGCCAGCACAGCCTCATTACAGATAAAATCACAAATGAAGGTGTCTCCTCTCATTGTCTGAGGAGTTTCCTTCAGAGGTAATTCAGAAGAGAAATCTAATTTTTGTGCTCTGAACTTTCTGTGAAGGAGCCCCATCCCCCTTCCCATCCCTCTGGCAGTAATGGGAAATTACCCCTGTCATCCACATCAAGCATCTCAGGACATCAGGTTTGCTTGTCCCCTTTGTTTCTGGATTAATTATCAGTTGGATGGTCAGATTTTGATGCTCCACAGCACTTCAGTGTGAGAGAAATGGCTTCATTTCTCATTTAGAGGCAATATAGAACTTTTTGATAACAAAGATAAATGTAATTTTCCTAAAATTAAAGTCAGAGAAAATATCACATCACAGGTAAGATGATTTATGTAATTAAAAATACTCATGTACTATTAATAATCTGAATTTGCATGAGTATTAGGTCATTTTTATGTAATCAGCTGAAGCAGAAGGTTTTTTGTCAATTAAACTAATTGTTTTTCACACTAGGTGTAGACTGAATATTGATCTTTTTTATTCAGCTCACTTACATAAGCAAATGAGATCTAATTGCATCCTTACCACATCATTACTCAGTTATTGTAAATTACAGAACACAGATTCTCTCACACAATAACACTTTCTTTGTGCTATTGCTGTTGAAGAGTTGCTGCTTAATTTGGGAACTTCAAACTCTGCTTTCCATCTGTCGATTTGGGACAAATTTGCATTGTAGTGTTTGTCTCCTTAGTGGTTAAGATAACATTCAAGCAGAGTTTCAGAAGGATAAAGGAAATGGCCAAAACAGCACCTGTGTCTTTCAAAAACCAGTCAGAAGAGAGATCAGCCAAGCAATGACAGCTCCAACACACAAATCACAACAGGACTTTTAGATTCAATAATTCATCTCAGCTTTGTAAAGAATTTGTGCTTTTGGCTTAACAAAAGGTTCTAAAAACCAAGGATATTCACAGGTTTAGTTGTGAGATTTTTGCTTTTGTTGATGGGGTTTTTTTTGTTGTTGGTTGGGTTTTTTTATATTTTTGTTTGTTTGTTTGTTAATGCCTTCACATTGGGGCAAGAGAGCAAAAATTACTTGTCGTGTTTTACCTGTAGCAAATTCTAGACTCTCAACAGCTTTAGTGGGCGTTCCACTTCACACTGCTGGTTTTATTATGATGGGATAGAGAAATGATAATTTACAGAATCACTGGGTTGGAAAAGACTTTCAAAATCATCGAGTCCAACGCAGCCCCCACAGCTCAACCAAACCATGACACCCCACATCCAGGCTTTTTTTAACACACCCAGGGATGGGGACTCCACCACCTCCCTGGGCAGCCATTCCAGAACTTTGTCACCCTTTCTGTAAAAGACTTGTTCCTGATATCCAGCCTGTGTTTCCCTTGGTGCAGCTTGAGGCTGTGTGCTCTCAATCTGTGCCTGATCCCCAACCCAGAGCACTGACTCCAAACCTCACTGGGCAGCCCCTTCCAATGCTCTCCATGAAGGAATTCCTCCTGATATCCAGCCTGGACCTTCCCTGGCACAGCTTGAACCCCTTGCCAGGACATTTTGCCTTTGAGGACCTGAGCTGCTGTGCTGAAGCTGCAGCAGCCCCAGCCAGCCCCCACTGCTTACTCAACCATGGGGTTAATTCCTGCATTCTGTACCCAAAATGAAGAAGTTTTCAAGCATTTGTTGTTCCAGCAGAACTCTGAATGTTTAGCAAAGAAAATCCTAGCAGTGTTCCTGCTGCAAGTCAGGCTGGAAGAAATGCTCCCGAAGAGAAGTCACTGGGAACAACAATGTGTCTTGATGCTGTACAAATTGCTTCCCTTAAAAAATAAGAAATGAACAGTACTTAGGCTTGATGGATTGTTTGTTCTCCTCACTTGTTAAAATTCTCTGGTGCTGAAGCTGGGCCATATGGAGCAGAGCTGTTGGTGTCAGAGCTCAGATGCCAGCTGCCTACATTCTTCTAGCAACTGCATCTGGATTTCTCAGCACTCCAGATTCAGAATTAAAAGGAAAAATGCCAATTTCCAAAATGAAAACACTTCTTCCCCCACCAAAAAAAAAAAAAAAAAAAAAAAAAATCAAGACACTCCAGTCCATGAAAGTGGAGGCAAAAGGATTCCACACAGCTGTCTGCCTGCTGAGCTGCCTGTACTCATGCCATGGCCAGTACTCTCCCAGTGCAACTGGGAGGTGAAATGCATTCACTGTGGCACGGCCAGAGAGGCTTCAGGGCAGTGCCTTCATTGCTCAGTGAAGTGGAGCTCCCAGCACTTGCAGAATCAGGGGGAGAAGCTCAGCTGGCGAGCAGGAACTTGTTAAACCACTATAGAACAGTCGTGTTCAATTTTGTACCACGAGCCTACACAACGAGGGGGGTGGAAAGAAAAAGAAATCCTGAAGAACAAACAGTCTACCATCAGCTAAATTTAACCACTTCAGCAGGATCAGAGCAGTGGAAAACACACTTTTTTTCCCATGAGCACAGGGCATCTGGTGCAGTGAGGGAAAACGCCACTGGCTTTTTTAACATGTTCTCTAAGAAATGGGAGCATCTCAATTTAGGGGCTTGGTCTGAATCTGCTGATTCTTAAAAGTGCAAAGAAAGCCTTCCACAACCCCGAGTAAAACATCCCACTCAATAAGGAATGGGACAGAGGGAATGGTCTAAAGTTGAGCCAGGGCAGGTTTAGGTTGGATATTAGGGGAAATTTCTTCACTGAAGGGGTGGCCAGGCACTGGAACTGCCCAGGGCAGTGGTGGAGTCACATCCCTGGTGACAAAGTGTGGATATGGCTCTTAGGGCCACGGTTTAATTGTGATTTCATTCAGTCTTAAAGGTCTTTTCCAACCTTAATGATTCCATGATCTAAAAATTCATTCAGATATTTAAGCCTATCCTGGAGAAATGTAACAGTTCTTTAGCACAGTGAGAATCACCCTCAAACCCAGCCTGATAACACAGACTGTCAACAAGCAGCAAATATTTACAGGGTTCTGAAACATCTCAAACTTACCAGCTGTGCAATTTTACTTCTATTTAATGAGAAGCAGAAATAGAGGTGGTAACACAGTCCCTTACATGCAGGGAATTTTTCAGCATTAGGGCCCTGCCTTCTCAAGGCACAAAAGGCACAGTGCAAAGGCCACGTATTAATTTAAAAATACCCATTTATCCAGCAGCTTCAGGTGCACAATAACACATTCAGTTCTCACTGCACTGCCTGGGTTAGATACAATTCCCATCAACATAATACCTGTTCTATTCCACAGCAGAAGGAGGAAGAGTCCTTTGTTAGCAACACACAAAAACACTGCAAGTCACACCCAGCCCCACAGGGCAACGTTTGGAATCTCCTCTCAAATACTGCACCAAGACAGGCTGGGAAACACAAAATGTCTGCTTGGAGGGATCAATGGATATTGGGAAAAATAGAATTCATTATCATCTGGTGGGCCATAAGTAGGATTTACTTCTTGATCTACCCCTCAGATGTTCAACTTGTAACATACTCTTAATTTATGCTCTGCACTGGAGTTTCTGGCCACGTCCCTGCTTTGAATTTTATTTTTTAAGACTCAAATATTACTATCCTGTAGATATGGAAACCAACAGCAGCCATTTCACTATGGGCAGCCTAGCCAGGTACAAGATTTTCAGTTCCAGCACATTAATTTCTGTTTATTCATCATTCTTTTGCTCCACAAGGTGGTGATTTTGCATATTTGAGAGCCCAGGATGAAAACACATCTCAAGCCCAGCCTGACACTCAGAAGGGATTGCTAGCAGACTGAAATCCTGCTCCTCCTTGCCTTGAGCTATAGTTTCAAATACCTTTCTACATATTCCCAGATTGCTAAGTAGAGAAGTTTCCTTTGAAATCTGCAGCCCTTTGCCTTTTTCTTTATGCAGAAAGAACAAACTTTGGGTACTGTTTGCTGCTTTGGTTTCAGGCACACTGGAATAATGAAGAGAGAGAGGAAGGAGGACTCTGAGTAGCAAAAGCAATATCCAAAAAATAGGTGTAATATGCACTTGGGATCATCTCTGAGCAGCTGATACTGGTTACAGAGAATCAGGCTTTGTGACTATTTCTAGAAAATCCTGTGATGTCTTTTTGTACCACTTATAAATAAAAAGACAAAACCATTACCACTATTCAATTATTGGTGTAATTTAGAAATCAAGCAATAATGATTTAAATCAGAATTAAAGCACTCTATCTTTTTATTTCTCATACATTTTAATGCTAAGCATTATGATCTGGAAGCTCCTAAAGCAAGTGAAAGCCTCAATCCATACACCCCCAGCATCTTTATATTTACCTCCACGAGAGCTAACACACTGAAAGAGAACCAATTTTGCTCATTTAAAATATTTATTCCTAAAGTATTTTTAACCAGCTGCTGACAAACTACTGTAACACAATGTATAGGCAAATATGTCAAGAATAACTTTCTCCTTGAACAATTTCCTTTGCACACACAAAGTCTTCTCTGGCACCAAGAGGAATCCCAGTGCAGTCAATTAACACACAGCTGTTCATGGGTAGAAAACCCAGCCCTTTATGAATCAGCTTCCAATTTTCCTTTTGTTCTATGAACAAAAGCAGAAATGTGAAGAAATGGAGACTGTCAAAGTCTGGAAAACAGCAGGAGGATTCTTGTTTATGCAACAGGTTGAAGTTTCAGCAGGATAGTCTTTCCTGTAGTGTCTTATTTTAATGATCAGCAAGTAAAACATCAAAGGAATTTCCAATTATCCCTTGCTTTTATTAATACAAAAACAGCACCCTGTCTTCCAGAAAGTTTTGTTAATATCTGACAATACCTAGAGGTTTTAATTCCCCTTGAGGAACCACACAGTCTTTCTCTTTTGGCTTTTCTGAGCAACCTGGTCTGGTGGGAGGTGTCCCTTCCCATGGTGGGCGACTGGAATGAGATGTTCTTTAAGGTCCTTTCCAACCCAAACCCTTCCAGGATTCCATGATGACACCATGAATAGGAATATTCCCAGGTTTGTCCTGTGCTAGATAATTTTCTGACATTCATTTACACTGGGTGAGGTATTTGCACAAAGTCCTTCCCATCACAGCACCAAGCTCCCTCACCATGCCCAGGTCTCTCTATTTCCAGCCACTCTGAGCAGAGCCAGCCAAAACCACCCCGAGTCCAAGAACTTTGATCTGGGTTGACTGCAAGCCTTGCTGGCTTTTGAAAGGCTCTCTGGTTAATTGAATCCTCATCTACAAAACTCTTTCATATTACAGCAGAATGCTTGGCAAAGAAGCAACTCCTGGCTGACTTCAGAGAACAAATTCACTCTACAATGCTCCTGTACTCAACACTCCGAAGATGTTGCTGGGCATAATTTCATCCCAAACCCCATATCCTGCACTTCTACAGGTCCATGATGGAACAGAGGGATGATACACAACCAAGAACAATCTATTTGCTACTTTTGGGAAGAATCAGTGGAGTTGTTTGGGGCTGGCATGGAGCTGTTCAGAGGTGCACTCGCCAGGAGTGTCCCACGTTAAAACCCAGCTCCACAAATGACTTCTTCATGGGAAAGGCTCTTTGCAGCTCCCCTCGTGCTCTCAGCCTGATCCAAAGCCTGTTTAAAGCACTCTGCTTGCCTTGGATGATGCTCAGCAGTTTTGGAAAGCCTCTCCAAGTGCCTCCAGCTGCTGCTGGAATCGCCAGGAGCTGCAGGCACTCTGTCACTCAGTCCCCTCCTGCAGGAATGTTTGTCTCTCCTGCTGTGACTCCCTTGCCTTCTGCAGCTGCTCCTCCAACCTTCCTGCTCCAAGAAATCCCTTCCAGGGGAACGTCCTGACTCTGGGAATCCACTGACTGCCTCTTCCAGCAGTTGCTCAATTCAGGATCATTCTTCATTCCTGGAAGAGGAAGATCTCCTCTGCACCTCTTGCTTTCTGTAACACGTGGGTTATTACAACACCTTCCCTATACCATTGCTTTATTTTATACATATATTACAAACTCTGGCATCAAATTTAATTCAAAGGTTTAGAAGTTCCTTTGGTTTATGGACAAATTCTCGCTCCAGATGAAGGGGAAAATAATCCACCAAGTGGTGTTTTTTGTGTGGTTTTTTTTTTCCAAAGATATATCTTCCATTATTCCCCTCTTTTCCACTTGCTATTACACTTAGGCTTGAATATAGATTAAGAATTAAAAGTGAAATGAACCCAGTAAAAAATTTACCTGTAGATAACAAGCTCAGACAAAAAAAGAGCTTCATTAACTTTTTTTTTTTGGTTCCCCATGTCTTGCTCCTTTTTCAATTTTAAAAAGTGAAATCTCCTGGAATGGTTTTTACAGTCTTTACGACTTCTTTAATGAGTCTTCTGAGTGATAAAAAGTACAATTAAAAACTATAGCTCCCTCAGTTAATTCAGATTTTCTCCTTGTGCCACTAGCACGACCAGCTTTATAATCCAGCTGATACACCTTTTCTGGGGCCCATAATTAGATCCCTAGAAGTTCCCTAAGATCTTAATTTCAGGTCCATCTTCTATAAAAGATTATTTGCAAAAGAGATGTTGGCTTTTCAAGGCAGAAATACTGACAGAGACAACAGTGTTTCAGAGATTAAATCAGCAAAAGTGCTTATTATGTTGTGAGGTAACGCTCATGGGTGGCTGGACCTGGGTCAGAGAAGGTTTGGGTTGGATTTTTGTGAAAGGTTCTGCTTCCCCCAGAGGGTGCTGGCACTGCCCAGGCTGCCCAGGGAATGGGCACAGCCCCGAGGCTGCCAGAGCTCCAAGAGATTTGGAAAACCCTCCCAGGGATTCCCAGGGTGGGATTTGGGGTGTTCGTGCAGGGTTGGACACTGATCCTTGTGGGTCCCTTCCAAGTCAGGATATTCTGGGATTCACACTTTAATCCCAGTCAGGAGGTTACAAGGGTTTCACACCTCACGTGGGGCTTGCAATCAGACACCTCTGCACTGCTGGACTGTGCAGTGAAAAGTTATTGGAAAGTTATTGAAAAGTTATTCAGTTATTGAGATGTTAAGTCTCCAAAGATAACAAACCTATTTGAAGGAAGAATCCCTGGAGTAGAGCAGCACAGATCTCCTCAGAAACTACAAGAGAAGGAACTCGGGGTAAAGCCAGCTGCTGCCCTAATAATGAGACTCCCTCTATTAAGGGAGGGATGCCAGACAGGGATGTAAAACTGCTTAGCTTTGCCAAGAGAGTACCAGAGAGCTGGAGGGGCAGCGTGCAAGGCCAGGTTGGGTGGGATGCTGAGCACCCTGGGGCAGTGGAAGATGTCCCTGTCCATGGCAAAGGGTGGAATGAGATGGTCTTGAAGATCCCTTGCACCCAAACCACTCTGTGATTCCATGGAGACCAAGGGAGCTCCCAGGTACCTGAGGTGAGCACCCATCATCCCAGAGCAAAGCCCTGGTGAGGACCAGAGCCTTTCAGACACAGAGTCTGCCTTGGCCCCCTCAAATCTTGGTGGGACACGTTTACACTCCCACAGCTTTGCTCAAGCCTGAGCAAATCATTGCCTTCCTTAGGGAGATGAGAAGGAATTGAAATCCTGGGGGTGGGCCTTGGAGGGCTCCAAGACCACTGCTTGCTGTTAGATGCTGAGCTCCTTAGAATAACAAACACTTTGTTATTTCAGCTTTACAGAGACTTTTATCTTCTCTCAGTGCTGGCACTGTACCTTCACCGTCTTTCTCATTAGAGCCCCTTTCTTCTGTCTTCACTCCTGACTTTCCTTACACTGTTTGCACTTCTTTATTCTTGTTCCCTATCCGTGTATCAAAACTGTTCTGTTGAAGAGCAAATGTCTGAGAGTGAAGGGTTTTGAGCATCAAAAAGCACATTCGATACCCAGAAAGTGCAGCACAAAGGACTGAAAGAACTGAGTGATGCAGTGGAGATTAGAGAGAGCAGAGAATGCTAAAGACACACAAAGAGTGCACGAAAGCTAAAATCACTTCAAACATTAATATCCTTCTTTGTCCCATATTCTACAAAAAGTGTTCTGTATCTCGAGCTTGAATCTTTTATTCTTTTTATTTTATTTCAAGCACTGCTCTGATAAGATGAACATCCGAACTTTTTAAAAATTAATGTTGTTATATGGGTATGGGTTAAAATATATATTTCAGAAATACAA
>JAYDZK010000032.1:2467003-2483740 GCA_034509185.1 Euphonia xanthogaster | reverse complement strand
GTTAAACCAATAGTTAGTGCCTGAAAAGCACAATCATGGAAGTTTTAGTGCTCAAGACCATTAGAGAAGAAAAAAGGAAAGGGGCAGATGTAATCTTGGAAATGTGATGAGAGTACAAGGAAAATGGTTTGCATTTTTCTTTCTTATTTCTTGGTCAAATAGTAGAGAAAAGAGCTTTTACAGGCTACAACCACCAGTGGATGCTGTGACACAGAGGAGGATATCCATGAGATGTCTCCTTAAGGAAAAGAAGAAGGAAATATTTAGGAAGAGGCTCTGGGGGGTTTGGTTGTTGTTACTTTGGGTTTCCTCGTTGTGTTTTTATTTGTTTGTTTTTTATTTCCTCCATACAGTTGAAGATTTTTGTCACTTCCTGACAAGTTTCACTTAAACATTGTCCAGATGTTCCTGGTTGTGATCTATCCATTACATCTCCTGTGACCAGGAAGAACCCGACGAGAAGTTCTTCAACCTCAAAAAAAAAACCAAAAAACCAAAGCAAAACCAAGTAAAGGAATAAGAACAAACCTTAACTGAGGTCATACAGAATTTTAAGGAACAACAAGAAATTTAAGAACTTCAAGAAGAGTTCAGCTGCAATTTCTCCCTTCACTGGAGTTTAAAGCAAAGGACATGAAATGAGGTGCTGGAGCAGACAGGTCCTTCCAGAGAAGAAGGAGAATCCACCCTTTGCAGTGGATCCAGCTCAGTGCACAGCATCAATGTTTTCCTTAGAAACTTCTAAAGATATTTCACCTGGGATGAAGGATGAACAATAACTCCCATGAATGCCATGTAAATACAGAAATAATTTTTTTTCCTTGTTTACCTCGAATTTATCTTCTCTGCTTCTAAAAACACAGTGAGGCCATTCCCATTATTTCCTGCCGTGGAGCAGGGCAAGGAAAATGCAGTATTCCAAGCAGAACACGGGCTTCGATTGATTCATCACATCCCTTTGCTTGGAATAAAAGGGACACATTTGTTCCCACCAGGGGAATGGGAAGGTGCCGGTTCCCCCGGCAACATTCCCTCAAGGACTTTTCCCTCCTCAATCATGCAAATTCCCGGCCATTCGGGACAACTGCAGTGGGAGGGTTCCACTCTGAGCTTGATCACTTGGAGAAGAGAGTTTCCACACACACATGAATTCAGCATTTTTTGTCCTTAACCTAGCAAGGGTTAACTAAGAATCCAGTCCTGCATCTTGACACCATTTTATTTTCACAGCATCATTAAGGTTTGAAAAGAGCTCCAAGATCACCAAGCCCAACCCTCCAGGAACGCCACCATTCCCACTAACCAGCATCGTTCTCCTTTTAAATAGCCTCGAAATAGCTTTTAAATAGCAAAAAACACATTTTGGTCAATGTTTTACCTGAGTTTATAAGACAGCAAAGTTCTGAGCTATTTTAAATTCCTCACCCACACCAGCACTTGTCTAATTGTCCCTTATTTCTCCCCTAAATCCAAATAATGTGCTTTGGCAATGGAGTTGGGGATTGTTTAAAGGGGTAAAACCCTGCTGAGTTGCTTGTGTGATTTATTAAATAGCAAAACCCAGAGGTACAAAATGTCAGTCTTACACCCAGAATTCAGAAGTTTCAAGACAGATATGAGAGCCTGGAAATTGTAGCTTGTAATTAGAACTAGCAAAGACTCTTTCATCCCATTAAACATCACCTCCATCCTATTTTTCCCATATCATGTGATTATGTACTTCATTAAGGCAATTAGAGCATATTTATGAGCAGTCCCCTGTCTCTCCAAGCACGGCTGCCGACTGGGGGCAGGGGAAAATCTTATTTCCAGCTCTTCCAAAGCTTTTTTCCCTCTTCCTGTATTTCAGAATATTTTAATTAAATCCCTGGGCGCAAGTGGATATGATTTAGAAGGCAATTCAGGTCTTTAGGCCTACACAGATGTCACTTAAAATCATCTCTGAAGGATGACTTCAGAAACAACTAAAACGCCATTAGAGAGTAAATTGGAGGTGCAGGAGTAACAACCTCGATTATTTTGACAGCATTCAAGTCAAACAGCAGCTACAAGGAATGTCTGCCCATTAATGCTGATCAGCATTCAGCAGAAGAGCTCATTAGAATATCAGTCAAGCTTTTTGAACTTTTTTTCAATGAAAAGGCCTCGATACAATGAAGAATTTGCGAGATGCAGATAAAAACATGAATTTTCATAAAGCACTAAACATGTAGGAAATGAATCTGATTCACAAGGTTAAATATGTCTGCTGAGATCTTTTCGCATGTGGCTCTGCTCTATTGAATTATTTGCAAGAGGTGTTTGATGGTTCTTTCAAACCTGAATAGTGCAGCAAGCAGAATCCTGAAGTTAAGATGAAATCAAATATAAAACAAGATAAAATTCAGCCGCTGTCAGGTCTCTTTGCAAATTGAAACTTGATTTAGTGGCATGAAGAGGATGGGGTTTTTTGCACTGAGTTTTGAGCAAATCTGAATCCTGCTCAGAGCAGGTGACCATGGGAGGCAGCAGGGCTCAGTCCTTCCTGCAAACCCCTCACTTGGGGCAGCTCCTGAGAGCTCAGAGATGATTTAGGATTTACCCCATCACGACAGAAACCCTCTAACCCAGTGATCTGCTGCAGGCTCTGCTCCTTTGCCAACCCTTTCACCCAGCAGAGGCTCCAAAGCTTCAGAGCAACAGGGACCTGTCCTCCCACAGCATCACTGAGCCCCTGAGCTCCCCTACACACAAGGGTGGGACAAAACCCCTTCCGATCATTCCTGCTTCACCACAGGGAAGGGAACAATCCCACAGCAGAAAGCCAAAAGTGCAAGATTCCATGATTTCCCATGGCAAAATCAACAGCCCTAAAGCCCCACAGCTGCCCCGCCTGCGCTGAGCTGAAGGCAAACAAACCCCGAGGTTTGCAGCGCTTTGAGACAGCCACACTCACACTGAATTATTTTCAGGCTTTTGGGATTCAAAGCGAACTCTCTTTAGCAAGCACCACATTTATTTATTTTTTTTTTTCAATAGATGCTTCCCATAGTCTTTTATGGCTGTGCCCGCTGGGTCAAGTGATATTATCTCTGATTTCTATGGCTCCTTAAACAACTTACTGCATTCTTAAACATGCAAAGGGCAAAGGCAGAGCAGAATCCGCATAATTGTGGCATTTGACGTTTGTGAACGTGCTGCTGACAACACTTGGAGTAGATAATGGAAATTTTAGGTATTACATAGAAAAAGGCAGTTCAGGAATTCAGAGGTAAAGGTAACCTAAGGCTTCATTGCTTCTACAATTCTAATTCCTGCGTGCCGTGCCTTTCCAGTTATTGTCACCGGGGTCATTAATCCCAAAGGAAAATAACCAGGATACTGCTTCCTGTGGCTACATTTTCTCTCATTACCTTATAAAACAGAATTGGCAGAGTTTTCAACCTCCAGGGAATTGGAATTGTACCCAATCGCTTCGAGAGCAGCGGAGGAAAAGCACACGGTAGCACAAAGCATCGCACAGCCCCCGGTTAAACAGCGACCAGGTTAAAGAGCAAAAAAAGTAAACAAAACTGAAACTTATTTTTTACAACAGGGCCCCAAAATCCAACCAAGCCCCCAGTGAGGTTACTCACCCCTCACACCGCTGTTCCAGCAGGCAAGACCATTCTGGGACACTTCGAGCCCCAAATGCAGGGAGCGCGACCCCACGCCCTCCTTCCCAACCCCGTGGGGCTGAGCTTCCCCTCTGCCCTCAGCAGCCCGTGGGGTGCAGCAGGGGGCTCTGCCCAGCGAGTTAAAAGGTTAATCCTGCTTTTCCCCACAGAAATCTCAACCTGCGCATGGTCACGAACCCGCCCGGTGCAATTACAGCGGTGTAATTCCCATCGCCATCGTTATCTGCTGGAGCCAAAGCACATGGGCAGGGACCCCTCTCTCCACTTCCCAGGCCGCTTGAGGAAGTTCTGTCTGTAAGACAGCAAGCTGAGAAGGTTTTGGACGTTTCTTTCCCGCTCGGAACTAAAATAAAACGATCTCGTTTTTCATTTGTTGATTGGGACCATCCGAGGCAGATTCCTTGAGCTGCAGGGAAGGGAGGTGATAACACCAAGGGCTGAGCTGCCGGGAATTGCTAGAAGGGCTCAGAACTGGTTCCCTTGGGCAGAGCTGGGATAGTGGAGTGGTACAAGTTTCCTAGAGAAGCTGTGGCTATCCCTGGATCCCTGGCAGTGCCCAAGGCCAGGCTGGACGGGGCTTGGAGCAGCCTGGGCCAGTGGAAGGTGTCCCTGCCCGTGGCATGGAGTGGCGCTGGATGATCTTTACAGTCCCTCTCAACCCAAACCATTCTATGATTCAATGATTCTAACAAACATTTTAACAGGTTTATGAAGGTGCTTCTAGTTGTATTTTTAGTCCTCTGTTGCTGAAACTGCTTGGTGAAAAGAGCAGAAATGTCAGAGGATCAGGAGAGGAAAAGGCCCATTGCCCCAGCCAGGATGCTTCACCTCTCTGTGGATCTTTCTGAACCGGAGCCTGGCACTCTGAGCTGGAACTGAGCATTGCTCTGTAGAGTTTCTCAGGGAATCAGAGACAAACTTTTCCCATTCCTCGCTTTCCCTTCAGCAGGAGCAGAGCATGTGTTTGCTTTTATTAGTCAGCTCAGCCCACGGAGAGCCAGCGGGCCCCGAGGTGACACCTTTGGGGGAGGCTGGCACCAGCCCCGTCCCTCCCTTAACAACTTGCATTTCTTTTCCTATTGAGCTCTTCACTTTCAGCATCCTCTCCATCTGATCCGCCTTCTTAGGCTTTTTTACTCTAACTGTTTTGACAGAGGGGAAAAAAATGCACGGAAACCGGGCTTTGGGCTCATCTAAGTGCACGTTTGAGTGTCAGCCTGTTCGCTGAGTGCTCTGTGTTGTGTTATTGAATCCCTGAATAGATTTTGGTCTGCAGCGGAGTTCAGCTTCCAGGGAGCCAGCTGAGACAGGCAAGAAAACTTCTTTGGAATAGAAAAAGAAAAGAATTCCCAGAGGGAATGAGCTCACGGGTCGCCCTGGGGCTCGTCTCAGCAGCTGGAGCTTCCTGAGAAGGACAGGTCCAGTGGTCACCCTCGGTCCCCGCATCACCTCGGGTCAGGATGGAAGTGACATGTCTAGTGCAAACCAAAGAGAGAGAAAAAAACCCAACCAAACAAACTTAAAATTACTTTTCCGCCTAGATCTTCACGAAATCTGTCAAGAAACAACAAGAACTTTCTCCGCTAGAAAATCTAGAGCAGCTTAACTCTCACTTAAGCAGTAAATTTCCTAAATACCTTAAAACAGAGAATGGCACCAAGATTGCCTGCAAATCTGCTGACAGTTTGTAGAATATCCGTTTTTCCTTGAGCTCAGGCTATACATCTGCTGGGTAGTTAGCAGCTTATCTCATTCTTATCTCCAAGCCACTCTCCAAACCTGTCTGTAACGTTTAGCTTCTCTAATCACTGAGGGTTTTAGGGGTGAAATCCAGGCAGAGATAGCAGCTGCCAGGTGCCACATCTCACCGCAATTCAAGGCGAAAACAGCTTCCTCTGGCAAAGTAGGGGTGGAACAAGGACAAGAAAAGGGAAAGGGGTGGATGATGTGGAGGTGGTGAGGCTGCCCAGAGCTGTCCCTGGATCCCTAGCAGTGCCCAAGGCCAGGCTGGGCAGGGCTTGGAGCAGCCTGGGACAGTGGGAGGTGTCCCTGCCCAGGGCAGGGGTGGAATGGGATGATCTTCTACCCAAAGAATTCTATAATTTTACGGCCAGGGTTAATAACTCACAGTTCCTGTGGCTTAAGCCAGTCAAGACCTCAATTAAGTTTTTAATTGCTACAAGTCCATAGAAATCAGTATTCCTTCTTAATTTGCGTTAAAATGGGGGGTTTGGGAACGCTGCACTGAGGGAGCACCTTGGCTGAGGCTTCCCAGCCCTGTCTGGCCCAAATTGCTCAGCAGTGCTGACAGTGACTGATCAACACTGAGCACAAGAACCACAGAACATCTCCTGAGGACGCTGCTCCTGGGAGACTTCTCAGACTCAAAATAGCGATTTCCCCAGAGTTTCTCAAGCCAGATATTTCAAGCTAAGCAAGAGTCATTCATTGTTGTCATAAAGTGTTGAGAGCTTTGAAGTGCAGCCCTTTTCCCAACAAAATGAGAAGTTCTTTTGCACATCTTGGCAAAGATGGAGAAGGGGAATAGGGAGGTTTATTCCAATAAGGCCTGTGGTTCAGTTGTTTGCTTTTTTTCCCCCTCTCTCTCTGGATACCCAGAGGACTCTGAAAACCTCATGCTTTTCTTACCCAAGATGGAGAATATTCAAGGTCAAACCTCTTCCACCAGTAACAAAGGCTGGATTTGAACCTGGTTCCCCTGTAACCTTTTGTTCCTGAGGATTTGGTGAGGACTCTCTCTCTTTGACCAGAGGTTCTCCTAGAGCAGGAGAAATGCCCAGAAAAATAGAGGCAGGAAGAGTCCTCTGCCTTCAGAAAGGGCATTCACACGAGAGAATCAGTGTCTTTCTTTTTACTTCTTGCTGCCTCTAACAAGGTGAATGAGGGATAACAAAAGTTTAAGTACCTGGAGATCAGCCTCTGATGTTGTCATTTTATTTTCACAATATTCTTTGACTTAAAAATAAAGAAGCTCAAAGCTGAACAAAACGCTGGAAAACTTCAGTTCTTCATTTTCTGTGTATTAGTGGGAGCAGCACAGAAGATTTTTCATTTTCAAAAAATAGAAATTAATGTTCAAGTCTTTCATTTCCTTTGTTGGGACAGATGATATGACATTTTGTCAGTTACATACGCAAATAGGTGCAGTGTATTTTTTGAATTCTTGATCATCTGGAGAGGAAATGCTGCTGACATTGAACTTTCAATACTGTTAATAAAAACCCACACTTTAGGTTAGCAAAAAATGATTTTTTGTTTCACTTCATGTGCAAGCTGTGGTTTTGTTCCCAGCAGACAAGCTAATAGAGGAAAAAAAGGGAAAAAAATCAAATCTTGAGATTTTTCTCTCAGACCAAGGCAGAAAGAATAGGGCTGGCTTAGAAACTTGTATATTAAATTCTGAGGTCTAAAGGCAAACATGCCTTTAACTTCACACTGAGCAGAACGTGCTCTTGCTGCTTTGGCATTTATCACACGTTTGACAGTGAAGGAACTGCTGAATCCCAATTAGGGATGGGAAGATTTCCCAGGGTCCAGGCTTTTTGAAGATTTTTTGCAAACTTGCTGCTTATTCAAACTTTATGAAGAATTTTAGGCAGGACTTTGCCTCTAAAACATGTCAGAGAACATCTGGAGGTCTAAAAAACCTCTTGGCACCAAAGCTCCAAAGGTTGGAGCCAGCACTTCTTTTTCCCTGAACATTTCTGTTGTCCTTTAATCATAAACCTGTAATTCAACACAGAGATAAGAGAGCTGGAAAAACTGAAGCTAAAGGTCAGATTGAGCAGATGAAAGGTCTGCTAGAAAGGTGGAATTGGATTCCTGGTGGGTCTGGATGTAGGCAAGGAGTCAACTCCTGAAATCAAGGGAGTAACAGCAGCATCCTGCTGGGAGTGCCCATCCCTGGAGATGTCCAGGGAATTCCTGGATGTGGCACTCAGTGCTCTGGGGTGGGGACAAGGTGGGGATGGGACACAGCTTGGGCTTGGTGGGCTGGGAGGGCTTTTCCAACCTCATTCTTGACCCTTTGGAACTCCAAAGGGGATGGTCACAGCTTGGATTCCATGATCCTGGAGCTGTTTTCCAGCCTCAGTGATCCTGTGACCCTTTGAAACTCCAAAGGGGATGGTCACAGCTTGGATTCCCTGATCCTGGAGCTCTTTTCCAGCCTCAGTGATCCTGTGACCCTTTGAAACTCCAAAGGGGATGGTCACAGCTTGGATTCCATGATCCTGGAGCTCTTTTCCAGCCTCAATGATCCTGTGACCCTTTGAAACTCCAGGAGTCTTTTACTGAAACAAGGCAACAGCAGATTTTGTGCTGAAGATGACTTGGATTCATTTCACCTGACTTCACTCAATTCCATGTTTGGAGCTTTAACTCCTCACGTGTTTCCTCCACAGTCTGAAAGTCTTTTGTTCTAGGTGAAGGCATGAGTAAAGCCTCCAGAGTGATTTGTTCCACCCTAAGAAGATCTGTTCTCTTCAATGCTTCACTCTCTGCTGAACAGGGCAGGGCTTGGAGTGTAACTCCCCATCTGGAGAATTCAGCCTTTTACATCCTCCTACAAAGATTCTCCTGGTTCTTCTTTCACCTTCATTGACATAAATCTCAATTAAACCCATTTAAATCCTTGACATAAAACCAATTTCTAAAATTGAGTACATTTTTGTAGTGAATAGAATTTTTTTTTTCCAAAAGGAAAATACCTCAAAAGGTACCAAATCCAACACAAGAAAGCTGAAATTTTTATATCTTGAATATTTAACCATTTTACCTGGGAAAGAAATCCTTCCACAGCTCTTTCAGATGAATTTAAGAAGGATTTTGAAAGCATGCAAGTATTGATTAGAGCTGAAAATCAGAATTTCCGTTCAGAAGGGAATTATGAAATGCTAATTTTTTTTAACATTCTACTACAAACTGCTGAAGCATCAGCATCTTTCCACATATGCCACATTTTTTATTAAGAATTTAATTAACAGTTTTAATTAAAAATACCAGTGTTTGGCTGGCTAAATGTGAAATAACTGGGATGATGAAAAATGATACCAATAAATAATTTTTAAACTCAGTGAACCCCTCTCCAAAGCTGCCCTGAGGCTTGTTTCAATGATCTCTGTAATCAGGACACTCTTTTCCCATGCTTTGTAGGGATTGCTTTGCTACAGGGTTTTATGGAATGTTTTCCATAGAATCCCAGAAGGGTTTGGGTTGGGTGGGACCTCAAAGCCCATCCAGTTCCACCCCCACTCCAAGGCCATCCAGCCTGGGGTTGAACACTTCCAGCAAAATGAATAGCATAAAGGATTGACAAAACTCCAAGAGAACTTCTTAAAGTACAATTTCACAGGGAAATGATAAATAGAATTTTAAAGGCACTTAGACAATGATAATAGGGAGAATCCATAAGTGAGTCTGTGCCTAAGTCTGTAAAACTGGGCACAGCACACCAGTGATGACAGCCAGGATTAACCTGCTGCTGGAATCTGAAATGCAGGGAGCTCTCAGAACTTTGGGCTCCTAAGCCAAAGCTTAGAATTAAACACAAGATTTGATCTGAGACCTTAGAAAAGGCTTCTAAACTGAAGTGCTGGAAGCGAGAATGTGGATTTATAGTTTAAAGCAGAGACAGGTTAAGTGGAGGAAAGTTTAGAGTTTTAGAGTTTAAGATATAGAAAAAATAAAAGTAAGGTAAACAAGAAGCGTAGAATGCAGCATTGTAGGTCTGTGTGTCATAACATGAAACATAAATATCCCTGTTGGCAGTGTTTTATTGGTGAATAAATCCTTAAAAGGTTGTGTAACTGAGGGTCTTGTGACCTTCTGAACCGTGCAGTGAAGATGGGAGCTGAACTCCCCCTTCCTGCGTGTGCAGAAGATAAGAACAATAAATCACATCATCTAAAAAACTCACAAGTCCCGTCTCTAACTCATTCAAATTTCCTCCCAAAATCCCCATAACCTGCAAATTTCTCAGTGCCATTACATCACCTGGCCCATTTCTGGAAGTACTTTTCCCAGGAATATTCTTCCTGCACCAGTTTCTCCGTGCTTAAAATCCCACATCATTTCCACTGGTTCATTCATTAGGCTCGCAGCGAGCGGAGAGACAGCGCTTGTTGCTGCTCTCAGCATCACACTTCCATCTCACTTCCCAGCCTTCAGCTCCTGGCCTGACCTGACTGCTAATATATTTCCACACTATTCCGAGTTGTACTTTTCTCAATGAAACATGACCTGCTTGCTTCCACCTCGTGTCCCAGCTCACCCTTGCAGGGCTTGTTGTGCTTCAGAGCTGTCAGTCACACGTGTGGGGTGGGAGAGGGAATTTTGGAGCAAAGCCTCCACCTGCAGTTACCAGAGGTGGGACTTAAGGTGCTTATGGAGACAAGAGAAGGGTTTGATCACAGCCTTTCCTCTGGGCTCAATTCCACCACCTGGATTCATGGATAATTCCTCTGCAAGGAGCTCCTGTGAGCTCAGATTGGATCTTTTATTATTGACATTACGAGGTTGGATGTAAGGGGATCTTTGAGGTAATGCAGGAGGGTAAAAGACAGGAATTTTCCCTAGGCAGTTACCTTCCAGGATGGGAAGAAAAGCCTTGCTTGACCTTTACTTCCATTGCTATACCTGGATGGAGACCAGAGGGAGGAGGGATGAAGGAAGGCTAATAGATCTCCAGTGCTGCCAACTCCTTGAATGCAGGATTCTCTGAAATTGGCTAAAAACTGAAAGAGAGTAGGTTTAGATGAGATATTAGGGATAAAACCTTCCCTGTCAGGGTGGGGAGGCCCTGGTCCAGGGTGTCCAGAGAAGCTGGGGCTGCCCCTGGATCCCTGGAAGTGTCCAAGATCAGGCTGGACAGGGCTGGGAGCAGCCTGGGACAGTGGAAGGTGTCCCTGCCATGGCAGGGGGCGGGATGGGATGAGCTTTAAGTTCCCTAAAAACCTAAAGAATTTTGGGATTCTATGAAACCATGAGATGCCTTTCGAAGCAGCACATGCTGATTTCAGCATTTCAGTTCTGTGCTGTTCAAGCGCATTTGCTTTACACACTGAAGTTCCTGGGCTGAGATTAAAAACCTTCTGGTTTTACACGGCCCCAAGTTGTTCCCTGTGTTATCTCCAGCATATGGAGCAGGAGCTGTCCAGCCACACGGGATGAGTGAGGAACAGATCCAGGGGCTGTGGAGCAGTGGCTGAGAATTAGTGCATCCCGCAGGGGCATTCGCTCCAGTTAATATCTTTTGTTATTCCAGGAGAGTGATTACATCGGGCTCTGCTCCCATTAGATGCACACTGGCACACTGCAGTGAAAAGCAAAGCCTGGCTCTCTCCAAAAGGAGCTGCACTGGCTGCATCCTTGGAAACTCTGGCAGTGTTGGTCCTGAGACCACAAGAGTTAAGAATTCCAGCTGCAGAGGAGCCAGAAGCCTGCAGGACTTTAATGTCATTTAGAGGAGCTTTAACAAAAATGTGTCCGGATAAAACATTTGGACTTGGATGAATAAAAAGATCTTTAACTCCCTCTAACTTGCACTGATCTCCGCTCTCTGGTAGAGAGTAAGTTCCTTAAATGTCCTGTAAATGTCCTGTAAAAACCCTCTTCTGCACAGTGACAAACAAAAGCAGGATGCAATTAACTCTGCTTTGAATAGATCTCGAAGACCCTTCATGATAAAATGAAAGTCCTGGCTTTGAAAGTTCCAGAAACTTGAAAGCCTTCACAACTAAATTTAGCAGCACTGCTTTGAGAACACGATGGAAAGTTACTCTTACTTCTCTTTCAGAAGTAGATTTGTTTTGCTCATGTAAATGAATCCCCCGTGCCCAGTTTCTTGGAAAACTACCTGCTTCCCAAAATAGTTGTTTGCTTTCTTTTCTACAGTGAATAAATAACATGCATCATCAAAGAAAATTGCCTTTTCAATTGAATTAGAAACAGCAAAATGAGGCACCGCAATGATGAATTCCATTAAAACAAAGACTGCTGACATACAAGGTCAAGGAAAAGTTTCCACAGTAAAAGTCAGCTCCTTTACGGGGTGTGAGAAGCATTTCCTCTTTTCCTGTCACTCTCACGGTCACTTGTGCCCACCTAGAAGAATGGATTTGTCTCCAAAAATAATCCCTGTGGTTTGAAATTTACACTTGGCCTGGAATGAAAACCTAATGTGCCAACTGAGTGCTCAATTGCTGGTTAATATTTTAGAGAAACGCTGTTCAAACACTGCTGTGGTAACAAAACAATGCAGGTTGTAGGAAGAAGGTTTGTTTCTTATTAGCTGGACTAGAAATTATTAAAATAAGCAATCATTTTGTGTTCCTTTCACTACTGCTCAATTTGAATGGAATTTCTCAAAGCCAGGTGCAATATTCTCTGGCTTCTGCTTATGTTTATCCAGAAGAAAGGCACAATTCTGCAGCACAACAGGGTGACAGAAGCACCCTCCAAAGGCAATCTGTAACTTTGGAAGTTTGTGAGGCCTTAAAATGATGTTTGCCATAAATCTCCAGGATCTCTCGGGAACCAGCAGCACACAAGGTGTGTTATGGGAAGTCATTTTGGAAATGTATCTCCATTGATTAGGAGTTCTAAAGAACATGGGAATTCATTATACAAGTAACTCTGAACCTTTAGTGGATAAATCTTCTCAGGACTGAAAATTTATATCGAGACGTCCAGGAAACCTAAATGTGATTAAAGACTGACTAGAAACAATATAGGGAGCCTTTCTTGAAAATAATTTTGCAGTGCTACAAATGATTTGTAGCAGCATGGAGAAAGTGGATTACGAGAAATCCTGAAAAGTCAGCCTGCTCTGCACACTGCTCTGCACACAGAGAATTCAGATCAAGCAGCACAATTAGTTCTCTTGTGAGTGCCTGAACTCCTTTGATTCAGCTGATGGTGGAATCCTCCTTGGATTCCTGATGGATCAATAGTTCCAGGCATGCCCAGTATGATTCTGCATCAAACAGCTTCGTGCCCTGGGTGCCAGAGAAGGGTCAGAAAGGGCCAACACACAGGGCTGGGGCTGATGTTTATAAATATGTCAAGCAACAACAAAGCAAGTTGCAGTTCTGAAGCTTCAATATAATCTTATTTCTATTTACTGAGTCACTGGGAGGGATTTGTTTCAAAGCTTTGTTAGTAAAGAAGAGGGGAGGCTGTACTTCACCAATTTCATATCAAGATTTTTAAAACAGAGCAGATCACTGAAAGTTCAAGCAAGAAAAAAAAAATCATGTCCATTGCTCCTTCAGGAGCCAAACTCTGCCTCCACCATGAAGCCATTTGCTGTCATTCACAGTCTTCAGTGTTACAACAAGCTCAGAACAGAAAGTTTAACCCCATTTTTGTATCATTTATGATTAGAAATTTTCAGGATGATTGATACATGTGGTCTAGCATCCCAGCTCCCTTGAGAAAAATCACAGAATCATTAAGGCTGGAAAAGACCCCCAAAATCATCAAGTCCAACCTTTGACCAGACACGTCCATGGCCACCAAACCATATCATGAAGTACCACATTTCCTTGGGGTATTTTAACATTTCCAGGAATGGTGATTCCAGCACTTCCCTGTTCCAATGTTTAACCACCCTCCCAGTGATGATTATTTCCTGATATCCCACCCGAACCTCCCGTGGTGCTGAGGCTGCTTCCCCTTGTCCTGTCTCCTGTTACCTGGGAGAAGAGCCCAGTCCCCACCTGTCCCCAACCTCCTTTCAGGGACAAGGTGCTCTCTGAGCCTCGTGTGAAAAGCTTTTGTTCAAATGTCCTTGGGCTGATGAGGATTTAATTCATTCCATTTCCATTATTTCATGGTTTTCAGACTGGAACTGTCAGAGCTTAACCAGCTCGGGATGAAGAGCTGAGGTTTGCCTGCACCCACCTGTGTATATACAAATACACCAGAATTTTTGCATCATCAGTCATTCTATAGATGTTATTACCTTTAGTTTCCTTTTATTGGAAGAAAAAGGACATAAACAAGTGGCTTGTATTGCCTTTACCTGGTCAGACAGCTCTCAGCAGCAAGCATCCAACTTTGCAAAAGTCATTTCATCTGTGGTATTTATTTTTTCTGTTTGCATTCAATTAATGGGAGCTTAAGATTTCCTCACTGTTTGGACAGAACTGAGTAAATCCTGGTCCTAAAAGTCCATTTCAGGCAAGTCCCAACAAGACATAAATCAGGAGTCATCAGCATCCTGCTGCACATTTTCACACCCCTCTGAAATCCCAGTCAGAGCACTCAGGTTCCTGTCTCAAGTGCCATATTTTTAACTCTCCCTCCCCTTACCTCACACATTGACACCATTCATTTCACTGCTTACTAATTAAATCAAATTAGACGAAGGCTTGGTATTTGATCTGCTCGTGGATTAGCAAGAAAATAAGGCTCCAGCTATGACAAGAAATTGCAAGGCAATTTTCAACCTCCAGGTAAGCCCACTTGAGTCAATCATGTTACTCATATGCTTAAAATCAGGTACAGGTCCTGCCTCTGCAGAGTTATGACTTGGATTTGCTCACAGGTTCCATGACAATGCTCAGTAAATTAGGAGCAGAACATGCCAATATAAATATAGACATAAATATCTTTCTTTTTTCAGATATATATATCATTTTGCCTCTTGTCCTTTGTTGCTGTGATAAGTGAAAGGAATGTTTTAATAATTTACTGTTTGATTAGTGAACCTGGGTTTTTTTCTCACTTGAAATACTGCATCAATTTATAGTCACTGTTATTCTCTCTCCTTTGCTGAGGAGTTTGCATCACATGCTGAGAAATAAATACTGGGTGTTGTTAATCCATCCAGCAGCAGGTGCCCGATAGAGACTGGCTCTGTAAATCAAAACATGAACAAAAGCAACTTTGAGCACTGCCAAAGACACAATGAGGCAACTGTTTCATTTTTCTTTTAGAAACTGAAGACTTTGGGCCAAATCTCAAACTTGCTCAAGTCTCCTGAGCCTGCAGGAAGTTCCTGTTTGGCTCCTGTGTTGTTGCACTCTGTAAAATTCCCGTTCATCCTTTTCCAGAGGGAAATGGAATAGTTTGGGTTGGAACTGACCTTGAGGTTCCTCCAGTTCCACTCTGCCATGGGCAGGGACACCTTTTTCTAGACCAGAGCTCCATTTGACCTTGTCTTAAAAATTACCAGTTCTTGAGAATTGTGATGTCAATCCCAGTCCCTTTAGCATTTTCCTTCCTGCTGAAGCATTAATGCTCAGTGTGAGATATCCAAGGATGTTTTCAGCCTTTACACATTCCAAGGTTCTTCCCCCAGAGGGTGCTGGGCACTGCCCAGGCTCCCCAGGGAATGGGAACATCCCTGAGGCTGCCAGAGCTCCAGGAGGGTTTGGAAAAGCCTCCTAGGGATGCCCAGGGTGGGATTTGGGGTGTCTGTGCAGGGCCAGGGGCTGGATTTGATGATCCCTCTGGGTCCCTTCCCACTCAGGAGATTGTATGATTCTGTTTGAACAGGACAGCACACTCAGAACAGCCCCTGGCAGCTCCCTGAGGCACTGATAGCCCAGAACACTCAGATTTTCCCATTTTTTACAGCTCCAGTTATATGGGAAACAATTACCCTTCACCACCATTTATTTCCTAATAAAATGAAACCTTATCTTTTTATCATCTCTTCCTCTGGTCAGTCTTTACTCCAGATTGTGTTGATTCCCATTTAGCAGCAAAACCTTCTTTCACTTGCCACCCCAAAGAGACACAAGGATTTATGGCACGTTCATCTCACCAAATAAAAGCAGCACCCAAGCTTATCTCTGTTTACTCATTAAAAATACAGATTGAGAGCTGGCTGCAGCTGGGATTTGCTGTTGGTAAAAGAGTGGTAGCAAAGAGAAAAGAGACAAGGAAAGGATTTGCTGCACATGCCAGAGATATCGCCCATGGGAATCAGGGCTGGCTGTGGCTGCACCTGAGGAAATTGTGCAGCACAGCCTTTGATCCTTTGATTTTGGAGCTTTCCTTTCCTTCAAGGATCCCCACAGAAAGCAAAACAAAACTCCAAAACTCGCCAAAGGCCGTTCTCTTTTATTATTCATAAGTGGGAGATATTACCAACGGTGGCTCCATAAACTGGGGGAAGGAAAAAAAAAAAACTTTTCTTAGTCCCATCTGTGTAGTAACATTTTATGAGAGATATATTACACACATTTATCCGGGAGTGAGAAAACGGCCACATAACTTTAAAATCCACTTATCAGGAGGGGAAACAGGCAGAGCAAGCTGCATTTGGGAGGGAGGGAAAAGGGGAGGCTGGGAGGAAATGTGTATAAACATCCCTGTCCGGGGGATGCTCGTTCTGCACACGCTCCATCTTAATTCAAGTCATCTCACACGGCTCCATCACGTCAGCCCGCAAGGGCCGAGGAATGTGCATCCTGCTCTCCCCACTTTATATCCAGAACAAATCTATTTCACAGAGCTAAATGTTGCTGCTGGTCTGGGAATATTTGTTAAATGGCTATAATGTGATACAGTTAAGTTATTTACTACTTGTGACTGGGGAGAAAATTGAGGTTTGTGAAATGCTACATTCCGAGAGCAAGAAAAGTGTGCTTATGGAAATAAATAGTTCAGGCCTCCTTTGGCATTCTCTGCTTATTACAGGGTAAAAACAATGCATTAATATGCTTTTAATGTCATCTAGGTGGGTAGGAATGCAAAGTTATTCATGTGGGAGGGGCTACCCAAGCAGATAAGTACACTTAGTAAACCCGATCATTATTGTACACTGGCTTTTTCCAGAAGTGCCAGACAAATTGTGTTGCTGCAGCTTAAACCAAAATGCTGTGCTGATCCAATTTATCAAGTCAAAAAAATCTCTCTTTAGTGTCACCACTGGTGGGCCTCAAAATCTCACCAGAATATAAGAATATAAACAATAGCCAGAGTTGAAATCTGCCTGGTATTGATTCACAAGATACCACAGAATCCTGGAATGGTTTGGGTTGGAAGGGACCTTAAATCCCACCCAGTGCCAGCCCTGCCATGGCAGGGACACCTCCCACTGTCCCAG
>JAYDZK010000032.1:2450112-2466903 GCA_034509185.1 Euphonia xanthogaster | reverse complement strand
ATGGGGGCAGCCCTGAGTCTCCTTTTCTCCAGGCTGAGCACCCCCAGCTCCCTCAGGGGCTCCTCTCAGGGTTTGTGCTCCCAGCCCCTCTCCAGGCTCGTTGCTCCACCTGGACATGCTGGAGCATCTCAACATCCTTCCCGAGCTGAGGGGTTTTCTCACTTGGCAGGATTCTGTCATTGTCTCCACCCTGAATGTTTAAATCCTATGTGGCACCTGGAATGTCCCCACATGGGCAGTTTTTCCCTGCTTAGCAGCTGATTGCCCAGCACACAGAGCCCTGGGAAGGACATGGCTCGTGTTTAGTTCTGGACTTGGCTCTGCCATGACAAATCCCTCTCCTTTTGACTTGCTCACATTTGTTGAGCAAGGGTCAATCCAAAATATTGTGAGAATCATTTTCAAGCCGAGCGTTTGTTTTGCCAGTATTGGAAAAAGCAGGGGAAAAGCAGAGATATTATCCTGTGACAATGCATCCTTTTATACCTGAGAGGCATCGATTCACAGCACAGCCATTTGCAGCTCTTCACACGCCTCAAAAATTGTTTACAAGAACAAGGAACCACTGCCAGGCTGCTCTGTGAAATCCTGAGGAGGTGTTTTCCTATGAAAATCATTCCGTATTCAGGATGGGGTGGGTGGAAGGGGGCTTTGAACAATCTCTGTGTTCCTGCTTTGCAGGTCCTGTCAATAAAAGCAGACCAGATTTATGGACTGACTGCACAGCCCAGGAAAGGACTGGAATGCTCAGCAGGGAATGAGATCACCAGAAATGAGCCCAGGAACATCCAGGGCTCACAGGACAGGACCCAGAAGATGCTCCAAAGGGTGATGGGACAAGGGGAAATGGCCTTAAGATAAAGGAGGGGAGGTTTTGATTGGATATTGGGAAGAAATTCCCCCCTGTGAGGGTTGGGAGGTGCCCAGAGCAGCTGGGGCTGCCCCTGGACCCCTGGCAGTGCCCAAGGCCAGGTTGGACAAGGCTTGGAGCAGCCTGGGACAGTGGAAATTGTCCCTGCCACGGCAGGAGGTGGAGTTGGATGATTCTCAGGTCCCTTCCAGCCCAAATCTTCTGTGGTTTTGTGCTTCTCTGCCCTTCAGGGAGGAGTTTTGCTTCCCAGAGCTCCCATCATAGTTGGTGTCAATTTGTTCAAAAGTGAGATTTGTTAAATCTTTCACTGGGAGTGGAATTGTCTTCAGCTGGGGAGATTCTCCTCTGAGCAGCATGGCTGGATCCAGTTTAGCCAGGCTGAAGTCAATCAGATATTTCAGATTTATTTGGTCTTCAAATCCTACATGGGAATTTAAGTCCAGATTCATTGCATAAACACATCCCAAACAAAATGTGCTTTAAATTAATCAATTTGCTCTCTGAATCTGTATTGTTTGTGATTCAAGTGCTTCTCAGTTTTAAATAATATAGAACCATGCAGAACGTGCCCCTTGTGTTTCATTGGCTTTATCCAGGCACGTGCATGGCCTGGACCTTGGAGAAAATGCCAGTAAATGTTTAATAAACCCACAGGGCAGCCTGAACTGTAAGAATTGTTCCAATACACGGATCAATAGCACGTGGTGGAACGCTGCTATTAAATAGAGAGCTGCCTCAGTAATGAAAAAACCACATCAACTTTCTATGAAAAGCTGTTTTTTGGAGGCAGAGTGAGCCATAGATCAAGCTTTGACAAATGCTGCTGCTGTTGAATAGATTAATTTTTTGCTATCAGCCCCTGTTCTACCTGTAAGAGAGAAAAGAAAGGAATTTGTGCTACAAAAGAGATTTAAAAGGTGGTGAAGGAAGGCACATCTCCAAACAGCAATGTTTTGATTCAGAAGCTTGAACACTGGTGCATCATAAATTGTAAAATGTGTTTATTTCTACTCAGTGATAATTCCTGTTTTAGGAGAAAAAAGGCTTTCTTTTCTGTTTCTGACAAGCTGGGGGAAAAAAAAATCAAATCCTGCTGTCTTTTTGCAGACAAAATTCCATTAATTTGCAAATCTGTGAAATTTCACTTCTTCACAAAAAGAAAATAAATGGTAAACTATTAAAATTTGAAATTTCAGTGCCTCTCCTGCTGCTTTGTCCCAACAGCACACGGTTATGGAGCCCTCAGCTGGCACTTGGATATTCTGTGACCTTTGAGGGGAAAACTGGAAGTGAGCAACTCTGGCAGAGCCCAGAGGGATCCATAAACTCTGGAGTGGGACTGAAACTGCAAAGTTTGTGCTTTTCTTCCCAGAATCCCAGAATGGTTTGGGTGGAAGGGGACCTTAAGTGTCATCTCCTTTCACCCCCTGCATGGCAGGGACACCTTCCCCTGCCCCAGGTGCTCCAACCCCAGCATTCAGCCTGGCCTTGGGCACTGCCAGGGATCCAGGGCCAGCCCCGGCTGCTCTGGGAATTCCATCCCAGCCAGGAACTCCTAATTCCCAATATCCCACCCATCCCTGCCCTCTGGCACTGGGAGCCATTCCCTGGGTCCTGTCCATCCATCCCTTTTCAATTGTCTCTCTCTGTGTTTCCTGCAGCTCCTCCAGGCCCCCCTGAGCTCAGCCCAAAGCTTCTCCTGTGCAGGTGAGCAATCCCAGCTGTGCCAGCCTTTCCTCCCAGCAGAGCTGCTCCAGCCCTCTGCTCATCCTGGAGCCTCCTCTGGGCTCTGCAGCAGCTCCAGCTCCTCCCTGGGCTGGGCAGGGCTGGGGCAGCTCTGCAGGTGGGCTCTCACCTGGGAGGGGCAGGATCCCCCCTTTCCTGCTGGGACCAGCCCAGGGCAAGGGGGGTTCTGGTCCCAGCAGTTTCTGGCTCTGTAATGAACATTTAGCACCATTTTACCACATTAATTTTCCAATTTAGCAATATTTTTTAAGCCTGATCTACACTGGATGCTTTAGTGACATTATTGTGCCAGCAGCAGCAGGGGTCAATGCAGCAGCATCACCTTAGACCTCCCCATCCCTATTTATCCATGTTCTAATGACTCCTCATAAAGTCTGTTTCAATTCACCAATTCAGAATGGGCTGGAGCAGGTTAAACACTCATCTAACAAAATGGTTTAATCTCCATAGTGATTATTGTTGTCTCCAGCAATACTGCCACAGTTACATGGCTTAACCCAGCCAACTGTTCAGTTGGTTTTATGCAAATGTCAAAAAAAAAATCAAAAATCACAGTTAATCCTATGGCAGTCATGCCACATTGGAAAACAGTGATCTTTTTTCTTCTTTATTAATGAAAGCTTTAATAATACTGCATATTTTATCTTCTTTATTTATTAATTCATGCTTCATCCAGATATTTTAAGCTGCTGAGGTGGAAACGGGGATATTTCATCAACAGTTTCCTCATTTGCTCCATTTAGGACAGCATTTCTCTGGCTCCCAGCAGCTGCAATGCCCACAGGAGCATTGCAAGACCTCAGTGAAATCTCAAAGGCCACTCTGGTCTGGGTTTTTGGAGGTCCCAGGGTGTGAAACCTGCAGTTATTTATTGTGTGTGGCTAAGCAAGAAGAAAAGTTCCTCAAAAGCCTCGGGTGGCACCTGGTGTGTCCCCCTGCAGGGTCAGACACCAGCGTGGGGGCCCACAAAGGCAGGAGGGCAAGGAGAGATCACAGCTTTCACACTCAGAGGCAGAAATCAACACAGAACAGCAGCAGGCTTGGGCTGTGATGCTGTGGAGGAGCAAGAGAGCTAAGCAAGCTTTTAACAGGAGTTCCTGGGATTTTTGATCAAGGTCTGCCAGGCTGGCTGGCTCTTGTGAAGCCTCACGTGGTGACCCCACGCCAGGACACCAGAGCAGGGCAGGGAAGGCAGCAGCTGAGAGAATAAAGCAGGTCAAGAGCTTGTGCCTGCACTCAGACCAGCACTTCAGTGAGACACAGCCCCAGCAGAGCTTGTGCCTGCACTCAAACCAGCACACGAGCCCAGCAGAGCTTGTGCCTGCACTCAAACCAGCACTTCAGTGAGATTCGAGCCCAGCAGAGCTTGCTCTCCTCAGCTGGCACTGCAAGCAGCAGCCTGGAAAGGCTTCGAGAGCCAGGGGGACAAAGCTGAAGGGACATTTGGAGTCTGCTCCATGGGAAGTGCCAGAGGGGTACTGAAGCCAGTAACTGGCTGAGCTCTGATGGAAAACAGAGCTTTTGATGAGGACTGTTTGCTGTTGGTTCCCTGAAAAAAACCTGCACATCCCTCATTGTCCACTGAAAGTCACTGACAGAAAAATACAGCTTTATGTTCCCTATATTCACAACCAAACTTCCCCCCCCACACACAATTTGATGAGAATTTTAAGGAATATTGCAACATAACGAGCAACTTGGCCGGGTTCTCTTCCTCAACACTGACCACAAGTCAGCACTAGAAGTGATCCATTTCTTATTTTTGGGAGTAATATACAAGTGAGTAAATATTGAAGGCTTCTTACAGCAAGAACCTGTTTGCAAAAGGAATAATAGAGACTCTTTGCCTTCAGCTTCACCAGGTCACCACACCACCAGGGTTCTACACCTCAGACCTGAGAATTCAGAGGGTATAGAGGTAAAAGCACTTTTCTCCTACAGCAGTGGATATACAGGTGGTCTGATGTACCCCAGAGAAGTTCAAATCCGTGTCAAAACCAGGGAGTTGTGTTTGACCAAACCCAATCACAGAAACGCACAAGCTTGGCTGTGAGAAATCCCAGAAGCAGGGGATTTTTGGAGGAGGAAGCTTGCCTTTGTGAGGGAGACAGCTGAAGGAACTCAGATTAACTGTGTGATGACAAGTAAATCACTGGAACTCAGTTTTGAAAGATGGCTCTGAGTACGTTCCCTGTATTTTACATGTTCCCAGCTTCACGTCTGAGGTCGTATTTCAGAAGAACAGAGCAGCTGAAGCACACTAAAATTATTCCCACAGCCCTGGGAAATGCTAAATACTCCAAGAACAATCATTCCACAGTGGCAGTTGGAATTAGAGCTTTTTTTTTGGCATCAATGTCAAAATCCTGTGCCTCAGTTTCACTGCACCTTTCTCCAGCAAGGTTGGGATTGTGCTCCCCCAAACTGCTGCCCAGCAGTCAGAGAGGTGATGAAAAACAAACCATTTCACCCTTGGGCTTTGATTACAACCTCCACAAGGTCTGGAGGCAGAGATTAGAGTGAGTGTGTGTTAATTTTATGGGCTCTGTCCCTCAGTTCAGAGAGGGGAGCAGGAGCCCAGTGAAATATGGCACAGGGTGCTGTGTGTGCAGTGCTGACAGTAATGCTGACAGAAACGAGTCCTGCGACTCTGCAGGCTCCCGGGGCTTCTCTGAAGCATTAAATTATTTTAATTTCAGTAATATATAATGTACCACCAGAAGTTTATCATCATAAGAACGCCGGTGACTCCACGCTTTTGTTTCAGCAAGGATGGGGGTTTAAGTCAAACATAACCAGTAATTTACTCAGGGCTTTTTTTATGTGAGAGAAGGTTGTTAAACCTTGCTTAATACTGACTGACTGAAGAGTATTAGCAGCTGACAGCTGAGGTGCTGGGCTATTAGAATTTGGGTATTTCTAGACTGCAACAGCTCAGGGGTTTATTATAAAACACTGGGAAAAAGTTAGAAATGAAGTAGAAGATTGACAGGTTTATTTTTTCTTTTTCTTTTTTTTTCCTTTTTTTTAACTGTATTAAGAAAAGAATTTAAAAAAAGAAAACCAAGGTTCTGGAAAGGCATGGCTTTCACCTGATTTATTCCTGGATTTACTGCAAGTTTTACCCTGCTGATATTTCTGTAAGTTAGTTTCTTTCAGCTGTCAAACTGTGCTCAGCCCCAGGTGCTGGTGGCACTGGGCAGCTCTTGGAGGGTGGGCGCTGGACTGGGCAGTGGCACACCCCTCTGTCCCCAGCCCGTGTCCCCGCAGCTGCTGGCACAGAATGACAAATCCCTGAATCACAGGCTCTGTGTCACTAGAGGGTGTCACAGCCATGGGAAGCAGCACAAGGTTCTCACAAACCGGGCTCAAACCAAGCCCAATGAACAGCTGAAATAGCTTCTTCTTGCCAAGCACACACCCTTCAGACCCAGCCGCGGTGATTTTGCTCTGCTGAGGCTCCAGTCAGATCCTGCACCTTTCGCTGTTCCACTGAAGGCGCTGAAAGCTGCTCTTGATAATCCTATTAAGGGCTTCTGTGTTTATTACCTGTAATTAAGCGTTGCCATTTACAGTGCAAAGTATACAAGACAATAAAAGAGTTAGAAAGTGCTTAAATCCCGTCTTAAACCTCCGGCCTCTGACAAAAGGGAAAGCATTTGGGTTTTCCTCCCTTATATAGTTCAGTCTCGGACCTAAGACTCTTAAATGGATTTAACAAAGCCCAACATAAAACCAGGTAGCAAAGCCCTGAGCTCCTGGCCAGACAGCGACTGAAGATGATTTTCTTTCTTGCTTCCTTTGACTTCACAGGGGACACCAAGATGGATCCAGACAACACAGGCAGACACCACATCTATCAGAGAGTTCTCAGTATTCATGAGCATTTGCTTCCCCCGTTCCAGTTTGTGGGCTGCTTATTAGCTTTGCTGACATAAACACAGTGGTGGAGGGGGGGCGTTTTTGCTGTTTGGTTAAGTGAATAGCCCGGGTGGAAAAACAACACTATAATTAAAACAAAACAGGACATGTATGTGTTGTAAACAAAAGGACTGGTGATCTTCTTCACACCAATCTTCACTGAGCTGCCATCTGTTCATTATAACGAGCTTATATTTCTCGAGTGCTCGTTGTCGTTTCAATTTCTGGTTAAGTCTGAACAAAGTGAAGGGAACCTGATTTCTGCTCACTCATGAAATCGTTTCCCCATGACACAGATATTCTCCTAACCCCATTCTGCCTGCCACGGCCACTCTGAGGTTCACAAAACCACAATAACTTTGGGTTGGAGGGACATTAAAGATCATCCAGTGCCATGGCAGGGACACCTCCCACGGTCCCAGGTGCTCCCAGCCCTGTCCAGCCTGGACTTGGGCACTGCCAGGGATCCAGGGGCAGCCCCAGCTGCTCTGGGCACCCTGTGCCAGGGCCACCCCAGCCTCCCAGGGAACAATTTTCTCCCACTATCCCTTCTAAACCTACACTTGTTCAATAGACTTGTTCTGTTTAATTAGGAACTGTTACTGCCAAAGGTACCTTTAAAGTGATCTTCACGGAATTCTCGTTTTAATTATGCTGCTATTAGTAAATTCCTGATTTGCAGCCAAGCCTACTGTGCTCTGCTTGTAGAGAGGAGTGGCAGTGGCAGAGTGGGGAGGATGAGAAGTGTCCTGGTCTCTGCCTTGGTGAAGGGCATGTCCTGATTTTCATTGAAAGCCCTGATTTCAAACCACCTGTAGAGCTGGGCCCACTGGAAACCCTGGAGTAAAGTGAAGGTGGTGTTGGTGCTCCTGCTTGAGCCTCACCAAAAGAGTGATAGCCATGAAGAAAGAACAGTGAATGTTGTACAGCAAAAGCACCAACAACAAAATCACTCTGCAAGTGCTGTTTGTCTCGTCACACCGAATTTAATTACAGTAAGAATTTAATTAGACTGTTTCTGTTATTCTACTATCTGTTTTTTCCACCTTTTTTTTTTCTTTTTCCACTTGACTGATCGCTTTTTTGTTGTGCTGCTGTTCTCTTTATAGTCGGAACCTCAAACAGCTCCATGCCCCGGGGATGACAAATACTTTTAGGCTTGATTACTTGTAATGATGGATGCCTGCGTTGCAGGCAGGGATGGGCAGGGATCTCTCCCCCTGCCTGTTGTGCTCTGCCAGCCAGGTTTGGAGGCAGCTGCCTGGCAGCCTCACCTGCCTGATCCTTGAGCACTGAGATGTGATTAATTAATGGCTTGTTTTCTGATGGTGACTTACACCATATATTTTGCACACCACGGTGATCTGGCAGGAGAGGAATAACTATCATTGCAGGAGAGACCCGAGTGCCATCTGTTTTTCCTGGCACCAACGTTCCTTGGGAAGTTACAAAAGGTGGAGGACCAAGTATTTTCTCCTCCACTTTTCCCTAAATCGTTGTCAAAGAAAAAATGATAAGTTTTGAAACACTCTGCCGCCTCCTTTCCCTCTGAGGGGACACACACAGAGGTTACACCTACTTTTCCACAACATGATCTTATGTGTTTTTTTCCTGTTGTCTGACAAATTCCATATGTTCCTGGCTCAGACCATCTGTCACTCTCGATTCTTTTGCACAAAAGTTTTTGATGCATTTCTCCCCTGATTGATTTCTTTCTATAATTGCACGGGGGACATTTGACAGAAGGAATTTTCATCCCTCACCACCCCAAAGCAATCTACAGGCACAGGTGCCCTCTGTGACCAAAGGCTCCAGGAGTAAAGAGCTTTCAGCTCTCAAGCAGAGCAGAGTTGGGTTTTTCTAAGTTGGCTGGTTTTGGGTTTTTTGTTTTTTCCCTCTAAGAAATCAAAATACCCCTGGAAAACCAGCACAGCAGAGAAATAGTGGTTTGCCCTTCCAGGATTAGGAGTTCCCTACCAAAGCCAAGTGCCAGAGAATTCAGCAACTCCAGTTATAACCACAATCATCAGGGTCTGAAAGCACCACATTCCTTAGTGAACTAATAACACATATAATTTTTAATTGTTTCCTCATTATTGCCTGTAGAAATGGAAGATCAGAGTATGTTTGAAACAGGAATTAAATCAGGTTTATTTTGCTTTGTGCTATGGCTGTTTGGAAATAACTTCTCCATATTCCCTGTTTTCCAGTTTTTCTTTAAGGCAGTCAGTCATGGAATTGAAAAGAACTTTTTTTTCCCCCCAAATACTATTTTTTCATTCAATACCAATAATCACATTATTTCTTTGTTAAATACAAATTATAATATAATTGTTCTTAGTTTTGTTAGCTTCAGTCCCTGTGGAAGTAAGAGAAATTCTTGCCTTTGAAAGATGACCTCCAAAAAAGAATTAATTCTATCCCTAAATCTTTGGGTTGGACCTTCCAGCTCTGATTTATGGCAATAAAGACTCTGTGACACAAACGAGGCAGCCAAAAAAGAAACAACACGTGACTAATTAGGAACCACTGAAGATGATGTTAGCAACCTGTCAGAACTTACAGCCCATTAATTTCAGTTATACAGCAGAACTATGGATTGCCACACTAATAACAAATGAAATCCTCATAATTAATATGATTTCAATACAGGGGGACTTTAATATATCATACATGCTTCTATGTCTGGTTAGTTCTGTGTGACTTTAACAGTCCAGGGGATAATTTATGATCTCCCCTACCAAAAGCAAAGCTGGGAATTGTTGAAAGTAAACTCATGACCTGAATTCAAAACAATCTGAATTATTTATTGGGAATAATGAAAGCAGGCATGAGAGGAGTTGATTGGTTCTTTACTATCAGGTGCATTTTCTTTAGTTTGTCTCTGTGTTCTAAAAACTGAAGCCAGCTCAGTCTCTCTGAATCTGTTTTACTGCTAAATTACTCCAATTCCTGTTTATTTTCATGCAGGAGAATCATGAATCCTCTCAGGTTTTTAGGGATGTTCTTGTACTGCTATTACCCACAATACTGCTGTTTTTAAGAGCTGCTTCACCCCTTGAGAGCTGTGCTGTCCCTCTCCCCTCGGTTTCTCCACACCCTCAGCTGTCTCCCTCCACCCTCTAACACCAATTTCTGTTGTGGACAGACAAATGAAATCCTCATAATTAACATGATTTCCAGCTCTGCTTTCTTTTCTTTTATGCTCATGTCCATTAAAACGAGGGGGGGAAAGGAATTAACAATATCACTTTGGCTCTGGATGGGCCCTTCAGCCTTGCAGCTCTTGTTGGAGTTAATGGGATTTTAGTTCCTCTGAGGAGGGTCAAACAACAGCACCTACCCAGGCCTTTGAACACATTAATTAGCAGAGACAGGTATTTCTTTTGGAAAGGCAAAGCTTTTTTCCTTCACCATTTGCCACATCTCAACATCTGCAGGTGTCCCCCAGCAGTGTGGAGGGAAGGTGGGAGGAGAAGGAGAATTAAGGGCAAAGGGGTTTTGTTGGGACCCACAATACCCACCTGTCCTTTCCAAAGGGTAAAGCAGCTTTCAGCTGAAAAGTTCCTGAACTGCATCCATCAAAGGTGTCTGTAGAAAGCAGTGCTTGAATTTCTGTCCCATTTGCATTCTCTTATCAGGAACAGGGCCCAAGAGATGGCATTGATTTTGTCTAGACAAAATGAGGAGTTTTGGCTTGTTAGTAAACAGCAAATTCTGCTGCTTTGTTTCACTCTGCTGTGACACAAAGAGATAAAGACAATGCCTCCACTTGATGGTTGTCCCGAAGATGGGAGTGATATCCTTGCTGCTGCATGAGGATGAAGATAATGAGATAAAGGGAAGCCAGTTTGTGTTTCAGACACCACCCAGGACTCACCAGAGGTTCCAGAAAGAAAGGTGACCTGCCCTGGGTCTGAGGGACAGAAACACCTGGGGTTGATCTTAGGGGGATTGCCAGTTGGTGAGAAAATGGTTTGAAAGGGGAGAATCACCATGGTGGGGACTGAAAGGAAAAGGACAGTGGCAGATTTTGCTCTCAGACAGTTCTGTTATTTCAAATTTTCCAATTTCTGGTGCAACTTGGCAATTACAGAATCATTTAGGGTGGAAAAGCCCCCCAAGATCCTCAGGTCCTGCTGTCCTCCCAGCTCTGCCAAACCCAGCAATGACACAAGTTCTCAGAAGGGCAATGAACACCTTGTGCCTCTGGTGACTCTGATGCTGCCCAGTGTTAAGGTAATGAAAATAAATAAATAAAACTCAGTGCTGCAGTGCCACCCCTGCCATTTGATGGCACAGCTACTGGATAATCAGCTCTTCCTAAAACAGGGAAAAGACTAAGCTGAAGCACAAAGAAATTTTAATGGTTTTAAACAAACATGAATTACCAGAGAGTCACAGTTTAAGTACATTACTCAAACCAGAAAAAAATTGGGGTTTTCTGACAGAATTTTCTAACACTTTAAATAGAAGGATGGCCTGGAGCATCCCATAGGTCCTGTCTGGGCCGAGGTAAGGCCCTGGAGTGAATTATTAGAGCCAGGACATTGTGTACTGTCATAGTCACACCAGGTCTTGCTGAATTCCTAAAGGAGAGGGAAAGACTTTCTCCTGCTTTCTCCTACTGGGATTTGTTGGGCAGTTTTTGAGATGAACCCTTGCCACAGCCTGAGCTTTTTTCAAATATCTCTAGGAGCTCCTATGAAATAAAATCATGAGTCAGAAGCACCTTCAGAACCCTCTTAAACTCCCTGAAAAGACCTGACTGTAAAATTGGCTGGAAAATGGAAAACCAGAACAAAAAGAAGACCACATCTTTTAGACTCTGAATAAAAAGCAGCAACAAAGTGAAGCACATCTGGAGGCTGCTAATGAGTACTGAGACACCTTACAGACATGGAATGGAAGTAAGCTCCCACTCTGAGCCCCAGATCTTTCCAAGCACAGAAACAGAAACAACAAGCTCAAGAGAGCAGAGCATTCATCTGTTTTTCAGCAGGGAACAGAGAATTCCGTGGATTACAGCTGCTGCCCACCTCACCCTCATTTGACTTGTCCATTAGGCAGGGTGGAAGGAGGATCTGGTTTTTCCCTTTTAAAGAACAAAATGGAAAACTGCCCTCTCAGTTCTTTAAAGTCATTCTCTTTTGTTTCAGCCATGTCTTTACAGTCTTTTTATGTTGGGAATAACAATTATTGCTAAACTACACATTTAAAGAAACTCTTAGACTTCAGAGGGACATGGCCATCAAAATTCAGAGTGAGTGGTCTTCTGAACTTCCAGCAATGTATTTTCTATTAAACCAAATTGTGCTGTTGGTCCCTTTGAGCTGCCATTTTTGTGATCTCCACATGCAGAGGCACTCGGGGCACATCAGAGGAAATGTGTGAAACTGCCCAAGGATGGTGTCTGATTTTCCCATTATTTTTACTCACTAACATTTCGCTCATTGCTCCTGTGTGTTGCAGGCTGAGGGGTTTAAACACCTTGCAGAGGGTTTTATGGTGTTCAATGGATGCAGCAGTTGCTTATTTAAGCTCTTTTAATTCCCCTTTCTGTAACTGGGACTGTGCAAATGAAAGGAGCTGCACTTCAGTATAAATCCCTGAATGTGCCTGGGATGCTGCTCCTTCCTTCCTTCCAGGCATTGATGCTCAGATTTCCCTCTGCTCCCATCAAGCTCCAGCCCAAACTCTAATCAGACCATCCAGTAGATATTAAATGAGATCATTCAGCTTTACAGCTTAGACCTAATTAGACTGTTGGATCCTCAGAACATCCACATCGTGTTCTTTTCCTCCCTCAGAACTCCACAGAGGCTGAAGACCTACAAGACTCCAAAGCTTTATTCACTTCCTATAAAAATTGCATGGAGAAACTGTACACTTGGTGGTTTTGCTCACTGCTGTTCTAAAGAAGAAGGTCACTCCTGATGAAGAAAATACATCAGAAATTGTTGGTAAGGACAGCCTGAAATGTCCTCCCTGAGGAAGGAGATAGAAGGACAAGCAGAATTTTGCCATGAGATGACATTTTGGGAACATGGAGAATGATGGAATATAGCAAAAGCTTAAAAAAAAAAATAATTTATATACACAGTCTGTTCTTTAAGTAACATTCCAGTAATAACCATTACATAATGGTTCAACCAGACCAGCAAAACATCTACAAGGTTTGAAACTGCAAGCTCAGGAGAAAAAGATTTTAACCTCAAAGCGTTCACATTTCTCCCTTTCCAAGTCAGCAGGAAGAACAAGAACTAATTTATGTTTACAATCACTCAGTTTGATTAGAAAGTCATACTTCAACAGCTCTGAAGATGCATTTTCTGAACATCCTCTTTTCCATTCAATTAATTCCAAATGATATTTGCCCAGAAAATGTAGAGCATGTTTAACAGCAATGGAGATAATGCTAAAGCAAGCAATCCCTGCTTAAAACTCGGGCTCCCTCCTGTCAGCATCCTTGCAAGAACATTACACCTTGATTCCCTCATTAATATTGTTCTGCATTAGCCTCGTGGAGGGCTCAGGGCTGTGTGAGGCAGCAGAACCCAGCACACAAACAGCATTTTCCATATGGCACGTTTCCAGTGACCTCCTCCATTTTCCTCACCATAAAATCCCCGTTTCTCAGGGCTGCAGTTGAGGTTTTGCCATGTCCTTAAATGCTGAGCATCCCTGTCCCCGAGTCTGAATCTTTTGGGATAGGGACAGGGCTGGGATTTAAGATGTTGATTCTATTTTTAGTTGCACCAAGTGGCTTTTTTTTGGTGGATAAATCACATCAAATGGGACATGACTGACACAAATTGAGGAGTCACAGCTAATGCTGAGAGAACAGGTATGGATCTCTGTTTGCATCTGCTTTCCCAGGCTGCTAAAATAGAGCAAATTCAGCTTTATTAGCTTTAAAAAATACAGGAAAAAAATGATGAAGTTCTAGATGAAGTTGCTGAGGCTTTGGCAATCACAGCAAATACAGGAGTCAGCATCTGACTGTGTCAGGTGGGTCACACACAAAATATTTATTCTCTGTCTCTCTGACACAGTGTCAAAAATTAATGAGGCTGGGAGGGACCTCACCAGGTGATTTTTGGGCCATTTTTCTATGTTTTCCCCTGGATATTCAGTTGATCACAAGCCAAAATCTTAGGGTTGTGCTCTTGAGAAGTGCTTGGGCTGGGCAGCAGCTTCCAGGAGCACATCCCAGCTCAGCTTTCCCTGCTGGGGAGCTCTCAGGGAGAGCCCCAGGAGAGGGAGAAGCGGAGAAAACACTTCAGGAGGAGAACACGGAGAGCAAGAGGTGCCCGGAGCTGCTGAGAATGGTTCTGCCACCTCTCAGGAGTCAGAAGCCAAGCAGACAGCTCAGCTCCTGGAGTGGCTCTTAACACCTCTTCATTCCAGCAATTCCCCTCGGAAAGGATTCCTCTACACCCTGCAGAGCTTCGCTGCCTTGCCAACATTCCCTGAGTTTAGCTAAAAATAGAGCATTGTAAAAAAACCCAAAAAACCCCGTGATTTCAACCAGAATATTTCCAGCTTTTTCCTGCAAAAAGGGATTTTACTGCCCACGTGTGCAGCTTCCAAGTGTCCTGCAAGGCTGGGGGGAAGAAATCCCAGAATAATTACCTGGTGCAATTGAGCAGTGAGCACCACCCCCACAAAGTTTGCAAGCCATGAAAATTTATGGTTTCACAATGGCATGTGGGTTCGGCTTAATGGGTAAAACACAGCTCTGCAAGAGAAACAACTGGGAATTTTCATGGCTAACAAACTTTGCAGGTGTGGTGTTTCATGCTCAGCTGCCCCGTTTAATTATTTCTAGGATGGTGGAGATCCCAGCAGAAGATGGTGAAGCCAAGCATCATGGAAAATCAGGTTTTTTGCTTTGAAATTGCAATGATGGCCAGCTGAAGTGGCCCTGCTGCAGGTAGAGTTGGGTTTCAGCTGTGTGAAAGAGAAATTCCAGTAAAATTAAAATATTCTGCTTCGAGATTTTGGTGTGAATAGAAAATATGAATTTGAGAGATTGAGAAAGAGGGGGAAAGGACACTCAAATTTGATGTTCAGCCCATTTTATATGATCACAGAATATAAATTGCCCTATCTACCTGCTTCATCTTGTTAAGAATTGCTGCCTCTTTAATGTTGGTGAAATCTCTCCTTTTGATGTAGATCATGGGGTTTTAGCTCTGGATAAACCTCAAACACAAACCCAATATGCCATAAAATGGGATATATGTGAAAAAAGTGATTGATTCAACAGCCACCAGAGTTAACAGAAACCTTTCCATTGGTCTGAATCCTTTTTGGACCAGATCTTCTTATTTTTGGGAGCGGGACCTTTTATCCTCCTGCAGTGCAAACGTTTATCAGAGCAATTTTTCATCTCTGTGCTCCAGCAGGGACTGGTCTGGAGCCTGAACTTTGTCCCTGCTCTGCCAGCAGCACAAGCTGTGCCAACACCTTCAGTTTACAGATCCCTGTCAAGCTGTCAAACCAATCAGGAATTCAAAGCACCCCAGACCTTTTAAATGCTGCCAGTGTTCTGTCAGGAAATAAATTCAAATATGAGGAAGCTTTCAGAGTCAATGTCATTTCTTACAGGGAGAGGGCACGAGGAATTGTTAATTAGTGTATTCTATTATTTTTCATTTACTGAAATTATCAGCCCAGCATCTTTTAAATCATGGATTCAGATTCCAGCCAGACAGGAACACTTTTATCATGGTGAGTTTCCAGACCTTCAGATAACACTTGATAACAGGGTTGTTCCTTGTAGATTAAAAGGTTCACAGGCATTCTCCAGTGGGTCTTTAAATAAGAGGAGGGAATATTGGTATGTTACAAAAAAAATATATATCTGAGAGTAAATGGGGTTGAGAGGAAATCCATAAAGCTGAGGATCAAGGATCCTGCTAAAGCAACTTTTGAACTGGTGTAACCAGAGTGTACCTAAAGCTCTCCAAGGGATTCAGAAACTTCTAAAAGTGGCCAAAACCACCTGTTGAGAGCAAAATTCCTTTTCCTGCTTCCTTCCTGGAGGGACTGAAAGCTGTGTAGGTGTGGCCCTTGGGGATGTGGCTTCCTGGAGGTCTTGGCAGTGCTGGGGGAACAGCTGGACGCAGTCCTAGAGGGCTTTTCCAACCCAAACAATTCCATGGTTCCCTCTGTCACTGCCAGAGCCTCAGGAGTGTCTCTGCCTCAATCCTACTGCAACATTTCCTCCTGTGAAATCCCTCCAGCCCAGCAGAGGAGGGCTCAGGCAGAGCTGTCACAAATATTCCACACTCTTCTGGAGTGGCAGCTCCAGGGCAGACACCAAAGCCTCTCAGTGTTCTTCAAAGCTCACACAGAAACAAAACCACCAGAAAGAGCTTTCTAACAAAAAAGGACTGAAAATTTTTCTGGGATCTTGACAGAGAAGGGCCCCACATTTGGGAGGAATTGGGGTTGTGCCCTCACAGGACAATCTGAAGCCCTGGCAGTGAGATGCTCGTGCCTTATTTTATCAATCTGTGGTGTCCAGCACACCAATTTTTATAAAAATGAGGTGAATGCTGAATTCTGGCACCAGTAGGTAAGGACAGCATCCAGGTGGACAATGAAGGCTTGGACAATCTAAACAAATTTTATTTAATACAAATATCTTGAGCACAAAACTGAAGTCCTAACTTGGATTTTACTTTGAGCTACTCTGCTCTTTCCCTGGTTAAAGCCTTCTCTTACTTCCCTGGAAAAAAATTCCAGAGGGCCACGGTACAGGAAAGGAATTATTCTATATTAGCATAAGGACAGACATTGCTTTAAATCCATCAAAACACTCAATTCCCCACAACTGTGGGAGGTAAAATAAAGCCTCCTATTTATTTTTATTCCTTGAATCACAGGCTGGAAGTTTTCTTTCAGTTAAAGAATCCATTACCTCCCCCCTGCCTGCTCCTCCCGCTGGGCTGTGTTGCTTCTCTCTTACTGGGGGTTTTCTCCAGCATAAAAATAATGGCATTATTTACAAAAATGTAAACTTTTCGTGGGAAATGCATTATTTGTAAAGCAGATTTTGCCTCAGCCATCAAAGCAGCAGCAGGAAGAGTTCACTTGAGCTAGACACAATCATGTTTTCTTACTTGACAGAAACATTGTTTGAAAACACGTCTGGGGTTTTTTGCTTGGTTTGGTGTTTATTTGTTTGCTTGTTTTTTTTTTTTGCCACAGATTAGTAGGAGTACATTTATTTAAATACAAAA
>JAYDZK010000032.1:2416510-2429260 GCA_034509185.1 Euphonia xanthogaster | reverse complement strand
GGGGGTGAAAAAAAAAAAAAAAAAAAAAAGGTAAATTAAATTCACTCTAGGCAGCACAACAAATCTTTAGCTGTCCTCTCCAAAGCAGAGCAGCTTCAGCACAGCCTGCAGGCTGGCAGCCAGGGCTGTCTTTTGGGAAACAGGAGATATTTTGAGCCCAGCAGCAGAGAGTACAGAACCCAAATTGCTGAGCTATTAGCTGAAGGCAGCTCTGCTGTAACACACCACTGATCTCCCTCCCTCTTTTTGTCTCTCAAGAAAAGGTCTTGGCTCTGTGCTGTGAGGAGCTGGCTCAGTCCTGCGTGTCCCGAAGGGATCAGTGAGCTCCCTGCTCTCTGCATCCCTCCTTTCATCCCCTCTCCCTGCTCAGGGCTGGCTGCTGGCCCAGCAGCAGCTCCTCAGGTCACACTTTGGGTCCCAGTGGCCCAGCCCATCCTGGTGTCCTCAGGGACCACCGGGGGGGCAGGTCCATCCTGGATCCAGCCTGGGGAGGAGCTCAGGGTTGGTTTTGGGGCAGGTCCATCCTGGATCCAGCCCGGGGAGGATGCTGAGCTCAGGGTTGGTTTTGGGGCAGGTCCATCCTGGATCCAGCCCAGGGAGGATGCTGAGCTCAGGGTTGGTTTTGGGGCAGGTCCATCCTGGATCCAGCCCAGGGAGGAGCTCAGGGTTGGTTTTGGGGCAGGCTCAGTGCTGTCTGCACCTCATGGGTTTGGGTTTGGATGTTTCTGGCACAGCAGGGATGTTCCTGGTGGCTCTCAGCTCCTGGAGTACTGGGCTGGACATCCTGAGGCTTGTCCATGTTCCAGCCTGTGGCATTCACATTCTCTGAACTGAGAGAGAGAGATAATTCTCTCTCCCAAGTTTTTTTCCTGGAGAAGAACAGAGAGAAGAAGAGAAAACAATTATTATCCCTATTCTCTTCTCCATGTAAAAACGTTGTTTTTACACATGTGGAACGTGTTAGGAAGATTGCTTACCTGAAGGGATCTGGTGATTGAATTCTGGTAATAGTTGTTTATATTAATTAACCAATCTCTGTGTCCTGGCTGTAGCAGACAGTCACAGGTTTTTCTTTGCTATGTAATTTAGTATAGTTTAGTATAGTATAGTATAGTATAGTATAGTTTAGTATAGTATAGTATAGTGGCTCTTTAATTTAGTATATAATATAATATAGTTTTAATAAAGCAATAGTTCAGCCTTCTGAATCAATAGAGTCAGATAGCAATAATTTCCATTATCAGGAGTGCCTTGCCTTTCAACACCAGTCTCATCAGTGCTCAGGACTGGCAGGGCTGCCTCTCCCTGCCCCTCCAGCCTTGGGACAGCTCCGTGCTCTTTGCCACTGTCCCTTCCCCCTGTCAGGACCAAACTTCACATCTCCTTTACATCAGCTGAGGCAGATCCCAGCAGTGGGTTGGGGGTTAAGGCAGAGGCTCCTGCGGGGGGGAAATCCACGTTCCTCTATCAATGTCTGCCCTGCTTTTATCTCTGCTTGACATTTTCTCTTTCCCACATTGTGATCCTCAGCCTGAAATAATTGAAAAGCAATATAAAGTGTCTTATTTATCTTTGTTCAAGATAGCAGCTTGTTCTACCCTTAAATTCTCCGAGGACTCGGGGGCAGATTTTTTCCAAGCACTGCTTTATTTTTGGGTGAGCAGTAGAAACTTTTCTAATGTCTCTAAAACTTGGGATTGCTTTCTGCACACTCCAAACAGGCGATCGTGAAGCCCTCCAATCTTTCACTTCTTTATGGAGTTATCATCTTGTGCCTCTCCAATTTTAAGGATTTTTTAAGTGCTGCTTCTCTGCTGTACTTTCATTTTGTCAAGATCTCACGTCTTGTTTGCTGCAGGTTCAGGACTTGGCAGACCTTTTCTTCCTGACGTAGCTTTTTGGGATCAAAGCAGCTCTGTCTTTTAAAATGCAATTGGTATAGAATTATTTTATTTTTATTAAGAGTATTGAAAAAATAATCATCCCAGCAATAATCTAAATGGAAGACTGCAGCTCAGTTATGTAAATATTTAAAATTTCTGTCTCATTTTAAGTAGAAAGAATCCAAAATGTCTCATTCTTATGGAATGAGGACAGCTTTTAGGTATTTGTTCCTGAAAAACCACATTACTAATTAATTGTGTGTTTTACTTTCCTTGACTTTTTTTTTTTTATATCAGCAACAGGTTAACAAAAATCTGTGACTTTTTTGGTTGCTCTTGAACCTTGTCCTCTAGTTTTAGCAAGATACTTTAAATCTTATATATACACACATGTCTATATAGCTATATCTATATATCTATATCTATATCTAGATATCTATATCTATATCTAAATATATCTTGGTATTTTGTGTCTGTAATTACAGCTTTATAATATTTACCAAACTAACTTGCCTTCTTACTAAAAATGAGTCAAAGAATTGGGGGTGTCATTCCTCAAGGTCTGTGTGGTTTGTGGGTTTGTTTTTTTTTTGTTAGGCCCTAAAAATGTGTGTATGCCTCTGATCCCTTATAGGCTGCTGGTTTTGCTATTTTTCTTTAGAATGTTTATTTGGAGATGGATGAACAGGATCCTTGCCCCATAAAGTAAGGTGGAGAAGTTGAACAGGAGCCGAGGAGCTGTGAAGTGGAATAGGGAAATGGTGAGGTTTGTTAATCCCAAATAAAAACCCTTAGCAGTGCAGGGAGAAGACAACTGTGTAAAATCAATCATTCAATCAACCACAGCCCCACGTGCTCTGCTGGCACCACTTAATGCAGCCATAAAATTAACAGCTCAAATAATGAGCACGTCAGCTCCAGTGGGGGAGGCTGGTGGAGGAAGCTCACAAAGTGAACCTCCAGCCCTGAGCTGCTGGGAATTGGGTCTTGGAATGGTCTGCACAAAGCCTTGCAGTCCTGGGATGGGAGTTCTGTGGCTTGTGCAGCTGTGGAAATGGAGTGAGCTCTAAAGAAATGCCCAAGGAAAGGGCAGGAGGGCCCTGAGCAAAGCAGGAGGTGCAGAGCCAAGTCCTTGCAGATGTTCCATGGTGCAGGTGTGGTCCCAGTCCTGTGTGGGACTGGGATGTGGAGCAAGGATGGGTTGGGTGAGGGAAAAGCAATGGACATTTAGGGTCTGCCCTTTCATCTGGCTGCTCCATGCTGTGTTTGGGAAAACAGCTTAAAACCAGCTCAAAAAGGTCTCAGATTCAAGAAGAGAACAAAAAGTACTTTGGCTACTCTTGTTGGCAGAAGTTCCTGCAAGGGGAGATGAAAAGCCAAGAGGTTTGGCAGAAAGAGGATGCAGTGATTTAAAGCAAGGGCTTAAAAAAGAGGAAAGGGGAGAAAGGAGGGCTTTTGGCAGAAAATCAGTGGATTTGGTCAAAGAGAAGATAGCAGTGGACATGAACAAGGAGAGGTGGGGATCACCCTTGGTGACATCTCTTTGGAGCAGGGGAGCCTGTCAAAATGTCTGTAGGGTTGTGCTGCCAATTTCCATAATGGAAATCCGAGCCACGTGATACCTTGCACATTCTCACTGCCTGTGTTCTCTGTCTCCTGTGATCTGGTGGGGAACTCAGGATCACTTTCAAGCACATTTCTAAGTCTCCTAATAAGCAAAAACCTGAATGAGGCAGTCTAAAGCCAGGAGGCAAAGACATTGAAAAGCTTTTAGCTAAAATCCTCTTAATTCGGGGGTTTCATTAATGGTTTTTTTTTAATTGTTCTCTCAAGTATTTAATTTCACCCTTTGGTCTTCCTGCAGCCATCATGTTTTAGCCATGTAGCATCCATTTGCCTGTAATTACAGTCGTGTCATTCAGCTTTCAAACACCCCCTCAGACACTCTTATGGCAAGTGGAATTTTAAATACAAAGTGAGAGTTAATCAGCAGCCAGACTGAAGCATTGCAGAAAGACAGAGAAGCTGCTTGATATTCCTAAGAACTCTGGTGGCTGTTTTATGTGTGTTTTAAACCACGCTGTGCTTGATGACCTTGTAATGATGAAGTCTGAAGGGAAACAGGGACTGAATGATCACTTCTGAGCCTGATGCTCTGCACACAGTCACGGGGAAAAAAGCTGTTTTCAAAGGTCAGGACGTGGATTTGGCACCGGGCCCAGCTACCTAAAAACATCTGCAGAGCTGCTGTGGTGCTGCTGATGAGCAGCAGGAGGTGAGATCCAGAGCCAGATGTGCTCATTAGCAGCTGCTTTCCCCCAGTGCCTGCATTTCCCAGAGCTTTGCCATCCCCCAGCACTCCGGGGTGTCCCAGGAGTGACATTAGCACAAATCCAGAGTCACTGGCTGGGCAGAGCTGCAGAAATGGAAGTTGGTGGTGGGGGTGTTGTGTTAGTTGGAGAGCAGAGTCCCACATCCTCAGGGATTCAGACCCCAGCTGGCTCAGAACAGGCAGGTCCCAGCTCCTGAGTGCTTCCCCTTCCCCTGCTCAAGAGCGCACCACACCCAGCACTGCTCAAGTGGCAGAGCATGGAGGCACTGGGGGAGCTCAATCCCAAAATCCAGCCCTTGCTTCTGGCACCTTTGGTTCCCCCACTGCCCTGCACCAGCAGAAAGGGCTCCATTACCCCAGGCTGCAGTGCCAGCCTCGACCTTTTCTGGCATCTCCCGTGTTCTGGCAGTGTCCAGCTCTTCCCCTGGAGCTGCCAGAACTGCCCCATGGCACCAGGCTGGCTCCAGGCTCTGTGCCATGCAGAGGGGTTGCCAGCTCCCAGGTCTCTGCCTCAAGGCTGTGCTGTCCCTCCTGCTGCTGATGCCTCAGGATTCCAGCTTTTTTATTTTCCATCCGTTTGTAACCCTGCAGTTCTTTAGTGTGTGACTCCAAACTCCACACTCAGTGGGAGCTGCTGCTTCCCCATTTGGGGCAGACACAGCAATTCCTCTCCAGGCCTGGCAGTCAGGGACACCTCACTGCCTCAGGGCCCAGAGATGGGAACAAAAGTGAGTTGGGGGAGCAAACTTGGGGTCAATGACTTCATTGCCTGAAGCTGGAATTGGCAGATGAACCCCCAAAATGCAAATGGACCAAACTTACAAAAGTGTGCAAACCCTGACCCATCATCCATTTTTGGGTGCAGCCCCTGGGGGCTTTGTCTGCCCAAAATGTACCTGAAGCCCTTCAATAAACAGAACAGCTTTTTATTCCCTTAATTCTGCCTGGCCTCTGTTTTTAGGTAGCCCCAAAAGGCATCAGTGGGAGCTCTCAAACCATAAGCAGATGTGGCCCTGCACAGCCTGGGGCAGTGGGAAAGGGGGGATGTGGAGGAAAGTCAGGCTTGGTGATCTTGGAGGGCTTTTCCATCCTTGGTGGTTCCATGATTTGGTGGTTCCATGACTTGGTGGCTCCATGATTTGGTGGTTCCATGATTTGGTGGTTCCATGATTTGGCCACTTCTCCTCTCTGAGCAGAACCTTGGGGCTGCGGGGCTGGCTGACCCCAAACACGGCACAGGGCATTGCACCCCTTACAGAGCTGCTCCCTAAAGACTCTGCTTATTCACATGCAAATGAGCTTTGATTCAAACTCATGAGCATTTCCCTGTCTAAGCCCTAGGTTTGAGTTATTCTCAGACTCTTTTCTCTTGGAGGAATTATGACGTATTTATCTGACAGAGTGATGACCATCTCCCACCTCATCTTTGTCATCCAACACAACCTTCAGTTCTCCTCAGCTTTGTTGGACAAGGAATGTGTCACAGGCACAGCTGTGTGTCATTTGCCTTTCCTAGCCTGGAGTGTGGATAAACTTCACTTTGCTTTGGTGCTCTGGGTTGGTGCAGCAGGATCCCAACTCTGGGAAAAACTCCCAAGGATTTGGCAGCTCCAGCTGCTCATACTCAGGGCTGGGGTTGTGTTTCTGGTCCTCTCATATCAGAGTTCAAAGCAAAATTCTCCTTTAATCTGCCTGAGGTTTCATTATTATTAATATTTTTTATTGTCTTATCCCTCCCTGTCTTTCCAACAGGAAAAGGAAATCATATATGAGAAGGATATATAAGATAAGGCACAGCATGAATTTTCAACATGCCATAAATTGGTTGGAAAACGAATCCAGCAACAGTGTGGAATAAAAGTTTGCTGAGCACTTGCTGGTATTTCTGATTTAGTTATGGAAACAACTTTGGTGTGATGATGGGAATTAGGAATTTGCAAAAGCAAAGCTGTTCACTTTGGATGCAGAAAAAGTAGGGGCATTATATCAAATAATGAATGGCTGGGAGAGGTTCTCAGCACCCCAGATCGTGCAAATGAGGGATCATTGAACATTATCCACTTTACCCCAAGTGGATAAAAAGGAGCTGTTTTCATGGAGCGCCTGATTAGTTAGAGAAGTTAATTGATGCAAAAAATGGAGATGGATTCTAAAAGCTGGTCATTGCTAGAAGCAGCCAGTCTCTAATGATACCATTTTATCTTTTTGTGCTTTAATAGAAAGACATGCATCTATTTAGAGCATATTTAGCTCGGAATTTTAAAAGAGACACGAAGCTTCATGCATCTGGGTTTAGAGGCACCTCACTAATGATTATGAATGAAGATGGAGTGCCTAACAGCCCAAACTGGCATGTTCCAGACATCTACCTCTTTCCAAAGCATCCTTTGCTAGCTCCTTGTCAAAGAGCAACCGTGGAAGTAAAAGCCTATGGATGTGAAGGGAATGAATTCCTGCATCTGCACAGGGAAAAATTTGGTGATGTCCCCACAGCAAATTCATGGCCCATAACATAGGACATTTGTCAGGTGTGGAAAACACCAGCAGGAACTGCCTCTCAATACCCTGACATTATTGCACTGGCTCCTGGCTGTAAAAAGTTTCCACATTTCAAGGCAAACTCAGACCTGTTCTGTTCAATCCACGGGGGGCAATTTGTCTTTTTAAGGGATTCAGCCCAGCTGGCAGAGGAAGTTGAGCTGAAGGTCAAGGGCTGTCCAGAGAGGGGCTCTCAGCTCTGAGTGCCACCTTCCCATCCTCACCACCCTGGATTTGGATCAGCTCCCATCCTGCTCCTTACCTGAGCAGGTCACTTTTACTGAGTTTGCACTGAAACTCTTAATACTACTGCACTGAAATGGCTGTAAAATCATTAAGCATCTCTTGTTTTCCTTAACCTAAAGTCATTTAAATCACAAAGCTCCCAGAGAGTGTTACTGGGACTGGAATTCCCAGATGTGATCGTGATTTAATGCAAAATGAGGTCTTATCATATTAAGCATAATTTTTATCGTATCAGTGACTTACTTAACAGATTAGTAAATGTTGTTTTTCTAAAATCACCAGACAGCTCCTGAGATGTAATTGGATTATGGCAGCTCATTTTCTCCATCAGCTTTGCAACACTGCAGAAAGCAAGGATTTGCCATTAGGGTATGGAAATCACTCAAATTTCTCTTGTAATTAGACTTAGCCTGTCTTTGCTGTTGGCACATAAATATTGGGCTGTGTCTTCGTGCAGAAATCCCTGTTCCCTTTTAGACATACACAGAATAAAACCCATGTGAACTAAGGAAAGCTAGAAAGGGATGAATTTCTAAACTCTGTAACAGAAGAGTTCACAGTTCATTAAACATTTTCAGGAGCATTTCAAAATGGTTTCAGGGACTGTCTTTGTAGAGTGGAATTAGAAATGTTAAGATCTTCGGGATTGTTACTTCTTCAATTGTTTTTTTTTTTTCCTTTTTTACTAAACTCAGTTAAATCTCACCAGGTTTTGATGTTTGGTGATTTCAGACCAATTTCTGCTGCTTTCCCTTTTCAAAGCCACTGGGCCATGAATTTGTTGGCCACTGGAAAGGTGACTGTGGTTCAGAGAGTGAAAATAAGGGCTGAAGATTATGTACACTCTCAAGGTCAAGTCTGAAACAGTATAAATCCATCCCTATAGAGCTGCTTTAAAGTTACATTAAAGTTGCAGCTGCTCCTCATGGTGAAAATGCTTTTTCCATACCCTGATCTGAAGTTTTTAGGGTCACCCTTGCAAGGAGCTTTGCTGGTGCTTAACAACTGATCCAGTCCCATCAAATCAGGATGAAGACTTTTTCTCTCTCTCCCCACTCCAGCAGAACTCATAAAATTCACCCTTTATTGACCAAGTAGATGTTATGTGTCAGATCTGAGCACCTGGAATATGTGGGGTTTATTACTGCTCTGCTCTCAGCAAGAGGAACTTTATTCCTGCAAAATCTCCTGGATGGAATTACAGTTTATCCAGCAATATCGAGTACTGTGAATTCATGTGCATGGAAATCTCTGAGAGCTCCACTTGTACAGCACAAAATTTAGACATCTGAGCCACATTTTCATTTTCATATCACTTACTCTCTCCTACTAATAGCAATATTTGGAATAATTAGTTACAATTCAGCCTGAAGGTCTCAATTTCCATTTAACTGGCAAACTTCTACAAGCAGCACACATTAGCAGTTTGAAATGTCACAGCAAATTTTAATCAGGCAAGACAATGCATGAAAACGCTTTAAAAATATTTCTAATTGGCAATGCAATTATTTAACTTATTGTCTAAACTGTGGTGCCTTTGGACACTTTGTCTAAGGCTTTCAATTGAGACTTTCCAAAATGAAAACTGGAAATCCAAGGAAACTGTGAATCCAAGGAAACTGTGACTCCAAGAAAACTGAATCCAAGGCCAGGTTGGACTGGGTTTGGTGGGATGGTGGAAGATGTCCCTGTTTGAGGGTGGAATGAGAGGGGCTTTAGGGTCTTTTAAAATCCAAACCATTCTGGGATCTGTAATCAGCCAGGCAATATCCTCAAGGCAACTCCTTTGTTATGGAGCAAATCCTTAAGCCAGAACTAACCCCACTAGTGCAGACAGTGAGGAGTGAAGGGCTGGACGTGAGGGTGCTGCATCTTTTGGGACAGAGCTTAAACCCAGAGGTTTAAACCTGCTCTGGCTAAGGAGAGCAGCTCCAGGTGCAGAACTCATCCCACTCCTCTGTGGATTGCTTGAGCCTTGACAATTCCCACCTCAGCCAGACCATGGGACACCCTTCCCGAAGGCAGCAGCCTTGGAGTAACAACCTCCCAAACACATTTTCCCCAACTCTGTCTCCATGTCATGGTGAATGCCAGGCAGTGCTCGCTCCCGCTCTGGGGCCATTCCCTGCCAGATCCTGCTGCAGATCTGCCTGCACGTCGGGAATTTCCTGTGCCATCTGGGTACTGAGCCGAATGAGGAAGCTGGGAATTCTCACAGGTCCTCAGATGAGCTGTGTCTGCAGGTTTTCAAAGGCACATCCCCAGGGAGCAGCAGCTGCTCCGTGTGGGGGTGTGTGTCCCTCTCCCTGCACTCCCCATCACTGGAGGGAGCCAGGCCTCGCACTGAGGAGGATAATTAAGTGAAATAATCTTTCTTTACTGTGTCTTTCAATTCCCCACTCCCTGCTCTGGCTTTACTCTTCCCCAGAGAGCTGCTTTTTACTGCTAACACTACTTTGGCCAGAAGGCTCCATAAATCATCTGCTGAAGAACCCAGGTCTCACCTGTGGCTCTGCCAGTCGTACCGGTGACACAGTCCCTTAACACATCATTCCACAGTGATGGCTCAGGTACAAATTAGAGAGCTGGATTCAGACAATTAAAGCAGTTTATAAGCTCATCCCATGGTCTGTTTGAAAGCCAGGGTTAGAAATTAACCAGGGCTCAAGCAGAAGGGAAATATCTTGTTTCTGATGCTGCTGCTCTCAGGGAATATGAAGAACAGAAGAACAGCGTGGCTGGCCAGGGTAAGGATGAATTTAGCAAGTGGCAGTGATGATTACAGAAGGATTTAATCACCTGACAAGTAAAGAATAATCCCTCCCCCTCTTGGAAATCATCCCTGGCAAATTTTGTCCATTTGGAGCTCTCATAAGGGAAGAATCCAGACTGTGACCCAGGAGAGTGGAGTTGATCTGTGCTGCTCCCACCTTTTCCTCTCTTCTCCCTGCACTCATTTCTGTTCCTCTGCCTGGAGAAGGGTGATAACAACACTTCCTATATTCCATGTGGCCTTTTTTTTTTTACTTCCAAATCTTATTCTCAGGATACAGGAGGTGCACATGAATGGAGAGCACCTCACTCAGCTACCTGAGCATCATGGCAGGATGCTGCTCTTGTAACAACACAGTAAAATAACAGCAATAATAACAACAACAACAAAAAATTTAACAAGGATACCTCTTTAAAAAGGAAGGAAAAAATCAATACAGTTTTGAAAAACCTGCTTTTCCTCCCTTTTCATCACTATTCCCTTCCCCTGTTCCCTCATTCTTCTCCTCCCTGCCAGCCCTGCAGAACATGAAATGGATTTCCCCCCCCCAGCTGGGAGCCTTTGCCAGTGGATATTGCTGCTGTGGAATGCTCTTATTTCAAGGTGCTGGCAGGGGTTGTAAGACAGAGTTGAGCAAGTGAGTGAATTCCAAACTCACAAAATTACATGCCTACAGCACATCATATGGTTAATAAAATGGAAAAATCGAAGCTGTGGTCCCACAAGTTCTCTCTTTTAAAGCTCAGACACCTTTAGTTTATGAATTAGTAAGCCTTTTTCATTTCATAGTCCAGAGGGGATTGCTGTTTGCTGCCCTGCTCCTCCCCGTCCTGCTGTGCTGCGCTCTCTTATAACTTTTATTTTAACCTTCTACTACTTTTAATTGCATTTGAGGAAGAATTCTGCCTGGAAAATGCTCCCTTCCTCCCTGCCTGACAGCAGTTGCCTTTGGAATAGTCAGAAACATCATTAAAACTTGGAATGATTTTCAGTTCTCCCATTGATCATTTATAATGTTTCATCCTTACCTTGTGTAAATAGGGTGAAGGCAAATGCAGGGCTCCTCCTGCATTTCCCTGGAGAAATTCGGGAGGAATTCCTCCATGGAAAGGGTGCTCAGGAATTGGAATTGCCCAGGGAGGTTTGGAGTGCCCATCCCTGGAGGTTCCCAAGGAATTCCTGGAGGTGGCACTCAGTGCTTTGGGCTGGGGACAGGGTGGGGACAGCTTGGACATGATGGCCTTGGAGATCTTGTCCAACCTCAAAGATCCTTAGATCCCTGAATATCCCAAATGCAGCAGCCACACCTGGGGTTACTCTGCATGCATTAAACATTGGCATTTATTAAATCAAAAGCTGCTTGCAGACAAATCCTGTGGAACAGCAGATGCTTCCCTGAGAGCAGCACGGGTCCTGCTCCACACCTCAATCCCATGGATAAGTAATGCCTGGAGAAGGAAGGAACATCTCTAATCATTCTGATAAGAGGCTCATTCAATACTTTCAAAATGACTAATGGCATTTAACTCCCCGATTCTATTTATTTATAAATGGACTCCACTTAACTCCTGGGATAGTTGAGTTTAGTAAGTGCTCGTGGAAAGCTCGTGGAGCACAACCACGTTCTGAGGCTGGGATGAAATTGTTCTCCAAGGAATACTTAGGAATACTTGCAACAACGAGTGCTTTGGCTAATGACAGCAAACATCCTTTTGTGAAGGCTTTATTTACCCAGCCTCTGATTTATTTTGGAGTTGGGAAAAGAGTTCTTCCCAAACAGACAAACCCTGGGGAAATGGGCATTGAAGCTGCCTTTTTGGGGCTGTTATTGAAGCACATTCCTGACTGGGAGTGTTTTGGAAACAAACCATATCCACAGCTCTCGGCTAAGCAAACGAGGCTTAATCTCTGTGCTCTGATCTGGCTGAGCTCAGGCAGGTAAAGGTGTTGAACATGTTCCCGGTGTCAGAGCTGGGTTCCCCTCCCTGCCTGACATTTGCTGCTTATCTCTGACAATTAGTTGTGCTGAAATCACCTTGTTTGCTCCATTATCAGGGCAGGACAGCTCTGCTCTCACAGCTCTGCACTCACAGCTCTGCCTGCAATCTTGTTTTTCTACAGCACGATGGAATTTATTAACCCTTCACTCCTGCAGGGCTTTTACTTTCAGCAATTTCTGCTTTTTAATGGAAAGGCAGGGATTTGGTTTTTTCTAGGATGTCATCGGTGATACCCCAGGGATGTGTAATTTGTATAGGATTCATTTCTGTATGCCTTGTAAAGTTGATGAATTTCTTGAGAATCTCTACAGAGACTACGTAGATGGAAGATATATAATGTCTGTTACTACTACAGACTGGGGTATCCTGAAAATTGAGATTACTTAAGAGGGAATAAGAAGGACCCACCTAAAAATGTGTATAAAAATATAATATTTTGATCAAATTAGTGATAACAATTTTCCTAACAAACGCCAGTCATTTTTCATTTTGATTATAGTTTTTCTCTACCTTTCACACCTGCTTTTCATGATGAATTGTGGCTGTTCTGCCTCCTCAAGCTCTGCTGGAGCCACGTGTATTTGGGATTTGCAGGGGTTCATTTTTAAAGGAGTTGTGTGAAAATGATCTTGATGTGTTTGGAGTGAAAATTAACCTTGAAAGAAAAGTCAAAACAACACAATGTACATAGCTCTGGTAAGTCATAAATCACAGGATCATGGAATGGCTTGGAAGGACCCTGAAGTTTATCCCATTCCACCCCTGCCATGGCAGGGACACCTCCCACTGTCCCAGGCTGCTCCAAGCCCCAAAGTCCAGCCTGGCCTTGGGCGCTGCCAGGGATCCAGGGGCAGCCCCAGCTGCTCTGGGAATTCCATTCCATTCCATTCCATTCCATTCCATTCCATTCCATTCCATTCCATTCCATTCCATCCCCACCCTCCCAGGGAACAGTTTCCTCCCAGTCTCTGGAATAAA
>JAYDZK010000032.1:2401825-2416410 GCA_034509185.1 Euphonia xanthogaster | reverse complement strand
TATCTATTCCATTCCATTCCATTCCATTCCATTCCATTCCATTCCATTCCATTCCATTTCCATTCCATTTCCATTTCCCTTCCCTTCCATATCTATTCCATTCCATTCCATTCCATTCCATTCCATTTCCATTTCCATTCCATTCCATTCCATTTCCATTCCATTTCCATTTCCATTCCATTCCATATCTATTCCATTCCATTCCATTCCATTCCATTCCATTTCCATTTCCATTCCATTCCATTCCATTCCATTCCATTCCATTCCATTCCATTCCATTCCATTTCTATTCCATTCCATTCCATTCCATTCCATTTCCATTCCATCCATTCTTCCCTCCCAAGGAACAATTCCTTCCCAATATCCTGCCCATTCCCTGCCCTCTGGCAGTAGAAGCCATTCCCTGTGTCCTGTCTCTCCAATCTCTCCTCATCTTTCCTGTTGGCTCCTTCAGATCCTCTTCTGCTTTTCCCTCATAAGAAGTGAATCCCTCAATTCCTTAACAACTGTGACATCCAGCACCCCTGATCTCTTCTGGTTTCTGCATTCTTTAAATCTGATCAGCTTTCTGTGCTGGGTTTATCCTTCCCCACACAGGCTGCAGTTCCACATACAGTCAAAATTTAAGGTTTTTTACTCTGTTTAGGTGGAAAGAATTTATTTCTCAAGCAGCTCTTGAGAAAACAGATCAGGCTTTGGCTGTTGCTCATTAACACCTGCCCATTAAAGTGTAAATCTCAGACAGTAGCACAGAGGCACCACAGAGCTCACTCTGAAAATCTCCTCTAAAAAGGTTTTTTCGGGGTGAATTTCAAGGTTTGCTTACAGTTTTATGCTTTCAGCTCCAGTCTGCTGTCCTGTAATATATGCAGCCCTGGAGGACTCCTCTGAAGAGTAACTTCATTCCTACCCTCTTGACAAGAATATCATGAGTCCTGCATTGGGCCATAGTGATGCTATGTGATTTTTAGCCATAATGTCATTTAAAAATATGTATTCATATGCATCATTCAGAAGTGCTAAACTTGATGGTCCTCATCCTGATGACCTTTACTTCCAATTTTGTAAAACTTGGCTGAAGGAGAGATGAAAATTCACCTGATACACTCAATGTATCACAGGCAGCAGTGGTGGAAATCTGCTCCTCCTTCCACCCTTTCAGCTCCCATTGATTTTAAATGAGAATATTATTAATGTTGGTGTTACAAAGGCTACAATAGCTTTCTTTTTGCTAATTAAGCCCCTCCCAATTAACATATCTCTCTTTATAAGCTTCCTCTAGGGGGTAGGAGGGTTTCATGAGAAGAAGAAAACTGAGCAGAGGGAGGATAACTCACCATGGCAGGCTGATGGGACGGAAACAAGCACCAACATTTCCAGGAATGGCTCTGACTCCTTTCCCTTCACATGGAGAGAAGTTCCTCTGAAATCAACAGACTTTTTTTTACCTGACACAATTTTTTCTACTTCCTGACATCAGCTTTGGATCAGTGAAAAGGAGGAATCCAAAGGTAAATAATGCGTGCAAACAAATTCGTTGTGAGGTGACGTTAGATGAGAAGAGCCCAGAGACAGCACCTCTGATCTGAGCCTTCCCAGAGCTCTTCAAACACAGCTCCTGCATTTGCATGAAAGCTGCATCTCCGAGAAACCTCTAAGACAACAACCAGGCAGCAACAAAGTGATTGCCACAGCCCTGACATCACTTTGAAAACAATCAGCCCAATTCTCTCAAAATTTGACAATTAATTGAAATTTGGTTACTTGCAATCACTGGAATGAAAGCAAAAAGGGAAAAGCGTAATGAGGCAAAGCTGGTGATAAATTGCAAGTTTTATTTGCTTCAGAGTTGATGAGCTTTTGGTGGCACCTAGGAGTCAAATGTCTGTGGAAATACAGAAATCCCCACCTGAGTCAAACCCCCAGGGATGGTGGTTCCAGCTGGCTGAGGCAGTAAGGGACCACCCCCAAAAGCTGGATAAAGATTGTGGGAGGATAAACCCCCCCTTTTGGGAGGATAAACCCCTCCCAACACCTCGTGCTGAGTTTCCATACCCTGATCACTGCAAAGGGAGGAAAATGTGATTTCCATAAAGGAGAGGCTGGATGGATCAATCCCAGGAGCAGGGAGAGGGATGGGGCTTTGCTCAGCACTGGTTCCACACCTGGGGGTGCAGAAGAGAGCTGAAGTTTTTCAAATGTGGAGAAGAAATAAATGGCTAGGAGGTGAAAGAGTTTAAAATGACTTCTAAGGCTGAAGTTTTGCTCTCAGGGTCAAAAGGCCCCTGCACTTGCCTTGCAGAAGGAGAGCAGAAATTTTAATTGCTGGCTAGGAAAAAAGAAAGCCATCGTGGGAAAATAATTCCTTGGCTCCTTTAGATAAATCAGGGCAAATTTTGGAGAGCTGTGTGTGAATACAGCCAGGGGAATTGAAATTAGAAACAATAAGGGAGGTTAAAGCTCCAAAACAAATCTCCAAGTGGGAGGAAATGGTGGTGTCACTCAGTCTGAGGCAAACTGCAGCGCATGGGACAGCAGAGAATTTGAGGTTTGCCTCTCTAGGATCAGCTCATTGCCAGCTTAGGAACATCCTACAGACAGGCCTGGTGTGAAATCCTGAGGGGCCACCTGGCAATGGAATATCCTGTTAAAAACCTGCTGGCTGTGCCTTGCGCTGGGGGAGCCCAGTTCAGGCTCCTCATCAGGCTCTAATGAGGGAAAGGCATTTGCAAAATTCCTGGCTTTTTCTTAACAAATTGGACCATTAGCTGCTGAAATAAAACACAAGGCGTGACAAAGAAAACATTACTCCCTGAACAAAGCAAACACGCTCTGATTAATTTACTTTCTTTCTGAGTTGACAGCAGAGGTCAGCAAGGAAGACAACAGAAAATCCCATTTTCTCAGCTTGGTTTCAGGTTGTTCAGGAAGGTCACTGCGAGCAATCACCCACCTGGGCACTGAAACCTTACCTCAAATTACCTGCAATCCTGGCCACTTTTTATCCAGCTGCTTTGGTGTCACACCACGAAAACCATTGGCACGTTTTCACCTTTGGAAATCTTTCTCCTCAGACACTGGATTTTCTCTTTTTCTTTTTCCTCCATAAGCTTTCATTCTATTATAATTATAATAAATTATGGTGTGAAGCTGTGGTCTCCCCCTCTCTGGAAGTGCCCAAGGCCAGCTTGGAAGGTGTCCCTGCCCATGGAAGAAGGTTGGAAAAAGGTGAACTTTTAGGTCCCTTCCCACCCAAACCATTCATCCATGAAGTGGGAAAAAACCCACAAAAATAAAATGCCATTTACTTCAAACAGCTTCTCTAACAAATTTTTTCCCCTTTACACTCATTATCACATTTTTGTTTAAATATTGGATCTTTTGAGGAACTCATCCCTACAACAGCAATTAAAGTGAAGCACTGGCTGACTCAGCATCAAGTTTGCTCTTCAGCCCTTATCTCCCACCTCTTCCTTCAAAGCTTCCTGTTCTCCACACTCCACAAACCCTGAACACCAGAAAGAACATGCAGACCACAATTAGCTTTTTCCAGAAAAAAATATCTTTAAATGCAATATGGGGATAGGATCTTATCATCGTGGTTTAATAAAGGCAATGAATTTTAAAAAAATTTGGAAAAACACAAGAAATTACCATTAATTTTATAATATTATTTGTGTTTGTATAGAAAGACTTATAAAGAATAAAGATGTTGCTAGTTAGATTTTCTCCACTGAAGAATTGCTTAATTTAGACATATTTAACGTGCCCTTTTTTCTGATTTTTTTTGGGGTAAGTCAATAAAAAAAAAACCAAGGACAAATATTTATTTCATCATTATAAACTATGGGACTGGGTGGATTATTTTTGTCACTTCTGCAGTGTAGCAGAGAGGTCTATTTGTAGAGAACCAGAGCCCTCCTTTGATGTGGGTGCTCTTAAACAGCTTAATTGGGAGGCAGATGGTAAGGAACAACACACACACAAAAAAAATCAACCCTGCTGAAACAAAACCCTGCATAAAGGTGGAAAATTGCTTGAGGAATGCTCTGGTCTCACAGGGAGAAATCTTTCTGTTTGTAGCTGGTAACTGCAAACTCCAAGGCTGTGATTAGGCTTTAATGCAGAAGAGGTAACACGATGTAGCTGATGAAAACATGTCAACACAGCGTGGGGGAGAGAACAAGGAGGCGACTTTTGCCTCAAAAGAAAAGTTTCAGATCTTCAAACACTCCCTGACTTCAGTAGCAACAATTGGGGGGAAGAAAAAGCTTCAGTACAAAACATCCAAGGTGTTTTGTCAAATCTCTGCAGGCTTGTTAATGTTATGGGCCGCAGAAAATGTAGATTTTTCCTCAGGTTCCCGGTTTTAGGTGAATTATGATGTCATGGGGGGATTTGGCACAGGACCAAGCACAGCCTGAGCTCCAGAAGCATCTCCCCTGAGGAGAAAGGCTGAGAAAAGTGGGGATGCTGAGCCTGGGGAAGGGAGGGCTCCGTGGAGACCTCATGGAAACCTGGCAGTGTCTGAAGGTCCCACCAGGAAGCCAAAGAGGGACCCTGCACCAGGAGATGGAGAGGCAGCACGAGGGGGAATGGGGTCAAACGGAACAAATGCAGGAAATTCTCCCCTGTGAGGGTGGGGAGGGGCTGGAATGGAATTCACAGAGAAGCTGTGGCTGCCCCTGGATCCCTGGCAGTGCCCAGCACCAGGTTGGGCAGGGCTTGGAGCACCTTGGGATAGTGGGAGGTGTCCCTGCCATGGCAGGGGGTTGGATTAGATGATCTTTAATATCCTCTCCAACCCAAACCATTCTGGGATTCCAGGATATTGGTGATGTTGGTGGTGGATCCCTCAAGGTGGAATATTTGCTGGCCTGATGGGGAACACTGAAAGTTGCCAAAAGAGCCTCAACTCCAGCTGTGTTCTCTGCTTTAACCATATTAATGATAATTATATTACAGATACGGATATATTACTTTCCAATATTTTTTCCAACCCAAACTGGGATTCCAGGATATTGGTGATGTTGTTGGTGGATCCCTCAAGGTGGAATATTATTTGGTAGCCTTATGGGGAACACTAAAAACTGCCAAAAAAGGGCCTCAAATCCAGCTGTATTCTCTGCTTTAACCATATTGATGATAATTATATTAAAGATATGGATACATTACTTCAAGCCAAATAATGCAATACAGAAGACACCAAAACATGAGGAAAGCAGCATCATCCATTGCTAATTCCATAGCTAGGACTGAAATTCCAGCTGAAATAACAACTCCCTACAGGCAACACAGGCTTAGAGGGGCAAAAATATAAATTATGCTCCATTGCAGTGGAGAACCACAACCTTGATAGTCCCCAGGGGATTTCACCTCAGCCCAGGCAGGACATTAGGAGTGAATTACCCATGGACTGAATTGATAATCAATGGAAAATACAAGGTATTTAGAGAATAGATTGCAATAATCATGCCAAGACACACGGCGGAGTTTTCTTGTTTCTGAGGAATGACTGTAAGAGCAAAAAAAGAAAAAAATCTGCCCTGAAAGTGAAAATTCAAATGGAGGCTCACAAGTCCTTCTGGTGACTTCAAAGTTTTAAAAATTTCTAAACTGTAGGTGTGGGGAGGGCAGATATCCTGTTTCTGAGGCGTCACAATTTTAATTTTAAGGACTTTTTCCTCCCCTTGTTATTTCATTTACTCATGTGAAAGGTTGGAAGGAACTTAAAGTCCATCTTATCCCAACTCCCTGCCATGGGCAGAGACACCTTCCACAACACCACCAGATCATGGCTAAATCTAAGGAAATTGTAAAAAAATTAAAATTAAAATTTAAAAAATTAATAAAGCAATTATATCTCCAGATTAAAACATTATAACTGTGATTAAAATGTTGCTGCTTCAGGAAAGGGAAACAATTTCACATTTTGGGGGTAAGGAATAAAGGCAAAACCTGGACTTGGATGCAAAAATTCTTAAAGATGCTCAAATAAATGTATTTACAGCATTACTGAGATTATTATGTGACAGATTTTGACCACTGGCAGTGGAATTAAGAGCTCTTTGTAGGGTTCTCCATCTAAATTTCAGGACTGCCAGATCCTAATCTCAGGTCCGTGTCGCGCCTTGTTTGTTCCAGGCTGTGATGCTCCCTGCATATCCATTAGCCACACTTTCTTCCCTCCTCCTCCTGAGATTCTCCCAGATATATTGCCCTCCTGAGATTAAAATCTAAACCTAAATCTCCAAAGCAATTACACAGACAAAAAGCAGCAATCTCCTCCTGCTCGGGGAGCAGGGATGGTGGGGTCGGGAAGGGATGGGGGATTCTCCACATCCTGCAGGAAGGATCAATACCTGCACAGATATTCCTGCCTTGATCTCCCTGCTCTGTAAAGCTGCAGGAGTTTGTTGCAGATTTTAATGGAAAGACAATTGGACAATATGGATTTTTCTTCCCCCTTGGGAAGGGTGTGTTTAAAGAGCCAAAGCGAAACAAACGAGGGATGGAAACAACAGCCTGGGTTTGTTTTTTGCCTTTGTTTGAAATAAAATAACACTGATTTTTTAGTGTCTTTGAATACCTTTTTTTAGTGTCTTTGAATCCTTTTTTGGTGTCTTTGAATACCTCTTTTTGTGTCTTTGAATACTTTTTTTGGTCTTTTTGAATACTTTTTTCGGTCTCTCCGAATGTTTTTTTTTGGCAGGTTTTCTGAATAAAAATGAGTAAACAGAGGGAAAGAAGCTGCTTTTGAGGTCCTCAAGAATTGGATTTTTGGAGTGTATTATGCCTGTTTATGTTCTAATGACTGAGAGTGACACAAAAATGAATTTATCCTTTTTTTTTTTACAAATAAAGTTTTATAGTGAATCAATCCTAAATCACTTTGTACTGGCTTTGTTCCCACATGTACTTAAACAACTCGTGGTGTCTGGGATCACTACACTGGCATTTATTGCTTATTTTAAAAGGCAGCAGGCAAGATTTTTGGAACATTTCATGTCATTACAATCCCACAACCATTAATAAGTGAGGAGGACTTTTTCCCCACCACAAAGAGACAATTTCAAGTGAAATATGCACAGCAAGAGACTTTGCCTACAGGGTCACCAGAGCTGGGATTCCACTGAGCACTCAATGAACTCCTCATTTTCCCAAGAAATCTTCAGGAGTCAGGGCAGAAATCAGCTTCTCTCAGGCCCAATCCATGCCTGAAGTTGTCCAATGAATTTGGGTATTTTTAAATCTTAGCTGCAAATGGGAAGTGATGGGTGAGCTGTGGTCTACACAAAGTCTTGCCTGTGATCCAACATAAACCAGGCTGGATCTTCAAACATTCCAGTATTTCCAACATGAACAGAATCAGAAGCAGGAGTACCTGAGGGATTATGGATCAAAATCACTGTAATTTGCAGATTTTAATGCATTTCAGAAAAAGAAACTTTTTCTTTTGGGTGCAAAAGACAAGAAGGTTGGAAAAGGATTAAAATAGAAGAATTTAAGAGTCTTATCATTAGTCACACTTCTTTTATGCTATTAAAAACAAATCCACTGAGGTTAACACTAAAGAATGTTTTCTATGAAGTTTGCTTGATTTTAAACAGAAATAATTAAATACTGCTGTAGTTGTCTCAAGAAACAAATCCTTCTCAAGATCAAATATCTCCTTTAAGGTATAGAGGGGATTAAGTGCTATTGCAAGAATGTTCATGTAATTCTATTTAGAGCCATGAATTATGCAGGTAGGAAAAGACCTATAGCAGGAATAAAAGAATAGTAAAAAAAGAAACAAATATAAGTGGCATTTATAACATCAGATACAGAAGAATTCAGCCCTTGCAGCCCACAGTTCTTGGTGACAAAGTTATATGATCCTGCAACACTAAAAAGGGAAATGGAGATTTGCAATTAAAGAATTGAAATGGGTTTTTGGCTAGCAGGGCCCTCCAAACCAGCACCCTGCACCATTTGCACTAATGAATGGTTATTCCACGAGGAAACAGACACTTGGATGTGCTGATGCCTTTTTGACATTATTGAGAGGGAAGTGATGCTTTGTTAGAGTAAAAACTGGATTTACCTCAATCAAACAATAGGATTTTGTGTACTGGTAAGGGCCTTTAACTTTCACTGTGCATTCTGGTCAATGTTTTGGGGTATTTTAAACATCTCCTGGTCTTTAGAGGAGGGAATAATCAGTGAGGTTCAGAGCAGACATGTGAACTCCAAGCTGCGATTGTGGCTCTGTCAAACCACCATGGGAAAACATTCCATGAATGTTGGTGCTTCATTTGCCCTGGTTCTTTTGGGAAAAAATAAACCAAGTCCAGATCCTGAGTCTTTCCCCTGGAAGGGACAGGTTTTCCCAGTAAAATTGGAAGATTCCTCCTTCATGGGTGTGTTGTGAAGATAAATAACACTTACAAGGTGTTTTGATGTACTCATGGATAAAGTCGGTGGGTTGCTCTCAGTAATTTCATTTGGATTCAAACTGGAGCTTGATTTCCTTTCCCTAAATTTATATTTCTTGCAGTTCTTTTTAAGGCTTCCAGAGGGGAAAAAAAAATTGAAGATTGTAAACCAAGAAGAAAGAGTCTTAAATCCTTTGATTCTACTTTTGTTCTAATGGTGAGGACTATCACCTGAAAGGAAGGTTTTATGGCTAAAATATCATTAGCTGCTATGACTGAGGTGCTCAGGACGTGCTATAAATTTCTCTTAACTGCTGCTGATCCTTCACTATAATCCACATCTAAACCTCACATCTAATCAGCCAACTAATCAACTTTTTAATCAACATTTCACAAGTAGTCTTGACCTCCCTAAGACCACAGCTTTATCAGTGATCCCAAAAGGCACTGCTCCGAGACTGGGAAATCCTGGGCACTGTATGAGGCTCAGAGTCTGGATTTTTATTCAGTATTTTGACCTTGAAACCTCTGAATCCATCAGATTGGTCAGTGACAAAAGTGAGATCAAGCCCTGGGCGCTGGGGGATCCTGTGGCAGTCTGGTTAATCGTGGTCATGAGAAGTCACCAAGGAGCAGAGCTGGGGGATGATCCCAAGGGATGATCCCTGAGGGCCAAGGGGTTTTCCAGGGCTGACAACACCACCCAACACCCCTGGCAGGACAGAGCCAGCACTGTGAATTTGGCCCCACATCTGGATTACAGCCCAGAGCCCACAGCTGCACCCAAAGGAAGCTGCTCCAGAGTGGGGTGCTCTACCCTGGGGATGATCCCAGTGAGAACTGGAGATGTGGAGCCCAGGAAAAGGGAAAAGCCATCCCTGTGAGTGCCCTGGCAGCCATCCCTCAGCTGCTTGGAGCTCCAGGCAGACCAACTGGATGTCAAACAACAGCTTTTCAGCAGCACATTTGGGTTTTATTCTCCTGTGGGATTGGGAGTGATAAAACCTATTCATGGCAAGCACTTGAGGGACAATGTGGCTGCTTATGGGAACGGCCTCCATGTGCAGCTGCAGCTGCAGGGCTGGCACACACAGCCCTCACAAAAGGCTCCATCTCCCATCCTTTGTGGGAGATTTCCTGGGATTTATCCCTGCCTGGTGCTGATGGCTGACCTAGGCACAGGTCTGATGTTTAAACAGATTTATTCCTCAGAAGGCAGTGGTGGATAATGAATTTAATTCCATGAACACAGCGATGACCCAGCCACACATTTCCTCCCTCCTGTCCCTTCATGTTCCAGGCTGGACTGGATAACCCAAAATCTTCCATACCAGTATCACCAGCCCTAATTGCTCTCCAGGCCACCATTACTGTCGGCCAAACTGGGGTTTTAACTTTGTCTTTGTTCTCCCCAGCACAAAACAGCAGAGACACCATATTTTTCCCCCTCAGCAGCACTGAGAACAATGGATTTAGTTCCACTTTAAATATTTAATTCTAATTTTCTACAAGTGCAAGAGGAAGTCTGAGCAGCCAAGAGATGTTCTCCTTCCAGTGAATGAAAGGATGAGGTCAAAATCTTTGGTCAAAGATTTTGATCAAAGGCTTTGGTCAAAATCTGGGGAAAATCTCTTGTATTTATCAAGAAAATAGAGAACCTAATGATCAATATCAGCTAAAGGCTCCACACCAGGACAGTCACACTTTGTGATTATGACCTCCACAACATTGACCTTTTTCCAAATGAGGTTTCAACCACGGGTCCAAATTACAGGCATTTATTACTGGAGATAAAGGAGTAAATCCATTACTGGGGGGAATAATGGGCAGTTTATCTTTTATGCACATGAGTGTCTGTAAGGGAACCCAGAAAATCCTTCTCCAGTGACTTCCAGGAGTGCTGGGGCAGGGCAGAACATGGGAAGTTGGATGAGGGAGTCACTGCTGGGATCTGTGACCTCCAAGGGCTTTTCTTACCAAAACATTTGGAATTCTTTGGTTCTCCTCCGACTGCTGACTCCTATTTGCCCTTCCCAAACCACTCTATGTTTAAAGAGTGTTCTGCTGCTGAAAGGTCACAATAAAATCTCTCTTTCCTGAGATAGAGTGAAATTCGGTAATTTCTTAATTAAGACACGACAAAGTGCAAATAAAATGTTTAAGTAAGGGGTTGTACCCTGTGATAGCCTAAGTGGTCATTTCCCCTGAGCTAATTACAGTCCTCTGGGGTGCTCTTAATGAGGGACTTTGACAAAGGGGATGTAAAGTGACTCCTTTGTTCTACCTCCACTTGGTTCCCCCATCCCTGGAAGTGTCCAAGGCCAGGCTGGATGTGGCTTGGGGCACCCTGGGACAGTGGAAGGTGTGGAACAAGATGGACTTTAAGGTCTTTTCCAACCCAAACCATTCCTGTAGTTTCAACGAGGGTGATATTAATAAATTAATAATTAGATGAATACACAGATCCTAAGGATTGAGCACCAGCTATTACCAGAGATACACAGAGGATAAAATATTCTGTTTACCAGCTGAAATAACAATCAGGCTGATTTAGGCTATCAGCTCCCTCGTAGCACAAGACAGAATTAAAATGAGCTACTGTGGAGTTAATTTGGGATGTTTGTTTTTTCACCACACTTTATGCACCAAGGGGAGAAAAATTGGTGGAACAGTTTTCATGAGCAAGTCGAAATATCTGGTGCTCAACAGATAACAGGGAGATCTCTGTGTGGAAGAGGATCTGGTAAATCATTCCTGTCTCCTCTTGCAGAAGTAGGCTGAGGAGCTGGGAGATTTCATCCAGGATTAATGCACTGATAGAAGTTAAGTCAATGTTTTTGGGATTTGAGTGTGGGCAAGAACTCCTTGTGCCATTTCACACTGATGGGATGGTTTGGGTTGGAAGGCACCTTAAAGACCCCCTCAGTTCCACATCTTCCACTATCCCAGGGTACTCCAAACCCCAGCAAGGGGCTCTTCAACATTTCAGGTGCAAGCTGCAATTTTTTTTAATAGACCAGGTGAAGGGCTGACTTCCCCAAAATGTAAAATTTCATTGAATCAGGCAGAAATGTGGGGACCAACTTTTCAGAACAGCAGTGACATAGGCTGAAGGCAGATTATTGGAGGACATGCATTCCTTTGGATTTCTGTGCTCTATGCTGGAAGCAAAAGGAAAGGTCTAGACTTGGTCTCAGGAATAAAAAATATCCTATAAAGCATTCCTCATATAGTAGAACCATAAAGGTCTGAAAAGACCAAGATCATTAAGTCCAACACCTCCTCGCACATTTTGCCCAAGAGCTGAAACTGCAAATTTATGGAAGAAGCCCCACAATTTCCAAGGGAATGTTTCACATAATTGTTTTATCCAGTACATTTCTGTACAGGAAAATGCACATCAGCCAAGCTTTTCTGTTATGCAGGAAACACAACCAAGCTCTGACCTCAGTGACATTTAGGGGGTTTGATCACTGGCACTAAATGCTTAACAAGCAGAGATTTGATTGTGTGGCACAAAGCCTGCATAATTTATCTTTAATAGTCTGATAAAATCCCTTGCATGGGTGAAAGATGCACAAAGATTTGTATAGTGGAGAGGATTCCTCCTGGAAAGATTTATATGATGACTGTGTTATAGGAAGAGAGATGGGGTAGTAAACTGCTGGGAACTGTTGGAGTAAGAGCTAAATAGAATGGGATAAATACTCTCATTTTAAGGAGGACATGAAAACCAGATTCTGAAACATTCACTCTAAAAGTGGGTTCTAAAGCTGTGTAAAAGTATATTCGAAAATTACTCTTGGTGATATGGTTTAGTGGGGAGGGTGCTGTTTGGGCAAAGGTTGGACCTGGTGATCTCAGAGATCTTTTCCAGCCTTACTGGTCCTGTGATTGTGCAAAAAAAAATGAAAGAATCTGGCTCCAGTAAAGCTGTTCTTTGTCAGGTTTGTGATTTATCGATATCAGCCCCGTAAACATCTCCAAAGAGGACAAGGAACACCCAGAGCAAACCTCCTCTAGGCTTCCCCAACATTTTGGGAAGATTCTGAGCAAATAAAACCCTTCCTGAGCTGAGCTTTGCCTCTCACTGTGCTGCCTCCTTTGCAAGGTTTATCCTTGTAGGCTTTTATGCACCCCTGAAATATATTGGGTATTAAAATACAAAGCCAGGCTTATTCTTGAGTAGAGACCCTCATGTTACAGTTCTGCAAGGCAACAGCAATCCAAAATCATCCTGTGAGATGCACAAACAGACCTGCATTAGTTAATTTTCATTAATTTTCCTTCAACTTCATTAAAATCCTAAGCAATGGTCTGTTTTAAGAGAGTGGAGTTTTAATTAAGCTGATCTTTGAGGAGGAAGTTGATGGGATTACATAAAGAGAGCTCTTTTTCAGCGTAATGAAAGTTGGTATAACTTTACTAAATTCAATTATTTCTTCCCAGCGCAGCATGAAAAATATTTGGGAAACGACTGAAACAATTCTTAGAGCAAATTATAGCCCTGTCAGAGAACAAGAAATCAGTGTGTCAAAACACGAGGATATTTCTGTACAAAGCATCCAGCAAGTGACTTCATACAGACGATCCCTGTCTGCATGTTATATTCCTCATTAAATCTATCTGCAGCTGGAAAGAGGAATATTTTCTGTTTGCCATTGGAAATTAAAAAAAAAAAAGTAATAATAACCTGAATGAAAAATGTCCTCAAACATAATCCAAAGAAGGATGCAGGAAAATGTTATCTTTTAATTCATCTAAGCTCACTCTGTGCTGTAAAATCCTAGGTGCAGCTTTACAGCTTTTGTGAGCCCCAAATAACTACATTTTCTGCAGTAAAACCAGATCTATAAAATTCCACTCACTCTTCCCAGGTATACATTTTTAATAAGTGGATTTTATATAGTGGTTCCCTAAAAGAAGGGCTGAAATTACAGCCACTCTTCAACCACAGACACTGCACTGTTCATGTTTCCAGTTAGATCAAGTTGTGATGAGGGCAGAGACGCTCCAAGATCACCCTGGTGAGCCCTGGGGAGAGTGGCTGGAAAAAGGTGAAATTCCCTCTCCCATGGATCTGATCCCACTGCCATCAACACCTGGCTGGAAATGAAGGAACCAGGAGGGAGCAACAGCCCTTGAAGGGTTTCTGTAGAATTTTCTAATACCATTATCACAAAATCCCAGACTAGTGAGGGTTGGAAGGCACCTTAAATCCTATCCAGTGCCACCCTGCCATGGGCAGGGACACCTTCCACTGTCCCAGGATGCTCCAAGCCCCATCCAGCCTGGCCTTGGGCACTTCCAGGGATCCAACTTTTCTGGGAAATTCCATTCCAGGGCCTCATCACCCTCATGGGGAACAATTCCTTTCCAATATCGCATCTAAAGCTACTTTCTCCCAGTTTGAAGCCATTCTCCTTGTCCTATCACTACAGCTCCTGAAATACCCATATTTTCTCTTTCCTTCTTTTAGATCAAATCATATTTTTTTTAAAGTTTACACCCAGCATTTTCTTGCAGGGATCAAATGACACAACTCTTAAAAGGATGCAAAAACCATAGAGAAAATTGAGCACATTTGCTGGTTTTAGTCCAGTTTTTATCTGTCTTGGTGAGAACTGTGCCTATGATGCAGAATTTATAGATTGTAATTCCTAATGCCATATCATTAACTAGAATATTATACCTAACCAAGTGTAGATCCAGAATCCCAGGATTCTGAGGTTGTAGATCCAGAACCCCAGGATTCTGAGGTTCTAGATCCAGAATCCCAGGATTCTGGAAAAGCCCTCCAGGATCATCAAGTCCAAGCTGTGCCCATCCCCACCCTGTCCCCAGCCCAGAGCACTGAGTGCCACCTCCAGGTGCCACCTCCAGGGATGGGCACTCCAAACCTCCCTGGGCAGTTCCAATTCCTGAGCACCCTTTCCATAGAGAAATTCCTCCTGGTGTCCACCCTGAGCTCCCCTGGCCCAGCCTGAGGCTGTTCCCTCTCCTCTTCTGTCCCATCTGTCCCCTCTGCCAAGTGTCAGACAATAGAAAGCCACACTTGAACGGAATAACTTGGTTTGTAGCTACACCAGTTTCTGTAAACAGAGAGGGTTTGTGCATTTTTCTGTTCCAGCCTGGGTTTCTGAGCCCTCCCTGTCACAGCTGAGTGGC
>JAYDZK010000032.1:2341969-2363147 GCA_034509185.1 Euphonia xanthogaster | reverse complement strand
GGTGCATCCATGGAGGAGATCCTTGGAATCAATCCCTGCTTTATTCTGGAACTCTGCCCAGCCTCTGCTCCAGGGCACCCTGCACAGGACCTGGGTGTGTCCCTGGCTGCACCCACTGGCCCTGGGGCTGGATCATCCTTCTCCCAACCCCTTGGAGATACCAGGATGACAATCCATGCATGGAAAAGCCACAGGAAATCATTTTAAGGTGTTTTATTCTACGTTTGGTCCTCACCTGCACCTGCAGCTTCCCCAGGAATGCTTTCATGTCACCCAGGGAAGAGCTGGAAACTTTGCTGCCTCCCCAGTTCCATCAGGCTTGGGATTATCCATCAGTGAACTTCTGAAGGCTGCCCTATGACCGGATTTAGGGCTGTAAATTGTCCTTGTTTATGTGAGAAACTTCAGAGGTGGCTGGTTTGGCTCCTGGCTCAACCCAGGACCACTCTTCCTTTCACTCTCCTTTGGCTCCTTGGGAGCAGCTTTCAGAGCAGTTTTTCTGGAAGTGTTTGATGGTTCTAAGGCAAAGAATGATGCAGAATATCTTAAAAACGTGTTTAGGGGAAAATGCAGAGGATAAAAAACTGAGATTATCTGATGATTAGGAAAGAGGTGCCTCATCCAGGGTGAGGCTCTGTTGCAAAGCAAGCCCCCTTCTCTAAAAGGAGAATTTTTGGAAGGTTTGCTGCTCTTGCCTATGAATGTGTATTTAATTTACATTCCACCTGTTAATGAGGAGGATGAATAAAGAGAGTTTTTCTGGCTTGGTAAAGGTTGAGTTTCAGTATTTATCTTATCAGGGTGGTAATGAGAGTGAGTGTTAATGGTGCAGGGTGGAGATGTGGATGGATCAAAGGATGAGATACGTGGGGAAAAAAAATTAGAATGATGAATGACAGTGACCTAATTTATGAAACAATCCTCTGGTATCAAGCAATTCACTCATTTGTAATTATATGATGAACTGGCCAAGAACAAAACCAATCCTGTCAGAATCCTCAGAAGCCATCAGGGATTCCTGTCAGAAATCAAAAGGCACCAGGAATTGCTGCAGGTTTGCAGCAGCCCTGGTGCTGTGCAGCTCCTCCCAGGGCTCCACACAGGAATGCAGAGCTGGAAATGAGGATCCAAACCCAGTTCCATTCCTTAAAGCCAGAGTTAACCAGCAGAGAGGGAAGGGAAGTTCCTGGCACGTCAGGAATTCTCTCCAAAGCCTGAAGGAGAAAGCTCCCAGGCATGTTTGCTGAAGGGCTTCAGTGTGGGAAGGTGCCTGTGGAGCAGGGATGGGGTTTGGAGGGAGGAGATGCCTGGGACACCCTGGGGCAGGCAGTGGCCCTGCTCCTTGGTCTGCTCTCTGTGCCACAGACTCCTAGAAATGAAAAGAAACAAGAAAAAGTGGCCATTTTATTGATTAGAAACTTGATTCTTGGTGAAATGCAGCTCTTGGGGGACTCACAAAGCCTGCAGTGAGTAACTCTGGGCTAATCTGGTGTTGCTGGGGTCCTGTGAAGCAGCTGGAGATGGAAGGCAGATGGTTTTGATGGTTTTTTGGTGGTTTTGATGGTTTTTTAGTGGTTTTGATGGTTTTTTGGTTGTTTTGATGGTTTTTTGGTGGTTTTGATGGGTTTTGGTGGTTTTGATGGTTTTTTGGTGGCTTTGATGGCTTTTGGTGGTTTTGATGGGTTTTGGTGGTTTTTGATAGTTTTTGGTGGTTTTGATGGTTTTTTGGTGGTTTTGATGGTTTTTTGGTGGTTTGGATGTTTTTTGGTGGTTTTGATGGTTTTTGGTGGTTTTTGGTGGTTTGGATGGTTTTTTGGTGGTTTTGATGTTTTTTTGGCGGTCTTGATGGTTTTTGGTGTTCTTGGATGGTTTTTGGTGGTTTTGATGGTTTTTTGGTGGTTTTGGATGGTTTTTGGTGGTTTTGGATGGTTTTTTGGTGGTTTTGGATGGTTTTTTATGGTTTTGATGGTTTTTTGGTGGTTTTGATGGTTTTTTGGTGGTTTTGGATGGTTTTTGGTGGTTTTGATGGTTTTTTGGTGGTTTTGATGGTTTTTGGTGGTTTTGGATGATTTTTTGGTGGTTTTGGATGTTTTTTTTGGTGGTTTTGATGTTTTTTTTGTGGTCTTGGATGGTTTTTGGTGGTCTCGGATGGTTTTTGTGGATCCTGAGGAGCAGTGGGAGCATCCCCCTGCTCCATCAGGAGCAAGGCCCCTGAGGGAGGGGCTGGGAGCAAGGAGCAGGGTCTGCAGCAGAGCCTCCCTGGTGCTGCATCCCCCCAGAGCAGCAGCAGCAGCAGCAGCCTTGCTTTTCCCCCTGCTGAGTTCCAGGGTGGGATGGTGGCTCAGGAAATGACAGGGAAAAGTTCATTAGCCAGGAAAAATCAGCATCCAGCCCAGCCTTTATTCATTCAGCACTGCTGATTTAAACAAAGGCCACTTGGCTCCCCCATCATTCCATATGGAGGCTGAGTCTGCCCAGGAATTGATCCTTTAAAAAAGGTTGAATCAACCACCTGAGATGCCCAAGGCATTGGGAGAGGTGGGAACAGAACTGTTGTTTTTGTTTTGAGGTGAGTGCAGCAATGTGAGCTGCTCCTCCTCACTCAGGGCTCATTGAATAATTCTTAAAAACTAATCTCCAGTGCCTGGAAAATGGGGAATTTCTTGGGTACCTCTGTCTTTAGGCACTCACTCTTTTAGATTTTGTTTTCTGTGACCACGCCCAGGTGAGCCTGAGGAGGTTTGGTGTAATTGGATTAAGGGATTTCTGTAGCTGCAGGGTGAGCCATAAAAGGATCCAACACCTCTGGAAAGTATCCCTCGTCCCTGAGGGCCTTTCCTGCGTTTCAAATGTAAATAAAAATCATTTTAAAAGCAAAGAAATCTTCTCTGTAGTTAGTAGAGTTTCCAAAAACATGGTTAATCCTAAAGAGCTTTTCTATTTGATGTTTAATGGAGCTGAGTTAATAATTCATAATTTAATGTATCTGATTAATTTTGCCTCTTTTTCTCAGAATGTCTTCAAAGCACATAACAATTATCTCAAATGTACTCAGACTTGGTGACCTCTCTTTCTAGATCACTTATTCCTGATTCAATTTCTCATAGCAGTGCACAATTTCTATTGGCTACCATTCATTATTTCCCTGCTAATTGAGTAATCACAAATCCAGTTAAAAAAATAAATAAGGAGCAACCCTCTGGCAAGAAGAAATACTAAAAATGGATTAAAAATTCCCTTTGTCCAAAGCCTTGCTGCCTTGGAAAAACCTTCCTCCAGCTGAGGAAGACCCAGTGCTCATTTAAGAAAAACAACTGATGAAATCCAGGTGTCCTGGGAATTGGCAGTGCTTTTTTTATCCAAGTGATGATCTAACTCTATAAATTGTATAAAGATAATTAACCTGTGCCAGCAGATGCAAAGCACTTAATATCAAGAAGTAGATTTGCATAATAAATTGCTAAGTGCATGTGTTTATTTCAGTAAAGTTCAGGAATTACACTGGAATTACACCAGGGCTGAGCTGCCCAGCAGTGCCTGTGGCTCATTAGGGGCAGATTTTTTCCCTTTTATTTCAACATGCTCTTTATTTTTAAAATATAAAAAAGCCCCTTAGCAGTCAAATAGAGGCCTTAATGTGCTGGATTCATTAAAAATAAGGATTTTATTTGGCTGTTATCTTTCTTCCCCTCTCCCTGTCAGTCTGTGGTATCATTTGAGGTGGCCATGCCAGCCCAGCAAAGCAGTTTGTTAATGAATTTCCCACAAATTAATTTTCTCCATTACCACAGCCTCGATAAACACGAGCAATTATTTTATGTGGACCAGAAATAAAAGAGATAATAACAACTTAGTGGACTTCAGTTTGTGGAATTAAAAGTACTTGTCTTTTGGCCTTTTTTCATCAGGGGCTCTTCTAAATGATTGCAAATAAAGGAATGGGGGAAAGCAGGAAGTGCTGGATGCAGCAATTTTAGGAAATAAAGGAATGGAGGAAAGCAGGAATTACTGGATACAGCAATTTTAGGAAATAAAGGAATGGAGGAAAGCAGGAATTTCTGGATACAGCAATTTTAGGAAATAAAGGAATGGGGGAAAGCAGGAAGTGCTGGATACAGCAATTTTTGGAAATAAAGGAATGGAGGAAAGCAGGAAGTGCTGGATACAGCAATTTTAGGAAATAAAGGAATGGGGGAAAGCAGGAAGTGCTGGATACAACAATTTTAGGAAATAAAGGAATGGAGGAAAGCAGGAAGTGCTGGATACAGCAATTTGAGGAAATAAAGGAATGGAGGAAAGCAGGAAGTGCTGGATAGAGCAATTTTAGGAAATAAAGGAATGGGGGAAAGCAGGAAGTGCTGGATACAGCAATTTTAGGTTTAGGCTGTTGATTTTCCCTGATTTTGTTTCCACATAACATGAATTTTGTTGTATTAGACCCATTGATACCTGCAGGTGGCTTTTTTTCCTGGTTATTTGTAGTCGCATTTTAATATTTTTTTTTCCCTAAAAGAAGCTTTTTGTCTCCAAGTGAAGCAACTCAAAGGTATCAGCACCAAATCTGATGAATGGACACCCCATGGGTAAGGAAATTACATTGGCTAAATACCTCAGGCAAGTGAGATGCAATCTCAGCAAAAGAATCCACGAGGAGCAGGAGGAAAAAAGGGATTAACATTTGAGGAAAACAGGGATTAACATTTGAGGAAAAAGGGATTAACATATTATTTGAGGAAAAAAGGGATTGAGACTTTTCCTGTAGCTCTGAGGGGAGGGAATTGTCTTCAGCACCTTCATGGAGGTTCAAAACCCAGTGTTAGGTGATTTGTCATGTGCATTTCAGCAACATTTTTTATTTATAGAAATTGATGGAGTCAAGCTTCATTAGTTTGTGTATCTTTAAGGGGAAATTTGGATCATGGAATCACAGAATGCTTTGGGTTGGAAGGGAATTTAAAGATCAGGGACACTTCCCTCTGTCCCAGGTGCTCCAGCCCCAGTGTCCAGCCTGGCCTTGGGCACTGCCAGGGATCCAGGGCAGCCCCAGCTGCTCTGGGCACCCTGGGCCAGTTTATATCTGTATTTATATTGGCTCCCCCAAGGTTTTACACAGTGGCAGAGGTGGAGAAGGGATTCTTCCCAGGAATATTAATTTGGCTTTAATTTAACAATCTTCAGAATTTGATGGTAAAGGTAAAAAAGACAAATTTGGTCGCTGGGTTTATCTGGGGATTTCAGGTTGGGAATAAATGGCTGTGGGAAGGATCAGGGAGTCACAGAATCAGAATGGTTTGGGTTGGAAGGGTCCCTAAAGATCATTTATTTCTAATCCCATCCATGGGCAGGGACAACTTCCACTGTGCCAGGCTGATCCAAGCCCTGTCCAGCCTGGCCTTGGGCACTGCCAGGGATCCAGGGGCAGCCAGGGCTGCTCTGGGCACGCCCAGCTCCAGCAGCATCCCTGCATCCCAGGGAGGAAAGCTCTGAGGCAGGCAGGGACCCAGGCCCCACTCCAGCACCACTGCAAAGCCAAGGAAAGGTTATTTCCCTGGCAGGTTATTTCTGTGCACTCCAGCCTGGGTGGGTTGTTTAGCACCAGATTTCCTTAAAAGCAGATGCCAGGCTCGCTATCGTTTGGGAGAACTGTCTGGGGAAGGAGCAGCCTGTTAGAAAATCAGAGCACATTGTCCCTTGGCAGTGGCTTCTCCTCTGGGCATTGCTGGGTGCTCTTGGCCAGGCTGGGTTTGTTTTGTTTCACTGCCCAGCAGGTGCCCAGGCTGCCACTCCAAAACCTTAGGATAGTCTCCATCTCACCCTAGAAGATTCAGAGTGCTTTAGAGTAAAATCTATCCAAACTTTGGCTCAGGCGCTCAGGAAGGATTTCCCCCCAGCCCCCATGTGATTTATGGAATCCAATGTCTTCCTCCTCTAACATTGTCTCACTTCATACACTTATGCCAAATAGTTTTTGATGATTTATTATTTTTCCTACAGCTTATAAAAATTTTTGGTATCAATATAATGCCAACAAAACTGTAGGGGTTAATCTCTAGTAACTTATTGAGCATGAATCAGATTCATATTTCTTTCATATTAGTCTAAAATGCAACTTAAATCAGAATAGTCTAAAATGCAACTTAAATCAGAATATAATGTGATATCTCCAACTTCTGTTTCTATTTAGATTTAGTCTGACTTACACTGAATATGGCAGAAATAAAAGACTTTTCTCTGTGTCTTCCTTGTACATTTGTGAGTTTGCAAAACACAAATAGTTTGCTCTAGGCCAGAGAAAGTGTAACAATTTATGCAATAGATATTGAATTCATATTTGCCTGACAAGTGACCTTATCAGCTATAACTTGTCATCTCCTAATTAGTCTACATTTATTTTATTCACTCAATTAACCCCCAGCCTCTCCAGGAGATAAGTTGGCGATACAGGAAATTATGTGTGGTGGTGCAATTAAAACGGTGCTGCACATGTACTCCACAAATTTGCCTTAAAGAAAGGTAAACCTCATTAATATCCCACCAGTCTGACTGCAAATTAAAATGGGTTTATTGCCAGTGATGCCACTGAATTTCAGTGCTCACTGGCAGGGAACAACAATGTCTTTTCTTCACAGAATCTAAGAAAAATCACATAAAACTAAGGGCGCACAGTGAGATTAAGAGAGCAAAAATATCTGCTTATTACTAAACTCTCCTTCCCAGAGAAATACCCAAGTTCTTCACTTAAAAAAAAATTAAAAATTACAGATTAAGGGTGACCTGAAAGGTGAGAGTGACCTAGGATTTGTATGGAAAAGAACAAAATCCTGTGAACAGAATCCAGTCTGATTCGTACTTTGTGCCCTGAAATAACTTGGGTTAAGAGTTTTGGATAAAAATCTGAACCACAGGACCAACAGAAATTCATGCAAACGTTAAGGAAACCAAACCTGGATGAAGTTTTCTGTCCCAGTTTGATATGTGTAAAATGCTTGTGCATATACACAACTAACTTATAGGAGGAATTGAGGCAAGAGAATTGTTGTCAGCCCAAAGGTGGATGTTCAGTCAAGTCAAAATACTCAAACAAACATTTATTGTACTGCATTGACATTTTACCCAGATGTCTGCCTAGTTTTCAAGATATTAGGGATGTGAAAACACAAACACACAGAAAATGAATGTGGCGAGATAGGACGTGTTGTAAATTCAGTTGGATGCAATTATTGAGGAGAGGGAACGTGGAACACCCTCCTCTCTTTGCTTTGAAACTCTGCAGTCTAAATCTCCTGAAATTAGAGCTGAATCCATCACTGATTGTGTCATTGCCCAGAAATATGGCCTTGGGCAGCTTTGTCATAACTCTGCTGGTGCTGCTGCGCCGTGGGCACGGCGGCCATCAGTCAGGGGGATACAATTTCCCAAGCTCCACAAGTCAAGCGAATGTGCTCTCAGCAGCCTGGTGGGACCAGTCCTGCTGCAGATGGATGGCACCGGGCTGAGATGGATGGCAGGGACAGGGCAGCTCCTCACACACCTCTGGAGTGTGATCGGGGCTGGATCCTTAAGGAAGGACAGGCACTTCCACTCTGAATCCCACAGAAACCAGGGGAAAAGGGGAGAGCTGGATGCCCATTCCTGGAGGTGTCCAAGGCCAGGCTGGACAGGGCTGGGAGCAGCCTGGGACAGTGGAAGGTGTCCCTGCCCATGGCAGGGGTGGGACTCGATGGGATTTAAGGTCCTTTCCAACCCAAACCCTTGTGTAGTTCAGTGCTTCTGTGATGCAGCCTGAATGCAACACTTGCCCTTTTGCCTTCACATCCTGAAATTCTCCAACACCTCTATATTTATTGATTGATTTCTATTATTATAAATAAATTTTATGTATTCTATAATATATATGATAAATATACAATATATAACAGATACAATATATAATAATATATATTGTTATATTTATTAACACCTCTTGATTTATTTTGTTTTATAAACTCACCCAGATATTATTTCCCCTTTTTGGATTTCATCTTTGCTTTTTGCTTCATTTTGTCTTTGCATTTATTACATTTCACTGCTCACATTACCCCCAGAATTTTAACACACTGTCCCAGCTCAAGAGATGACAAGCAGCCCCTACATCGAGTGTCCTCCTTTCTTTGGCATCAAAACACTTCCCATTTTTTTCCCCCCAATCTGCTGCAGTTTGAATTCCACCACTGGCAGAGATGAGATGGCTAATCCAATTTCCCTCTATGCAAAGAGTCCTCTTGCTTTTCTCTCTGCACTTCTACTTTTTCCCTGAATAGCCGTCATTTAATGCCCCGTTATCTTGGATGGCACTCATTTAGTGGTTTATTAAGCAGTAATTCAGCAGCCTGTTATCAGCTCCTCCTAGAGCTGAGGAAAATATGCCAGCCAAGTATGCGAGATTTCCGCAGAATTACAGCGGTTTTGTGATTTTTGGATTAGAGAAAAATTACCCCAAAGTAATAGATATGAAATGTTTTCCCTGCATTTCATGATTGGCCCGGTGCTAAAGCTCCCATCAGGCTATTCCTGCTGTGGATTGTCTGATTTTTATTTCTTTTTCCAACCCAAGCAGAGAAATTCTACAAAAATCACAGAGAACTCAATGGACTGAGAAGTCCTAAACCTGGACTCACTTTTTCTCCTGCACTTATGTCCTTTCTGAATGCTTCCAGGTGGGAAAAAGATAAATTAATTTTTAAGAGCTTCTTAAAAACCAGGGAGTTGAAGTGATATAATGGGCAAGGGTAGAATCCGAAGTGTAGAGGGATCAGTGTAAACCCCAGCTGGAAAAGAAATGGGTTTGCAAAATAACAGAATAGGTGAAGGCTTGATTGGAAATTACATCTTGTGAAAGTTGATGACAATAGTAATTTTTAATAATAAGTCATTCCTGTTTCCAAAGATGGCTGGATTTTAACAAATAATAAAAGCAGAGATAAAGGGGAGGAGGTGAGAGGGTAACGGAGCAGCTGAACTGGCACTGGCCATGGAAGAGCTGCCAGTGTCAGGGAATTTTTCATATCTGCTCATGAAAAGCACTTCAGGTTCTGGTTTCCCTCTGGAAACTTGCACAGGAGGTACAGGAGGACAAATGGTGCAAACTCCTCCCATGGCCTGGCATTCCATGCTCTCCAGGCTCCTCTCTGGGTGAGACCCTTGGGAAGGGTTAACAGGGACACTTCAAACCCCAGGTTTGGGCAGCTGCTGTTCCTGTGCAGCTTTAAAATGGCACCAAACATGGACATTAGGAGAAGAAAGAGCATCTAAACAGGATCATTCCAATTTTCCCTGGATTTTCAGCCTGCTGACATGGCCAGCAGCATTTCCACCTCACGTCCTGGCTCACAGCCCTTCCTGCTGACCCTTCCCTTGCCAGCTCTGCTCCAAGGCAGAATTTCAGTGCAGCCCTATCAGCCTGCATTTCCCCTCTCCTTTCAGCTGGGTTTTGTTTTGTTGTTTATGTTGTCATTTCTGTAATTTCTTTTTTTATTTTTTATTTTTTTGGTAGAACACATCAGATAAAGGTCATTTTTCCTTGAATGGAAAAGCACAGTGAGTTTGACAGTGAGACATTCCCAGCTTGCTCGACATCAGAAATGTTGATATCAGCTCCTCTAAAATAGAGAGTAGAGACAAAAATTGCCTGAGTACTCAATGGCTGGCAGTCATTTCCCAAAAAAAGAGCATTTGCAAAGTTATGCTTGTGACTTCTGCTAAATTCCAGGGTGTCATTACTGGGAGGATTTTAACTTCATTTGCGTTTGCTCAGAAAAAAAAAAAAAAGATCATCATGAAGGTATTAAACAGCCACAAAAGATGATGGCTTCAAATTGTGTTTTTTGGCTGATCCATAATCATTTGCTTTGGCAATTTTATTGGGGAACATTAAGGCTGATCACTAACTCTGTGTTCCTAATTATTTCTGAAATATTGTGCTGTTCTCTGTGCTGAAATGCAGAGCAGTGGGCTGGTTGGGATTGCAATGTTCTAACTGGGTTTTAATCAATGAGTGATAATGAGAGCTTGTGTTTTGACTTTCCCTTCTTAATTGCCAGTAATAAAGCAGATCCTCATTGATGATATTTAGCAGAGTTCAGTTTCATTCATCTCTGTTTATTCTATTTATTTTGAAAGTGCCTGGGAGCTTTCAGCGGGCTAGACACAATAACAGAATATTCAATGCTAATTATATTTTCCTTGCCTGGTATTTTCCACAACAGAGGATGATCCTGCCTTTTCCTGGGGTGTGATTGCCTCTCCTTGTTTTCTGGAATGCAGAAGGAATCAAAGGACAAAACCATGTCCAGTGGAATCCCAACCACATTTTGCTATTTAAATCTCTATTTTCCTTCTGCTGCTCATGATAGTTGAGATGGTTTTTTGTTTTTTGGGGGTGTTTTTTTGTTGTTTTTTTTTTGCCAGGATACCAAAATAAGAATTAAACACAAATATTCTCAAGATGAGGCACATCTGCAAGTGCTGCTGGCCAGGAAAATTCATCTTACCCAAACAGGCACAAAAAAGCCACACGAGGTCTGATCTATAGATCTTCACTGGGCAATTGTCACTTTTGCAGCCTGATTTTTGGTCAAGAAAAACTGATTTTTTTCTAAAAGTTTAAGTTCCAAATTTAGTTGTGATCCTTCAAATGGATGCCAGTACTGTGATGACAAATGCATGTGAATCAGCCAGTCAATACAATAAATATTTTGATAATATCCTGCCTGAATCATCTAATTTAAATCAGGACCTGCCTTAGGTTTAAAATGTTTTAAATATCCCTTGCATTCCTCTTCAATTATGTGTAAGAAAATAAAGAGTTTTTTAATCTTGCCTGGATCATTGCTTGAGATGATTTATACCCCAAGATTTTCTTCCTGAGTTATCAATCATCTGAAAGCAAGAAGTAGGTGGCAGCCAGAAATTTCTATATCAGATCTTTCTGTGTCCTGAGGAATTTTTGCTGTGGCAGTAATTTGGGCTACAAAAATAAATGGTCTCCACATGTTTTTCTATTATCTTCATGATCTCAATTATTTCTAAGTGTTATGCCAGGATATAAACCTTGTTATCTACATAAAAAATCATCACTGATGTCAGGGTCTTACAGCTAATTCTTGACTGGTTTAATTCATGCCTCTTACTTCGGCCCTAGTGAGAAAAACAAGCAGCTGGGAAGGAGCCATTTTGTTCCAGTAATTCAAAATAAATAAACCAAATTTAAATAACTTGTACAAGGAGCTTAAACACCCACCTGCATTATAGTGCTGTAGAATGGAGATTGTATCTGGATTTCTACAAGGGCTGAGACTCTCAATGCTGCAGAACCAAAATACAACTTCACATTACAACAAGTTTCCTGTGGAGCATAAGTGGGAATTACCAAGTGTGACCTCTGGAAACAAAGATGAATCACTGCCTGCTTTAGTAAATTCAAATTATTTGCAAACAGGCCTTTTCCATGATTTGTCCCAATTCCAGTGTGCCTGGATCTTTGAGTGCAGCAATTGTCCTTTGTCCCCTCTGTCTCCAGAGTCCCTGGGTGGGAAAGAAGAGTTGCAAAGACTCAAATGGGTCTAAAATTTCCCCAAATTCCTTTATTTTTTTCCCTCATTTTCTGTATAAGCAGAACTGCAGTTTCTCATGTTGCTCTGTGCTTATTCAAGTCAATGTTTCACTCTCACATTAAGAAGGCATTGACAGGGCATCCATCAATGGAATTTGGGAGTCATCACACAAAATTCCAATGACAAAAATCAGCTGAGCTTAATTACTCCCTATCCTCTAAGAGAACAAAGCACAGTTACACTTTAAACAGAGAAAAGTTAGAGAGAAACAAAGTGCTGGCTTTCTTTAAGTGGCAGGATATTAAATGATATCGCTGTTATCTTCTCCTGTAGCACAAATTATTGAATTAAGCCTTCAGTCAGTTTGGCAACAGTGCCAAATGAATATCACAGGAGTACAATGCAGCAAACAGAATCTGTCACTGAATCTGGGGCTGGATTCAATCTGTCATTGAATCTCAGAACTGGAATTACAGTGAACAAAATGCTCGTGCTCTCGATTGGAAAAGGTTCATTATTATTTATTCATCTTGCCTAGTAACACAAAAAGCTAATGAAGTTTCATTGGGAAGGGGGCACGTCAGGATTGGTATCCATCAGAAAGGCACATCCCTCCAACTTCATCAGGGATATTTGTCTCCATAATTAGGTGTCTGTTCCACCAGAGCTCTCCATCTGAAGGACATGCCCAAGTTCATGACATGAAACAAATCACCCGCACTAATGAAAAGGTGATTTTCACCTCTTATTTCACTTGTCTGCAGCTCCCACAATAGCTCAAAGTCTTTGGGAAATCTTTACATAAAGCCAAAAATAAAAGCCAGGCCCAGGTAGGAATTTCAGCAATGTTGCTCACATGTTTGCTTATTTTTCAGTAAAATATTCCATTATTAATACAGGTGACACATTGAGTATTTATAGCCCCTCTCCTGGAGCACCTTTCCACACATCCCCACGATGAATTGTTCATAAATCTGTGCTCATCTCCAGTGGAAAACCTAAATCAGTGCAGCTCCACTGAATGCTCTCCACAACCCATCCATTAGGAGCAATTTTCCTTCCCTGCAACGTGAACTCCTGGTCTGGAATCTTTGGGGAATATTTGGGGGTTTGTAAGGAACATGGTATCCTGCAAATCCGAGGTTTGATTGCTGTACTCAGGGTGATAGCAGGAGAAAATGTCATATTTTGGCATTTAGGGATCCATCCTAAAATATTTTGGGATTAGAGTGTGTGTATCTGTTAGCTGGGCAATAAATTCACTGCTACCCAAATATATTCCTAGAAAGTGTTGAAGCAATACTGGTTATTATAGAATTTGATAAAAAATGTTGGGAGTATCACATTTTGACAAAATCTTTTGTCACTATATATATTTAATTGAAAAAGTCTCATAATTCTCAGGACTATGACAGTTTTTGCATAACACTTCCATAATTATCACCTGTGATATATTACACCCTAATTTTCTATGCTAGGTTCTGACAATAACAGTTCTATTAGGAATTAAATCTGTATTTTATAGCTTGATTGTTTGTTTTCACACCCAAGGAAAATGTGCAGTCAGTCCATAACCTGAGCATGTCGTTTGCTACATCAGCCTCAGCTCACCCTACCTGCCCCACCATAGACATCCTGTTTAAATAACAGGAAAAAAATATTGGAATATTTGACTCATTTCTCAAGGAAAAAAATTGACAGGATGCAGAATCGACTGAATGAAAACATTTCAAATTTTTGTGCCATTTAGGGGCTGGAGGAGCCCTGATAAAATAAAAGTGATATCTCCAAACTCAAAGCAAAAGGGGGTTCTCCAAGGGAGCCACAGGCAGCTTCCATCCATCACACAGGGGATGAGAGGGCAAAGGAAGGGGCACTTGGAGTGCCAGCTCCTGGGAAATGCCAGATTCCAGCTGTGCCTCCTTCCATCTGCTTGCCCTGGTCATTTTTCAAATCTCAAGGAAAGGGCACAATTTTCCCACTGTCTCCCTGATGGAACAGCCTCAAGTTGAGACAGGAGAGGTTTAGATCGGATATTAGAGGAAATTTCTTTATGGAACGGGTTCTAAAGGTTTGGAACAGCATCACCATCACTGGAAGAGTTCAAAAAAAGTATGGATGTGGCAGCTGAGGACATGGTTGAGTGGTGATGGTGCTGGGATGGATGGGTTTGTTCTTGGAAGTCTTTTCCAGCTGCAATGAATCCACGATTCTGTGCAAGGGATGCCTTGCACTCTTGCCTGTCATTTTAAAGACAGTTCCATTTATAAACCCTGGGCTTGAGTGCCAAATTTCCCATTATTGCTGAGAGTTTTTCTGACTTCAGCAGTGCCAGGACATCCCCGTGTGCCTCATCACTGCCTCCCCTTTTCCCAGCATCACAGGGAGCTGAATGTCTCCCTGGTTAGGTGTCTGCTAGCCGAGACACTCTGGGATTCCACCAGCACTCCCAGTTTGACTCTTTCAACAGAAGCTGAGACTTGAAAGGAGCCCTGTGTCTCTGGAGCTCTGTACATCAACATCTGAAGGGAGAAAACACATGAAAGTTGAAGGCCCTTGGGGAAAATCCTGCGGGTCTTAGGTTGCTTCTTCCTGCTCAAACCTACAAGATCTGATCTGCCTTTCTGTGTGTCCCTGCTTCAGCCTCAGAGAGCTGGGTGGCACTGGGAGGGACAGAGGGAGCCCTGCCTGTGCTCCTGGCACGTCGTTTTTCTTTCCGCGCGACATTTTCGCGGCCGTTTCTCCGCTTCATCTTTTCCCATCTTCTCTCCCAGGGTAAAAATCTGACTCCTTGAAGGGATGTGTGTTACTTTAGGTGGTACCAAGCAGTGTCTCATCCATTACCTCTCGTTTTGCATCTGTCAGGCTCCTTTCAAAGTCCTTGAGCTCCCTGCTCCAGGCCTTTGAGGAAGGAAATAATAATTTCATTCTGCTTCTGACAAGATTCAATCAAAACCCCAGTGCTCTTTGCAGGGAAACACTCCATGACACTTAAAAATCTGTGCACCCCATAAACCCCCTGTCTTCCCATTACAAATTACCCATATCTTCAGCTAAAAAATTAAACAGATTTTGAATAAGTTGGATTTTTCATCGTTTTTCTGCTGTCATTAGAAGGGGGAAGGGTTTAATTCACCTGTCCCATCCCTTTTGCTGGAGCTGACAGGTGTTTTACTATCACACTGATTTAAAAGACGCCTCTTAATCAGGTGTCAGCTTTGGCCCATAAAGTCATATTAATGTTTTGGATCAGATATGAAGCTCTATATAAGGCACATTAAGAAAGATTCATTAGAAGCTCTCTACCCCTGGAATTTACAGCCTTCCTGGAACCTAATAGCCTGGATAAATTCCTCCTTATCTGGTTTGCTTAGGTGAATTATGGCAGTTTTGCATTTAGAAGTTTCTCCTCGTGATCTTCCTTAAGGATTCTCGGATATGGTACATCCAGAATCATGGAATGGTCTGGGTTGGAAGGGACATTAAAACTCATTCACTTCCACCCCACAGGGACATCCTCCACTGTCCCAGGTTGCTCCAAATCTTGTCCAACCTGGCCTTGGACACTTCCAGGGATGGGGCCGCAGTCTCTTTGTGCTCCCAGCCCACCAGAATTCCCCATTCCTGGTCCTGGAGCAGTGGATCCTCTGGAGTTTGGCTCCTTGGAGCTGATTCTCCCAGACAAACCTAAAACTTCTCCCTGCAAATAGATTATGATGTTTCTGGGGCAATCACAATTTCACCAAACAGATTTTATCTGCAATCACCGAGCAGCTTGGAGTGATGGTAATTCCAACTCCACTTTGCAAAAAAATCCTAATGGGAAGGAAGATCTGTGCAGCAAAGGGATAAAAGTCAGCTAATTTACAGTATTGGCCTACTGAGTTATCCATATTCCCATTGCAGCCTGGGCCTGGGCCTGGGCCAGCCTAAACTGCTCTTGGAGTGTTCTCCTTTGCATTTCCAGCTGGGCAGAGACCTCACAAGGAGCTGATTATGAATCCAACCAGAGTCAGAAACAGGAAAGGACAGGGAGCAGGATTTGGCTGGAAATTAAGTTGATTAGGTGTGAACTCCAGATTTGTTCTTCTTTCTCCCTGTCTGGTTGAGGAAGAGCATAAATATCTAAATATTTGTTATGGATGAGTAAAACCTCTTGAACTGAATTTGACAGGAATATCAGGGTGTGACATATCCACCCATTGCCCATAAAGCAGTGACTGGGAAGCACTGGGACACCCTCTGCTCCTTCCATAATTATGGAAAAACCAGGGCTCCTCCTTTTCCATTAGCACCGTGTTAATGCCTGGATTGGCTGAAGACAGTTTCATGTAATGAATGAAGGAATGATGATTCATTTTCCTGCTTTAGCTTTGAATTCAGGCTGGTATAATTATGGTCTTTAAGGAGATCAAACTGATTTGGCATCATAAAGAAATACATTTTAAGTTCTTATCAAACATTCCACAACAAGAGTTTATATTTACTTTCAAGCACTATGCTGAGGATTCACATGTGATTTTTATGTGTAGAAACGATGCATTCAAACAAATATTCATATTCCAATTGAGTTTTTAAAAAAATCTGAACTATTTAAACCTTAACAAAGGCAAACAGCCCTACAAAAATGCATTTGTCATGTGTATCTCTGGAGAAATCACAGTGACTGTATTGAACCTGGAGGATGGAGAAGAAATATATGGCCATTCTCTATGGGAAACACAAAAGGATGCATCAGGAAATTAGAAATGACCAGCCTGACCTTTTCTATAAATAAGAGATGGACTCCTAGGACACCATTGGCTCTGAGAGTGCACATCATTTCTCACAAATTTGATGTTATTCTCTGCTGCAGATCAGCCAGCGAGGAAAGGATATTAAAGAGAGAACAAAACAACAGCAAGAAGATGCCTTTACTAAAATTCATGATGAGCAGTATTTTTGTGACAGGGACTGGGGCATGTCCACTGGAAAGGAGCTGTAAAATATTGTGTCCTTATTCTACACATTAAGGGAAAGGGAAGGGGATATAAATTAAGATATTCAACAGTCTGCAAATGACAAATGAGTCTAAATTCCATTTAGTAAAAAACATGAGAAAGTAATCCCAGGTTTACCAAAATATTTACATTTTTATGAGGTGAAGTAGGTGTTTTTATGTGCATCAGGTAGTTCACCACTGGCCCAGGTGGGTACAGGGATTTAAAATGCAGAACGATGATCCCTGGGTCATTCTGTGGCTTCAGAACAACTTCTCCCTGGCAGTTCTGGGAAGGTAACGGGAAGGACTGAGGAAATGAACCCAGAAGGGAAGCAAATTCCTCCCCAAGAAAAGACAAGTCAAAGAGTCAATTGTAGCAATAGTGAAAAAAGAAGTCTTCAAATTTGTCAAGGGACTGAACCCAGAAGAGTGGCAGGACAAGAAACAAAGTTATTTAAGCATCCCAGAGAGCTGGTCTGCCTTGCCCTCGTGGTTTGCTGAACAAATTGTCTTCTCCCCTGCTCCCCAGGACAAGGAAGATCACTGTGAAATAGAGAAATAGTTCTGGTTTGCCTTGCAATCAGTCATTTAATTTTAGATATGATATAAAGGTGGATCATGTAATGCTACTCCTGTTTTAAATAGAATGAAAAAGGGTAGGGAAAAAACCCCAAAACTTCAATAAACAAGCAAACAAAAACCCCATCAACAACCCTAAACCCAGGCCAGTATAAAAAATTATACATAAAATATACAAAAATAATATTTCAAGGGATGGGAAGGGTTAGAGGAGAAGGGGGTGAGTGATTCCTTTAGACTGTGCTGTGAGCAGGGAACACCAAACCAGAACCACAATTCCACAATTCCATCCTTTCCTGCTGCCACTCCTGGTGCACAGCACCAGGAGGAGGTGGATGGGCACATTTGGGAGCTTCCATGGGAAACATGCAAAGAAGCTTCACTGCCACCTGCAAAATAAATCAGCAGCAGCTGAGCTCTGCGATTTTATTATCAATCAGCCTTGAAATATTTCCTCCTTAACAGTCCAGTGTCTGGAGCTGGATTCTCTGGTGGATATAATAGCAGACCTTACCTTGCAACTGAAAGCAAAGGACTCCAAAGGACAATTTTATGTGGAAGGACACGCTAAAGACATCTAATCTGAAATTATTGTTTTTCTTTCACAGGGGAAGAAACCCTTCATGGGCCTATTTTTATCCAAGAGCCATATGATATCACTTATTCCATGGGCTCAGCAAATCCAGAGATCCTCCTGAACTGCACAGCTAAAGGATATCCACTGCCATACTACAGGTGAAGTCAGCCTTGGGGAAATACTGTCTCACTGTGACTCTTTGAATTGTGTTTTAGTCACTGCATCACCAGAAATAAACACCCCAAAACCTGTTGAGTGCTCACAGCAAGAATATGCAAAGTTTAGAGTAAATTTTGAGGAATGAAGGAAAAATATTTTTGCTGCTTTGCTGCAAAGAAAATTAACGCAGGAAAACAAAATAATTGAAAATCATCCCCAAAGTATTTAAAAATATACAGAATTAATTCTGAATCCACAGAACAGCTGTGAAAAATGGGAGAATGGAAACACTGAGCATCTGTACTCGATAAAACTTTCCATACATTAATAAATGCTTGGAAAGCAGAAGAGCAACATCCTTCCCTTTTCTAATTCCAGCTTTTCATGTTCGTATTTATGGTGTTTGTTCAGGGAAACAGCTCCAATACCTTTCAAGAGTCACTTAATAAAACCTTGGTACAGAGGATTTTTTGTTTATTTGGTAACTATGGATTCATCACTTACAATATCACTTGTTGTCCCAAGGATCTGGAAATCCAAGTCGGATAAGAGGAAAAGCTGGGAACCTAGGGAAAAAAAAAAGACATTGTGCTTTCTTCAGAAAATAGTGGGGAAAGTAATGGTTGAGTTGAAAGAAAATTATATATAAAAAATAAATCATTCATGCAAGGCATGAAAGAAAATAATGTGCTATCAAATTCTTAGGGAATATTTATTGAAGAGATTTTAACTGCTCCCACCACAGCCTTCCCTGGAAAGGGCCACCACTGGTAATCACCTTGGCTTTTGGACTTCATGGCTTGATTTGTCCCCAGGCATTGTGTTAGGAAAGGAACCCTTAATGTCTTTAATTTCCTTCATTAAAGGAACCCTTCATTTCCTTTATGAAAGGAACCCTTAATTTCTTTAATTTCCTTCATTTAAGGAACCCTGAATTTCCTTTTCACGGTGCAACTTCTCCTCCTATGAGTAGAAACCCTCATGTATTTCCCAGCCCATTTTTCTCCCTGTTCTCAACATGAACATCAACTGGTTCAGGCCATGAATTTCAAGTCATTCCAGATCATCCACCCTTCTGTTTCATATTTAAGCAGCTTCCTAGAAAATTCCTGGACTCTTGTATCCCCCCATGGGTTCCTCACACCCACAAAGAGCAGAGAAAGTAGCTTCCACCAGGCAGGAGAGCTGGGAAGTCTCCCCCATCCCATATTTTATATCCATATTTTATATCCATATTTTACCTTTATTTTTTTCTACCCACCCATTAATTAAATTCCCTGGGTTTTTAATCACCATTCCCTTTTTTTTTTTTTTTTTGCAAAGCCTCAGTTGCTCCAGGGACATGAGATCAACATCTGGGGATGGATCCTGGAGCCCTGAGGTCAATTAAAAGTTATCAGACAATCACTGCTGCAATTACACCACGATTTGGAGGGAACAGGGAGCTTTTCACTTGTCTTTGATTTCACCACAGCTAATGCTGCCTTTGTCAGATAAGGATTGAGCCCATATATTTAAAGTTCCAACAATTTTAGATAAATCAAGCCCAGTATGAAATTTTAATCATCTCCTTTGCTGAGTGATGGCAAAGAACGGCAAGGACTGCTGGAGGTTTCTCTTTGATTCAGAAATACAGAACCACTCCAACAGGAAGAAAGTTAGATACCAGTTAATTTGCTATTTAGCAGTTTTTACATCAAGAAATATGCGGATAAATGCCTTTTCTTGAAATAAAAAATGCTTAGCATTTCCCAAAAGTTTGATTTTACTAGGTACTCTTTTAGTCTTATAGACTTGTCAAAAATAGTGATAATTTTTTGCAACTCCTCCTCAAAATATTGTGTGTCTGAGAAGCACAGTGCAAGAATTGTGTAGGAATGTAGGTGGAAGGGCTGAGTAATAAAAATGAGGCACAGTTTTCCCTTTGGAAGTAGCAGAGAACACAGATTACACTGGAACCAAGATATGGATGGAAGCATCTCTGAAACCATTAAGAAATCTGTATAAATGTTCTGATAAGCATAATTTTATCTCATGTCTTTTTTATAAAGTCAAAATGGTATCAGGAACATTATTCCCGGTGTTTCCTGGTGTGATGCTGGTGGTAAATAAGCACAAATTTTTAAATTAGATTTACCATTTTTTGCACTTAAGCTTTTTTGGTTATAGTCAGCAGAAGGTTTATCACCAACTAACTCAGTGAATTTTACTTTTTTTTTTTTTTACTTCCAGCCTATCCATGAACACCCTGCAGTGTTTCCAGCAACGTTTTGATTTTTTTTGCTTGATTTCATGTGCTGTCTTTTCCTGCACTTCCATTCAATATCCAGAGCAATCACCCAATCCTGCATTTTCATACAAGTTGGGAATTGAGGGTGTTTTCCCCTCCATAATCTTCTCAGGGAGGAGTCACTGGAACCAATAAATAAATCCAAGGGCAGCATAAGCAGCATTGGTTAGAAGAACATTTTAATATTTCAGCCCAGCACAGAGTGCTGCACTAAAAGGAGATAAAGAGATTCAAATCCAATCCAAATCCAAGCAGCACGAGGATAACTGGAGCACACAAATGAAAGGGAGGGAACAGAGCACAAAGGCTACAAGGCTTGCAAATGACATCAAATATGTTCATAATCATTGCATCAAGCTGGAGAACCATTCCCAGTAATCCCAAAAATCCACCCTGGGCACAGAAATTGCAGCTCTGCTCTCGTGTCCTTTTCCCTGGAATGCTCTTCCTTGGCTCAGTGCAGATTCTGCCTCAAAGGTGGGGTGGGATTAAAAACTCCTTCACCCTCTGCTGCCTTGTTCACAGGCAAGAGTTTTTACACTTCCCATTTTCTTCCTCACTGGAAGTGCTGTACATCAAGGGGGGTTTTGCAAATCCTTTTCCCAATTACAACAAAGCCTCAGGTGGCTTGGCAGGACATTTCCATTTGAACGCAAATAATCTAAGAAATATAGAACACAATGAGGTCATAAAAATATTGATATTTTTATATAGCAGCATGCTGAAAAGAGAATTTATTAAATCATGTGATCACTCACAGTCCTTGAGCTCCTAGGGAGCTGATCAATTCCGCATCAGAACATAGGAAATTTTTTAAAGTTTAGGTTCTGAAACAACTGGTGAAAGAAAAACAATCCAGAATGTATTTCCCATAACTGAGGAAAAATATTCTACAATGGTTGCATGAAGAAATTCACAAGAATACATCGATGATCTCTGCCTTAATGGGCTTATGTTAAAAATCCCCTAAAATAATTATCCAGATTTCTGTGTATTAATAC
>JAYDZK010000032.1:2315693-2341869 GCA_034509185.1 Euphonia xanthogaster | reverse complement strand
TTAATACACTGCAGAACACACAAAGTCATTAAATCATTGTCTACCACATGAATTCATTAATTCTCTTTGTTCAGTCATGTAAACATATTAATTAGGGAAAAAGCCACACCAGGAGCTGAACTCCTGATCTATATGCAAAGTTTAATAATCATTGTACCATGGTGATTAGAATGATTATGGGGATACTGTGAAGAATTCATTTGCAGCAGCTAAGCCAACGTCTTCACATTTGTTTGGAAAAACAATTATAGATCTTAATTGGGAGCCATGCAATGATGACAGCAGTTATTTCAGTGATTGATTCTGAAATTAAAGAGAACTGGCAAATTAAGTGCCAGAATATCTTAGATTAGAAAATGGAAAGCTTTAGACAACTTGGAGCATATGTAAATCCTGAAATATGGCAAAATGCTAACACTAATATCCTAAAATAACAGCAAAACCTCAACCAACTAAAAAAAAAAACCAAAAAGGAATAGAGGAGACCTACAGAAACACCAAAAATCAGCTGGAATTTTTAGGAAGAATTCCTGAGAGTTGCACACAATTTTTTCAGTGTGGATGCATCCATGGAAGGGGAGACAGCAACCCAAAGAAATGATTTCATGTATTAGAATTTGCTCACAGAATTCCATTGAGTTCATATTTAATCAGTCATTATCTCTCAAAACAACAAGTGCTCGCTTGAAGGTCAGGGCACTCCCAGTACTTTGAGCACAGAATTGCATTTCAGAGCCCAGTGTGGAAATCCTCCAGCACAAAACCAGCTCCTGAGCAGTGTGGGTGTGTGGAGAGAGGGCTGGGAGGGGACTGACAGAATCCTGTGCTGTGTATCCAGGTCAGATTTCCAGGGATAAATTGTGAGTTTGCTTCAGTTTGTTACCTGAGGGAACTGCCCTCACTGCCAGGAGCTCTGCAAATAAGCAGAAATGGATCATTTTTACGCTGCGATCCTTCAGGTAATTAACAAGGAGATGGTTGCCCTTGGTTTGGGTGCTGCCAGGAACCCAAAGTGAGCCATTGGCAATTTCTGTGTGAACCTTCCACCCAGTGGAGGGCTTGGAATCACACCCGGAGATCAGCACAAATGATAAAGGCTGAGGAGGTGGCTCTGATATAAAATCAGGAGAAGGGAATACCTGGTTGTGTCATTTTAGGATTGCTGACCACCTAAAAAGTGGCATTAACAACTCCAAAACTTGCAGGCCTCAGTGGCTGAGTCCTTTATCCTTCCTTTGGCCCCCACATGAGCAGGGAAAATTCAACCCTAGCGTGACTAACGGCAAAGCCACAAAAAATTCCCTTCCTGAAACACGTAATATTTATTTTCTTTGAAAGAGAAATTGTATTTTGACATCTGTAAACAGCTGGGTAATGCTGCAGACACGATCCATTTTCTGCTTAGTGGACTAATGGGGACAAATGAAGATTTAAAATAGCAGTGTTCTCATCATTAAATGATCAGTCTCAGACTTGCTGCATAAAAACTTCCCTCTCAGCTCTTGTTCTGCCCTCTCAAGTGCAATCCTTCCTGATCTACATCTCCAAAGCATTTTGGTTGCCAAATTCATGATTAATCATTTGCAAGGACTGTAAAGCAAATTCATACTATAAAAATAAAGTAGTTGTAGACAAGGTATAAACCCCCATCCGGATTGAATGGATAACTTTGTTTGAATAAGTTATAATTACTTTTTGTGGACATTTGGGTGAACACTGGTGACTGAAGTAAAGATTTTCCAAAGAATGCCATTATTGCTATCATTATGATTGATGTAAGAAGCAGTCATGTGTGAAAAATGATCTAATTTTGTGATATTTAACTACATTTTTATCATTACAGGTATGCTACAGCACACTATTTAAGATAAATATGAATAGGCTCTGTAAATTATAAGCATAATTTGATTTTTTTCCCCTCAAAGGTGGAAGCAAAATGGCACAGATATTGATCTTACCATGAGTTATCACTACAGGTTGGTTGGAGGCAGCTTGGCAATCAATAACCCACATAAAAATCAGGATATTGGAACATACCAGTGTTTGGCCACAAATTCATTTGGAACAATTCTGAGCAGGAAGGCAAAGCTTCAATTTGCATGTAAGTTGGGAAGATCATATTTATTAGAGCATTATTTTCCTATTAATTCTGCACATGGACTGTAATTTATTGGGTAATTAAGGGATCATTGGGGACTCTGTCCAAAAGGTTTGACTTCCTTCTGCACTGCTTATTCCTAAGAAAACCCCAAAATGTTCCTAGTAAATATTAATAACAAAACCAGACATCTGATGGCTGCTGCCCTCGGGAGCCAGAATAAAAATCAGGAAATTGAAAGGTCAAGGAAGATGAGTGCAATTATCTTCACTTAATAAAGGTGTTCTCACTTTTTGGGACAGTGGTTTTGTTGTTATCCCCCAGGTAGCTTCAGCTGGGGTGGGGGGGTGGGAAATTGTTGCCAAAAGTTGAGCTTTGAGTTTTCTGTAGCTAATGAGGTCTAATTGAGACACAAAACATTGTTCCCCTAATTAGCACACTGATTTTAATTTTTTTTGTTACGTTACCAAAGAAAAACTCCTTTTCCTTACACAATGTGTAAAAGTGTGAGCTGCTCTCTGAAATATTTCATATTTCAGCTCCCTCAGGTCGAGCACATTGCCTGTCTTGAGATGATTTAAAGTTTATTTCATCTTTGCTCCCCGTTTCACTCCTTCACAACTTCACAACCTTTTCCCCAAGGTTTGGACACGGTGACCGAGTTCTGTGAATGCCCTGGGGAGGGGGGGAACGACAGTGCCAACCAAAAAACCTCCAGATATTCCCTCCAGCCCTTCTGTCTTTCAGTCTAAAGCTCAGAGCAGTCTGTTGCTGGGAGAAAGCAATTGTTTTCAAAGCTCATTAATAAAACATGTGACTAAAGCCAACCTTGTGTCACTATTTCAGACACCAGCAAACGGATTAATTATTAATCTTGTTCCATTTCTCAGAGCAAACCTCGAGTCACAGGGGTTACAAAAAGGAGACATCAGAGGTCAGGCTGGCTCACAGAGTGTGTTTCAGCAGGGCTGATCAAAAGGTGTATCACTGGTACCTCATTTAATAATGTTTTACCCTGAATTTCTCAAACAGCTTTGATTTCCAAGCTGGTCAAATGTAAAAAAAAAAAAAATAGATTCATTATTTACCACTTTTTCTGCTGGAACATTTTTTCAAGCCAGACTTCCTGTGTGGAAATTTTTTTTGAGATTTGGAGGTGAAAGTTGGTTAGTGACAGAACAACTTCCATTTTAGAAAGGGGCAAGAATAGACAGCCACCTCAAAATTGTCCATGGAGTCTGCAATCCCCAAGGATCCAAGGCAGGCCAGGCAAGGAGCTGGGAAAAGATCTAAGGAAAGGGAATATCCTTAAATGAAGGCAGAAACAAGGTGTAAAAAAAAATATATTGAAAAAAAAAAGTGGGAAGAAGAAAGGAAAAACAGGAATATCTGTGAAAGAAAGAAGGCTCTGGTGATTATTCAGCATTTTATATCAAGCAGTTCCTTTATTTAAGCTTTATACCCCCACCCAAACACTTCCCAAAGTTCCTGCAGGGAGCAGATCCCAGAGCTGGGTCTGGTTTGCCCCCAGCCCTCAGCCTGCTCCAGTCCTCCAGCTCCAACAGCACCACAGAATCCTAAATTTATTCCCTAATCAAGCACCACACCACTTTTCCAGTAGTGGTGGCAGATATTTACCTCCTTCCCCATGGAGAAGCGAGAGGACAGACAAATCAAAGGCTGTTATTTACACTGACAAGCCCAAATTCACAGGAAAATGCTTCAATTTAGCAGCATTGCTGCAGAACTGGGAGTTTTAAGTTGTCTTACAATAGGAAAAAACCCCACAGTACATGGAAAATGTCATAATGACCTGATGAGAATAGTGGAACAAATTACCTTGAAACACTTATTTCACAGTCAACATTTCCTTGTTTCTTATTTTCATGTTGCCATCCAATTTAATTCTTTGTTTCAACCAATACTTCAGGCTATATCTTAAAATCCAGGCAGGCAGGCACGTTGCTGTGATGACACTTTCATTCAACACCTCACAAAATGGGATTTTTCCCTGGACTGGAATGCCTGGCATATTATTGCAATCTCCCTGATAAAGAATTGAGTCAAAGCTATTATCCAAGTACCAGGGTTTGTGTGTATTTGTCTCTTTACTACAAGTTAACTAGCTCTGAGTTGGAGTTTGAATTAATGATGCCTCCAGAAACCTATTCAACATGTCAACTTAATATATAAAAAATACTTTTTTCCTCTGTTCAAGATAGGAAGTTCTCCGAGAAGCAAAATAAATGCGGGACGAGATTAGAAATATGTCTTCAGATTCAGCTGGAGTTGGGTGCTTATCCTCTACTAAAACCAGAGCTGTCAAAGGAAAGCTGCAGGAGGAATATTATACAGAAGGCAGTGGCATAGATTATTAAAGCTACAAGCTGAAAATGAGAGGCAGTGTCAGGGAGAGGGAGCACGTAAATGCATGAGGGGGATGCAAGGATGGCAGGCCCCTGGCATCCCCCCTTCCTGCACGAGGCTTCTTTTGTCACAAACAAACTCAAAAGCTCCCTCTAAACCCTGCACATCTCCTGCTCCCCTGCCTGCAGTACGTTTGCAGCAGCCCACGTGTGTTTTTGCAGTTGTTGGGGTGGAGGTTTGTAAAGCTTTGGTGTCAGGTCTTGGCTCGTGCAGCCAGCGCCAAGCACAGGAGCAGGGTCCTTGTCCTCGTCCTTGCCCTCGTCCTCGTCCTTGTCCTTGACTTGTCCTTGTCCTTGTCCTTGTCCTTGACTTGTCCTTGTCCTTGTCCTTGTCCTCGTCCTCGTCCTTGCCCTCGTCCTTGTCCTTGTCCTCATCCTCGTCCTTGTCCTTGACTTGTCCTTGTCCTTGCCCTCATCCTCGTCCTTGTCCTTGCCCTCATCCTCGTCCTTGTCCTTGTCCTTGACCTTGTCCTTGTCCTCGTCCTTGTCCTTGTCCTCGTCCTCATCCCTGTCCTCGTCCTTGTCCTTCTCCTTGTCCTTGCCTTGTCCTTGTCCTCGTCCCTGTCCTTGTCCTTGCCCTTGTCCTTGTCCTTGTCCTTGTCCTTGCCCTTGTCCTTGTCCTTGTCCTCGTCCTCATCCCTGTCCTCGTCCTTGTCCTTGCCCTTGTCCTTGTCCTTGTCCTCGTCCTCGTCCCTGTCCTTGTCCTTGCCCTTGTCCTTGCCCTTGTCCTTGTCCTCGTCCTCGTCCCTGTCCTTGTCCTTGTCCTTGCCCTCGTCCTCGTCCTCGTCCTCGTCCTCGTCCTCATCCTTGTCCTCGTCCTTGTCCTTGACTTGTCCTTGTCCTTGTCCAGGCTGGGGTCATGGCCTGCCACCCACAGGGCTTCTCCCCTGCCAGCTCAGTGGTGACACCCAGCACAAGGTCACCTGGAACTCTTCAGCTCAGCCTGAAATGAAGTCAGAGGTTTGGGAAGTTCATCTTGGAGCTAAGCCCGACACAGCTTGAAGGAGGAGATGAGGGCATGGGAGCTTTTCCTTCAGCTTTTCCACAGCTCAGAATCACAGAATCAGTAGAGGACACAGTTTTAAGCTGCACCAGGGGAAGTTTAGGGGGAAAAGTTCTTCACAGAACGAGTGGCTGGGAATTGGAATGGGCTGCCCAGGGAGGTGGTGGAGTCACCATCCCTGGAGGGGTTAAAAAAGGCTGGATGAGGCCCTCGGTGCCACAGTGTAGCTCATGGGGGGGTGTTAGGTCATAGGTTGGAGCTCTTTTCCATCTTTAATCATAGAATCACAGAATTAACAGGGTTGGAAAAGGCCTTTGAGATCATCAAGTCCAGCCTTTGCCCAATCTCCCCCTGCTCATAAACTGTGTCACACAATGCCACATCCACTCATTTTTTGAACACTTCCAAGGATGGGGACTCCATCACTTCCAGGAGCTGCCCGTTCCAAAGCTTGGCCACTCATTCAGTGGTGAATTTTTTCCTTTGAAGGCATTTTTGTTGAAGGCATTTCACAGCTTAAAAAAAAAAAAAAAAAAAGACAAACAAAAAACCTGTTGGGGAAAACTGCTTCAGTATGGCTTCAACCAGAACTTTCTCCCAAGGCACACAGGGGATTTGCTTTAATTATTTCCTCAGTTTTAAGCAAAAATAACTGTGTGCAAACAACTGGTCTTGAGGGAAATCCCTGTAACAGGCTGCATGAAACAGCCCGTCCAGGCCTGTTACTTGTTCTTTTAGCTCTCAAGCACATCTATAGCAGAGGCATTAAGGGATATGCAGGAGAATTAAGAAGTGCAATTAAACAAACCAGGATAAAAAAGGACTCCACAATGAAAAAGAATCAAATGCAAACCTAATTCATAATTATTCAGGGCATAAACCCAGAAAATTCAGTATTAATTGAAAGCATCTTGTTGCTTAGGGATCTTAAATTAGATTCTCAGTCAAATTATTCTACCCTTGATGATATAAGTCATGATAATTGCAGCTTTCTCGGACCTGAAATTTTGAGAAACAACAACCACAATCTAATTTCATGCCTAGAATTGGTCACTTTGCCCCGAACCTCACAGAAGGGCACACAGTGGAGCCATTAGAGCCTGCATTTTAAAGTTCCCCACAATGCTACAGACCCAGGGAGGATTTCTCCTTGGAGTTTTTGGGCTCCAACCAAATTCTCCTGGTTTTCAAAGTGGTCCTCAAGGGCTTTGCTTGGTGCTTATTCCCAACAGCATTTTCCTGACACTGCCACCCTCCCTGCTCTTGGCCAGTGATGATGTGCTCACAGCAGTGTGGCTGAGAGTGACAGTGCTGGAGCACTTGGAATGAAATCTGCAGCTCCCAAGAGCTTCCACATGCTTTTTGTCAGAGACACAAGACACAGTTTTGCTGAAATAACAAATTAGAGGCAATGATTCCTCCTGGACTGAGTTTTTGTCATTCTGAAACACAAAAACAACAGCCCATCATTAGCATTTAACCATTTCAGGGAGGAATATATTAAACCAAATCAAACCCATTTAGTGTTTGCTGGATGGTGGCAGGCTGAGCTTTGGCAGAGCCCTGTTGGAGGGGCTGGCTGGGAGATGCTCAGCCAGCTTGAGAGCCCACTTTTCATCTGATTACTTCATCGTGTTATTTACCTCTGAGTGCTCACAAATTGCAGAAACATCACAAAGCAATCCAGCAGCCTCAGGATGTCATAACCCTTTTCACTGGCAGTGCATGCTTTGAAACAGAAAATGGAAAAATCAATAAGCTTGGATCAGATAGGCTGAATTTGCAAAGTCTGGACATGCATGAATTTAAGGCTAAATGGCACCTACACTTCTGGCTGGGTTGTGTTGTGGTGCTGCATGTGTCCAGAAATCCCCCTGCAACAATTGTATTTGATTAAAAGGTGTGCTAGCTGTTGTAACTACCACCTGGAGTAAAGCTCTCTGGGTCTTTAGGCTGATTGTTAATTCATCACAGCACACGAGGGCTGGAATACTGATCAGGCTGCTTGGCGGACGATTGCAGGAATGAACTCTGGCAGTGCCTTTCTTTCTCAAAAGGAGGCATAAACTGCTCAGTTCAGCACTCAACAGGCATTCAGGGATGACCAGCTGATAACTGAGGAGCAGGAAGCAGGAAGAGCTCAGCTTCCCAATGCCAGGAAAAGTTCATCATCAAAAATACATCCCCAAAAGTTTGACTCGGCTTTCTAAATTCCCTTTTCCCCTTCAGGGACATGTGAGGTAAAGCCACAGAATTGCCTCTACCTACAGAGAATCATGGAATGGCCTGGTTGGAAGGGACATTAAAGATCATCCACTTCCACCCTCTGCCACTTTTCACTACCCCAGATTGCTCCAAGCCCCATCCAGCCTGGCCTTGGACACTTCCAGAGATGGGGCAGCCACAGCATCTCTGGGTACCCTGTGCCAGGGCCTCAGCGCCCTCACAGGGAGGAATTTCTTCCCAAAATCTCACCTAACCCTGCCCTCTGGCAGTTTGGGAGCTATTCCCCCTTGTCTTGTCCTTTCAGGACCTTTCCAAAGTCTCTCTCCTTCTTTCTTGTAGCTCCCTTCAGGCACTGGAAGGCCACCATGAGGTCACCCCAGAGCTTCTGCTCTCGAGGCTGAGCAATCCCAGTTCTCTCAGTCTCTATCCTCATTCTAGCACCACTCTCCACCCTACACATGCTGAGTAATGCACTGACCCCACCTGTTGTAAAAAGGTGCCTTTCTGTGTAATCCTAGAATGGTTTGGGAGGGACCTTCGAGTCGATCTCATTCCAACCCCACTTCCTCTGATGCAGAAACACATCTCAGCTGCAGACACGTGGAGAAGCAGCCACAAAATTCTCCTTTGCACGCTCTGCACAGCCCTCCTGGTGATCCTGGTAACACTTCCCAGTCCTCCCTTCAGCTGGGGAGGAACAAATGCAACCTGCAGTGGGAACATTTGCTGTGGATCGATCCTGTCTGGAGGATGGAAGTGCTGCTGTCATCTCTTCCATATGTCACTAAACAGGCTCACAGCTCAAAATTGCCTTTTGGACTTTTAAGCACAGGTAGAATCCAATAACCCTGCAGCAGCAGCAGCAGCAGCAGCCACCCTCCCTGGTGTGGGGAGCTGAGGGCCAGGTTCTGAGCAGAATGAGTCACAGAAAATAAACTCTGTATTTTGTCAAAATTCTGCTTGGAGTGGAAAGAAAGAGCACTCTCATTCATCACTTCTGATTGTTATGGACACTCGGTGCCAATGCTCCAGCTCTCTCTGCAGCAGCTCCCGTGGCAGGAGACCACACCAAGGTCTTTGCTTAATGGATGCTCTCCTTGGAGCAGACCCAGCAGCCTCAGGCTTGTTTTCTTTTTTTTGCCCCTTTACTTCACAGAGTTTCTTCAGAAAATCAGGAAAAACCTGGTGAGAACCACTGTTGTAAGGGATATGATATTTCCAGGAGTAACAGCCCCAACTCTCCCAGCTGTCTTCACAGGAGAACTGCTCCAGCCCTCTGATCAATTTGGTAGCCTCCTCTGGCTGGTTCCAACTGGGAGGGCTCTCTAAGAGGTCACTGGCCTGCTCTACCCACCCAAACTGGGGCACTGGGCATCCTTCAAGGCCACTTTGAGCAGAACACATGCAGAGAACCCTCTGAAGCGCTGCAATTCAATCACTCCAAGACCAAAACCACTGCAAGACCTCACCGTGCTGAGCTCATCCCCCTGCTGAGCTTCCCAATGTTTATTTCCTTGCAGAATTCTGTGCACACAGAGCCCTTCATAAGCTCCAGGAAAAGCAGGAACCACCACTCAGCAGTGATGAAGCAGGAAGCCTGGAAGGGTTTCACCTGCCTGCTGACAGGACAAGGCAGGGTGATAATAGAACTTCTATTTTAAAACTCTGGTATCACAAGAATGGGATTATGCAAATCTCCTGACATTCCTGAAGACACAGAGAACAGCCTGGAATCTTAAAACCAGAAGATATCTCCATGAGGAAGGGGGTTTACTTTTCCCATCATTCTCTCTTTTAGTCTCCTCTGCGTTCTCAGAGCCCACATGATGTCCACTGACACCAAGTGTCCTGTTTATTTTAAATTGTAACAGGACCAGGCACATCAGAAATTCCACTTTTTTTGCCCCTCCAATGGTTTAAACATCTCTCTCAGAGTACTTAACCACTGTGTTCAAGGCTCTGCTCTATCAGCACTTGGTTAAAGCTGCTTTATTCCAGGTTAGTTCCTTAGACTTTTATTATAAAAGGAGGTTTTTTATCTGTGAAACAGAGATCTACATTGCAGAGAGGTTGTAAGGAGCATTACAGGCAGCAAACCAGGCAGATAAAGCAGCAATAGGGAACATAGAAGTATTTGAAGATTATCTTTTAGTTCTATATTACTTACTCTTCTTTAGGTCCTTTAAAAGTGTTTATCCTAAATCAACCCATTGCCAGTTGTATTGGAAAAGCAATATATGTGATTGAGATATGGTGGGGAACAAAGCATCCACAGGTCCCAGAGCTGATAGATTCTGATTGATAAAATTTAATACTGGGGAAGGATAAAACCTGTCTATGTTTGCAGTCTAGATCTGCTATTTTATCTGTTCTCCTTTCATTACAGACAAGATGATGTAGATTCCAATACATTATTGAGTGAAATATCCACGATGTTCACATCAGATTGTTCATTTTTTGGCGTGACAAAAAAAGTTACAGTGGAGGTTTGCAAGGGAAAAAAAATACTAAATTATTTGGAATAAATGATTGGCCCTTTTTTTCCTAATAAAAATAATGAAATTAATTGATGAGTTCTTTTTGCAGTGAAGGGTGGTCCTGTGTAATGTTTGAAGGCAGCAGATAAAATGTCTATTCTGTACCTGATACTGGAGAAGGAGGAACAGTGTGTAACATCTGGACTTTTCATGGAGTGAAGGAATGAGGTCACAGGTGTTGCTTTTCTCAACAGCAAAACCACATCTGGCACAGAGAATGCACTGACTGTAAATATCCATTTCTAAATGCTACAGCAAGAACAAATAATGTAACCTACACCTGGAATCCCAGTGACAGGATTCACATCCAAAACTCCCCTCCATCGATCGCCCGGGTAAATCTTGAAATTCCCACTGGAAGGAATTATTTGGGGGCTTTGCAGCTGAAATGAGGGAGGTAAATAAGGGGCTGGGGGTAGCTCAGGATATTTCTACAAGAAGTAATTCTGTGCTGGATCAAGATCTTCAGAGGGCTGGGCAGGAATTTGGGAAGGGCTGAAACGGGCATGGACATTGTCAGCAGTGTGTGAGAGCTCTTTCTTCCTTGCCACTTTTCCTCTCTTCCTTGCCATTTTTTGTTGAATGTATTACAAGCCTTGATTATTATTTTGTTGGTAGGAGCATCATAGAATGAATTATTTGCCTGAAGTGGGGCTGCACCCATCAGAGCCCAGGGCAGGGATGCCAGAGGTGCTTCCTGCAGGACCAGGGTACGGCTACGTGTCCCAAACAACACGGTCAAGATCTGAGGGAAGGGAGAAGTTCCTGAACCATCTCCTCGTAGTTAAAAACAGATTGCTGTGGGAGCAGTGGGAAATATGAGGGAGAAGAGGGTTTGGATCAGAATTAACCCCCTGCCAAAAGGACATTTGCCACAGCAGCCAGGGCCATGTCCCCTGGAAGTCAGGAGAATCACTGTAGTTGTGCCAGGGAGAAATCCAACCCCTGAGGTTCAGTCCAGGGAGAGAAATCTGTCTTTAAGAGCTCTCCAATCTGGAGAAAACTCCTGCAGACGGCGAAGTGACTCTGGTGATGACAGGTGACAAATGAACTGCGCCGTGACAAGTGAGAAAACTGTTCAGGAATATAAAATATTTAACAAATATTCCCTCTGTGCCCCTCCCTGGGAGAGGGGCAGCTCCTCAGCTGTGCCTCTGGCCTGCAGATGGGCTTTGGAGCAGGAGCCCTAAGGCTGTGTCAACACTTACTGCTCAGAGCAAGTCCTGTGCTCAGCTCAGAAGAGAAATTTAATATTTTATGCTGCTAACTCTGTAAAAGCAGGGGGGGAAAAAAACAAAGGCCAGATGTAGACCAGCTCTACAGCTTCCCAGCATATGTTTCTGTGCTCTGGGTTCATTGGTGCATGAACAAAAATCAAGCCAGCTCAGGGTTTTTCCCCCTCTCACCTCACCCTCCCTTGTTTAATTTAATTGTGACCTTCCACTTTCTTCCTCTAGAGAAGCTTGATATTACCTTGTAAAGGGCATTTTCACTCTTTAATTGAATAAGACAATCAGACTGTGGCAGAAATTATTGTTCCCCACCTTGAGAATGAGTGCCTGGATTGGCCATTCAGATCATTTAAGCTGAATTGAGGACCAGGGGCCTGTGGTCATCCTGAAGTGTAAATTACAGGTCCTTGCCCTTGGAAGCTCCAAAGTAATTTAACTAAATAAGGAAGCACCCATGAAGGTCTTTGGATGATTACACAGCCAAGGACAGGGCCAGTGATTGTGCTTTTCCCTCTCTTTTTGACAAGCAACTCCATCAGGGAGTTTTGGGGGACAGGGCAGCTTTCCCTTTACCCACTCCGGGATGCAGGGCTCCCCTAGGGTGGAAATGAGAACAAAAGTGGGAATTCCAGGGGATTTTTAACCTGTCCTGGTGAAAGGAGACACTCAGGCATTGCCCAGGCTGCTCCTGGCTGACTCAGCTCCAAATCTTCCAGACCTGAGGTGCTAAAGGCTCATGAGTGCTTCAGATGGAGCAGGGGAACTCAGCAGGTGTTGAGGAGAAAATCCAAGTATTTAAAAGGCAGGAAATGGGAAATAGTAAGCGGCTTTCAGACACCTTAATTAGAGATAACACCACTCTTAATCTCAGAATTGAATTCATAGAAAATCAATTAGAACATTTAAAAAATTGAGATTAGATGCTAACGGGGAAAGATTAATGTATTGACAGTATTATCAAGACAAAGGAACTGTCAGAGGGTTTGTTCAGCAAGTTTAGTGCAGTTTGGAAAGCTGAAAAAGAGAGTTTACTTTGCAGTGGAAGTTGGAGGGAAGGAGATTAGACATTCCTTTGGGAGATACTTGGAGAAAGAAGGATATTTCCAGAACACATCCTGTAGTATCCGGGCTGCAAGAGATTGGTGCTCATCTCCTTCAAGGCAATTCAGTGCAAAAATACTCAGGAGAAGCCAAGAACAGGGATTGATGTCCAGGAGGGGTCTGGAATGGGCTGGATAGGCACAGCCTGTAGCTAAAAGGGCTTTAACCCCAAATTTTTTGGGACTTCCTTTATGTGAGAGAAGAAATAGCAAAGCCAAAATCTGGAAGCATGGGGCCTTCCAGAATTTGAGATAATTTTAAAGATTCATTTTTGTTATCTGTAGTTACAACAGACCTAAATTCTCTGATTCAGGCACCAAATTCAGCCCCAACTGGGGCCCCTAATTCATTACAGCCAGAGCAAAGGAAGGTAACTGATTGCCAGCTGATAACACAGGCACTGGAAATACTCCCAGCAAACCATAACCAGGAGCTTTCTTGGGAAAGTGCTGAGCTTTGCACCCCATTTCCCTGTGAGGAAACTCCTGCTGTGCTGCATCACTGCAGGAACACCTCTCCTATTGCAATATATCACAGGCTATAAGAGACACAGAAGGAAAAAAAAGGGAGCAGAAGTGATCTATCACAATTTGACACAGGCACATGGAAATGTGAGGAATTGTATTGATTTGTCCTCAGGAGCGTGGCTAATTTGTAAGGAGCTCTTACTCCTCATGCCTTAACATTCATTGCACATTTCAATACCAAGTAATTACAACCATTATATTTGGGATTATGTAATGACAAAACATTTATGAGGGGGAAAAAAATATCAAAAGTTCAAGAAAGCATGAAATCACATTAATTCAGATGAACTGTGGTAATTATGCAAGGTGATAAATTGGAGTTTCTCTAATTGTCTGAAACAATTTCCTATATTAAACCACCCAAGTTTCCTTGGTTTCCTTGGAGAAGTTCTATGCTCCTTCTTTGGATGGACTGGTTTGGAATGGGTGGATTTGGGTGGACTGTCCCTGAGCAGGTTCAGGAATTTCAGACACAATTGGGAGGTTGAAATGAATGAGTTGCTGCTTGTGATTTGGTTTTTGGTCCTATCCAATATATTTAAGAAGCAGTTTCCTAATCCCAGGAAAACTGACCTTTCACTCTGTTGTGTAGTTAAACTGCTACTCCAACACTGTAAGGCAGTTTTAAATTAAAATAAACCAAACAAAAAACTCAGATGTGTGGGCAATAGTGGGGAAATTAGAATAAATATATTAATGAGCAGTCAGCAACTGGATGTTACTTGGAGCAACCTGGTCTAGTGGAAGGTGTCCCTGCCCATGGCAGGGGGTGGAACAGGATGGGCTTTAAGGCCCATTTATGATTATCTCTATTATTAGGAGCTTTAAAACATTGAGAAATAAATAATATTCGGCTGAACCTATTAATTAACCTATTAATTAATGGAATTGCTTCAGCAGGAAAGTTTTCTGTCCACCACTTCCATTTTGTTGCTGTCTCCAGAGACCATTGTTTCAGGCAAACACCTCCCCCAGGCTGGGTTTGCTTCTCTCACTGGCAGCTTTGTGCTCAGCAAAGTGACACCCACGGTCACCTTCACCCAACACTGATATTCTTCTCAACCTCTGCTTTTATCCTGTTTGAAATCTACCTGGAAGACTTTCAGGCCATAAATCAGGATAAAGGCAGGTTGGACAGGGCTTGGAGCACCCTGGGATAGTGGAAGGTGTCCCTGCCCGTGGCAGGGGTGGACTGGGATGGGCTTTAAGGTTCTTCCAGTCCAAACCTTCTGTAATTCCATGATGACAGCCTTGACCCCAGAGGGTAAAGTTGGGTTACACCAGGTGAAAAACGCTCTGGCCCATTTCTTCTCCCCACTCCTCCCTTCATTCCTGACAGCCTCCTCCACCTCAAGAATTCCTGCTCCCACCACAGAAAGCCATTCCCTGACTCCACCCCACAAAATGCCATATGTTTGGGGTGCTGTGAGCACAGCCCCTCCTCGCTCAGCCCTGCAACACTCCCAGCAGGAGAGGGGCCGTGCCCCCGCAGCTGAGCCCTTACATTCCCGCTCTTCCCTGGGAAGGATCACTTGTGCATCTGAGCATTTTGCTCAGCCCCCACGACCTCATTATCTCACCCAACTGATTAATCCTGCTCCACCAAGAGGAGTCTGCCAACACGCACAGATCCAGGGGAAGAAAAAAAAAAAAAGTGTTTTTTTTGTTAAAACTCGCAGCTGAGAGAGCAATGGAGTGTGAGGGAACTCGTTGTTCTTCAAGTGAGATAAATACAGACAAAGAATGAAAGGAATTATGTAGGAACTAGGTGATAATTTATTTATAGATCTCTGCAGAAACACTGAAGTTAGCAAATATACCATCTGTTAAATAGTCATCTTATTCCTAAGTGCATATTAGCAATCTAAATGTGTGCCAAACACCTGATCTTAGCCTTCTTAGTTGATACTCTTTTTGACAAGCAACATTCTGCTTTATTAGGTTATGTCATGTTACGTTATAGAGCTGTGCTAGGGAACAGGAGCTGGAAGAACACAGTGCTTGTGCTCTCCTGGTGTAAATGAACACCCATGAACAGCCAGGGCAAGGAGAAGGGGTTTTGACAGCAGCCAGAATTTCAGAATAACAAGAACAAAGTAGAATATCTGTATTTGTATCCTCAGGTAATTTTTTTTTATTTTTATTTTTTTTTTGCTATATATATATATACACTTAACACATTTCAAATTGCAATAAATCATTGAAAATGCAACCCCATAGGTTGGGAAATAGATGGAGAAACCTTTGTGGCAAAGACAAACATTATTTCTGAGGGTCCACGTCTTCCCTCTCTCATCCACCTGGACTGCAAAGCAAAAGTGGATTTTTTTATAGCTCATTATTGAACCCATTTGAATGAGGTGTCACCATATTCCATGGGAGATGCTGCCTGCCTGCAGGAAGAGTCCAATAAAGATGAAAACAGAAGCAACACTGACTCTACTAATGAATTCTCTTCATCTATTTTGCCTTGGTTTGCTCTTTCAGAGGATTGGGGTTCTTTTGTTCTTCAATGATTCTTTACCACAGAAAAAGGCACCAAATAAATTCACTTTGTACAATTATCTATCAAAATCAATCAAAGCAAAAGATCATTTCTGGTTTGGCCTGTGAAATTTTGGGGAGGTGAGGGCTTCCAAAGGATGCAGAGTGATGAAGATCTCGGAGTTAAGCAGCACCATGAATTTTTAAAAGAAAATGTCTCTTTCTAAAGGCCTTTAAAAACTGGGTTAAATAAGGACATCACATATTTGTCCCTGTCATGGGCGAGATGAAGAGATTAAATGATGATTTATGTGCCTCCACAGCTGCTTTTTTATACCTATGATTAATAAGCATAAAGGGATGGAAATCTCTCCCTCACTGGAAAATCCGAGTTGCTTTGCATATCAAAACTACAAACAGGTCATGAAAGAGCCCGAACTCCTGCCCGTGGATTTTGATCCTCAAGGTTGAAAAGTGGAGATTGAAAACACACAGCCAACTCCTTCCCCACATGGATTCAGCTGAAAGGGAGTGGGTTTAGATGGGATATTGGGGAAAAAATTGTTCCCTGGGAGGGTGGGCAGGCCCTGGCACAGGGTGCCCAGAGAAATTGTGGCTGCCCCATCCCTGGCAGTGCCCAAGGCCAGGTTGGAAGGGCCTTGGAGCAGCCTGGAATGGTGGAAGGTGTCTCAGGGGTGGGGCTGGATGAGCTTGAAGGTCCCTCCCAACCCAAAGCATTCCATGATTCCGTTATACAATCAGAAATAGTCCTGCTCCCTGCAAAACAGTGGATCCCTAAGAGGTCCCATCATCCTGCTTTTAATTATTCCAGTCAGGGACACTTGTCACGCTTTTAATGGAGAGACACGGACAGGTGACACAGCACCTAAAATGAGAGTAAAACTGATAACATGACATATTGTGTCATTAAACTAAAAATTGCTACTAGCAGCTCATTACTTTCCAAAATCTATTCCCATTTCAGAGCGAGGTATTACACAGTTAATTCTCAATTGTCAGGAAAACCTTCTCCTCCTGCTGCACTGCGCTTCCTTGGTTTTTTCTCCCTCCTTTCTCAGATGTCTCAGAACAACTGAAATTTTGTTCTCAGGAAAAAAAAAATAAAATAAAAAAAGTAGGGCTGATTTCCCACAGTGGAAATATTGGGAAGAATTACTTAGAGTGCACAGATTTTCCATACTGCCCCAGAGTTTTTTGGGGGGCTTAACTCTATTTTTAAGTAGAAGTTGCAATTTGTTTTCTATTAGCAGCTGAAGAAAAGAGATAGGAAAGGGAACTGTGACCATTTTTGCTGTTAGTGCCTGAATCCTAAAAAAATCTGAATTTTTGCACCTTTCTAATATTTATTTAAAATTTTAATGTAATAAGTATGGGAATTTGAGGATCTTTTCCCCCCTTGTCCCAGGGCACAAAGCCTCAGACCAGGCACCCTGAGCATATCTTGACAGGAATTCCAGGGTCCACTTTTCCCCACCAATATTTGATGCTGGCCTTTTTCTTCTCAGAAAACAATTGCCAGGAAAAAAAGAAAATGTGGTAAAATTTCTCAGATGGAATTTTCAAAATGAGTAAATAAATCCCCAAATTCAGAGACTGGACTCTAATGAAGCCAAACTCTAATTAATCATATTACGCCCATCTACTGTTTTGTCCTTTATTTAGAATTACAGGATGGAATACAACTAAATAATTTTTTTTCCTATTTTTCTTGGCCTTTCTTGTGTTTTTTTTTTCCCCTTGGAATACCCATAATCCAAGGCAGAGCTGTAGCCAGCAGGCAATTAAAAGAACATCAGAGTTTAAAACCCTTTCCCCGTGTATTGACAGCCCCCATCTATTGTGCCATGACAGCACAAGGAGGTGCTACAGGTGCTTAATTCAATCCAGCCCCCTCTGAGCAGACAGTGTCTTCATAGGAGACCAATATCCAGGAGATGAAGAGGAGGAAAAGAAAAATTAACTGTGTAAAGTTCAGCTAAGGGGGAGAAAATTGATATATTGACATAAATAGCTGAGGCTGTACAGGTAGTAATCGTTATTGCTCTGACCAACGAGGGCTGTTTCTCTCTATTGAACTCTGGCTCAGGTTGGTGTTCAGCTGATGAAAAATGGAACAATTGTTTGAAACAAGAATCTGCAGCAAGGTAAATAAAATGAGCTTAGGGCAGGCAGTTTACAGCTCTGTGGTATAAAGAGGTTTAAGGGGAAGCTGATATTTATTGTATTAAAGCATATTTTGAATGAGTTTCGAGCAATCGTTTCCCAAATGGCTCTAAGAAAATGGGAAGGCTTCTCATTAGGATGTGAACTGGATCAAAAAGTAAATATCTTTTTTTTTTTTTAAGCACATCTATTGTGTCATGTTTTGTAATTGAATTAACAGGAATCAAGCTGATAATTCTTCAACATCTCAGTGAAACATGAGGAAGCAGCAGGTGAAAAATAGACATTAAGAGCTATAAAAATCACCAGTGGGAGATGGGCATGGACAGAAGATTCCACTGAAAGTCCTCTCTTCCTCCCCTCTAAAACCAGTGCTAAAGCTCAAGGCAATTAAAACATACCCAAGCACTGCAGCCAGTTTGGGCCAGCCCAGAATCTTAAAGAAAACAACAGATTTTTATAATCATTTAAACCTACACGCTGTGGGAGTCCTGCTGATCTTTAATTATCACTTGTATATATAGAACACAGCTGTTCTCTATTTCTATAAAAAAGGAAACACTACAAAATGCATTTTTTTTCCAACTCATGTAGATTAAGTCTTGCAAGTTCCAAAAAATATGATGCTGGAAAAAGTAATGGACTAATAGACTGGCTTTACAAATACAAATTGTGAACACAAATTCCCAAATTTGCAGTAGAAATGCTGTAAGAATAAATATTCTGTGAATGCCAAAGGACTCAGTAATGGTTGGACTGGAGGAGCTGGGAGGTCTTTTCCAGCCTTAATGATCCTGTAATTCCACGATATCAGGTTGGACGTGCTATTCTTGCATACAATTTCTCAATGAAATTAAATTCTGCTGTCCAGTACGTGGCTGTTCCTGAGTTAATAAATTGGATAAATTGGGATGCAGTTGGGAACAAATCTGATGGACAATAACCAGGCCTTGTTTTCTCCTTCTCCCTCAAGACCTGGAAAACTTCGAGATGAGAGCGAGAAGCCCGGTGTCCGTGAGAGAGGGACAAGGAGTGGTCCTGCTCTGTGGAACTCCCCCCCACCATGGAGGTACGATGGGACAGCCTGAGCAGCCCCTGCTCTGCCTCAGGAGGAGCAGAATTCCCTGGGGAATTAGCACTGGAATTTGCTCCTGCATCAATTACCTGGGTTTGCAACAAATTTGGATTGTGTTTCTTCAAAAGACACTGGGTTCATGGATTTTTAGGGCCCTTTTTTATTATTTTATTATTTTGTTTTTATTGATTTATTCATATTTATAATTTTCTATTATTTTATTATCACATTATGTTATTATTTTTATTATTTTATAACTATTTTATTTTATTTTTAGGTTTTATTTTAGTCATATTTATTATTTTCTATTATATTTAATATTTTATTTATATTACTTTACTATTTGTATTATTTTATTATCATATCAGGGAGTAGTGATGCCTTAAGGAGCTGGGACAGAGGGTAGATGGAGTTAAGAGGAATGAAGTGGATATTTATGGAAGTGCCTTCAAAGGCCACACCCTGGCAGTACCCAAGCCACAGTCATGGCTCTGCCCAGATGGCTCCAAGATGGAAGCAAAAAGGGCTTGGTCACAAGAGCTCACATTTTTATAAGTTTTAGTCCATTTGCATACAGAAGCCAACTGCCCAATTAACAGCTTCAAATGATGAAGTTTTGTCCTCCTTGCTTGCTTGCCCACCCTCCTCTTTCCACGCTGTTTGTGCTTTGGGCCTGAAGTTCGGAGAGATTGTCCTTGAGTCTCCAGCTGGAACGGGATTGTTTTGTCTTCACCACCCTGTGGAAAGATCCCAGTAACACTTGATATAAAGCTAAAAGCTGCACACCAAAACAGAACAGAGGAACTTGAAAACCAAGGTATAAATTTACCCTGTCATTCCTTGGGGCACAGCAAGGACAGCATGAAGACTCTCTGCTGACATTCCTGGTCATCCCAGGGCCTTGGTCCTCATGGAATGGCATGGAATGGAATGGCAGAAAAGCAGCCCTCAGCAATTCCTCCTACACCAAAACTGCTCCAGGTCTGCATGGAAAGGCTCCTTTCCCCTTTAGTGCTTGCTGCTGCAGTGCCCCCATTTGAATCCTGAGTCAGACACGTTGGATTTGTCTTGAAGGTTTGGGTTCTGCTCTTGAATCCCTGATTTTATCCCTTCCTGATAATCAGAGAATAATTTAGATTGGAAGGGGCTTCTGGAGAGGTGAGCTGCCTGTTTAAAGGAGGGCCTAGATCAGGTTTCATAGGAACTGTCAGTGCTTCAGATGGGCAATGAAAAGGAGTTTTCTGATGAATTATTTGGGGGTGCTCACCAGAAGCCCCATGAGATCTTCCTTTCTGGGTGGGGTAAATCCAGGTGAAAATTTCACCCAAGTAAAGCAAATATTTATTAACAGAGGGAAAACATCAATGGCATAGTTATCAAATTGGCTTGTTCTGCCCTTAAAGAATGAGCAGCTCTTGGGTTACTCACCTCCTGCTTTTGGCAGCAGTGACCACACATCCACAGGAGCTGCAGTTTTCCATGTCCTGCTCCCAGCAATCCTTCTTAAAAAAGCAGAGTTATAAGCCAAACTCCCAGGAGAAGGTAAATAGTGATGTGGAAAGAGGAGGCAGTATTTCAGAGAGGGACAAAACCCCATCAATCAACAGCAACCCCTCCAGAGCTAGGGAGAGCAAGTGTCAGCTCACTGGGTGTTTACAGCCACACGAAAGGAGGATATAATCAAGGAGATGAAGTGAAACAAGGCCCTTAAGGGCATGAAAGGCTTCAAAGAGTTCCTCAAATGTATCAGTGGGACAGGCAGAAAGACAACACATCCATCCTGCAGCCACTGAACTATCTATTTCCCTCCTGCTGCAGGGTAAAATTATGATTTGACAAATAGGAAGGAGGGGAAGAAAACATTCAGAACAAATAAATAGTTACCAGGTGAGCTCCCCCCAGATTAATTGAAGTGACAAAATGGTATCCACCAGCAAAGCCTTTCCCAGAGGGTTCCTGCAGCTGGGGCTGGGAGCTGCTGACCAGCCTGGAAAATCCATTCCCTGCAATAACAAGTCCCCATGGAACAGAGCCTGAGTCCTTTTGTCATCCCTAAACACTCTGCTCAGGACCCAGAATGATAGACCATGGGCATGGAGTACGTGGTGTGAGCCATGACAAGTCAGACACTATTCCAAGATGCTTGGGAAGTCCTTTTTGTTGAAAAGGGTTGTGTATTTAGGGGTTTGTTAATTACAACCCATGATACCTACAGGAGGAAGGATTACAAACTGTGCTTCCAGCTCACATTACAAGAGCTGTGTGCAGCACTTGAAATGTGTCAGGAATTAGAGAGATGTCAAGGAATTTGGAAGATAAGCCCTACCAGCAGGGAAAGGGTTGCCTTTCCTGTGATGTAACGACTTGAAGGAAGCCAGGAACCCTCTGTACAGCAGTTGTTTGAAGAAGCTGCTATTAATATAGGAAATTTGAAATAGGAAGCACTGGGTAAAACCTCCTGCCAACCTCTAAAAGCCAGGATAACAATAGAAGAAGAGGAATAGAAATAATAGAATGGAAAACAAGGAGGGTTCATTAATTCAATTCCTCCCCTATAACATCAAGAAGATGGAATGAGAGCTGCAGAAGTGTTTCTACCACCCATGGTCTCTAGGAAGTGTCTCACTTCTCTTTCTCACATTGCCAAGTTTGCCTGGTCCTGCACCTCAGCACTGGAGCTAAACCTCCTGCTCACAGGAAAACTCTGCAGAGCTCATCAGGACACTCAGCTGCTTATCAGACACCTAAAGTGTTGGTCCATGGTCAAAAATATTTAAAATATTTAAAGCTCAATTGGAATTAAGTTTAATTTTCCAATAGAGGTGACAAGGAAAGATGTGCTGCTTCTTTTTTGTGTGCTGGTTTCTTAGCTGAGAGCACTGCTAACCTATTTTTGTACAAGAGAAATGAGTGATTCATTTAAATAGAGGACAAAAATATATTAGTCAGCTATAAACTAAAAACAAACAAACAAACCCCACCAAGCAAACAAACAAATGTACAAAAAGGCTGCTCCAGCACCTTTCACATCAGCTTTAAAGCATCTCAGAACAAAAAGAGAATTCCACATTGCTGTGAACTAATATTAGGACTTTCAGGATTGCTCAAACACAAGCATGGAAGAAAAAAATACCCACCCAAGTTTATACCTTAGATCAATTAGGACATTAAAAATTACAGTTAACAAACAAAAAAAGATCACAGCCTGTAATCAGCTGTTAAAGCAAGAGCAGGGCTGCCCCAGGTTACCTGCCCCAGCCCAACCCCTTTATTCCCTCAGCCTGCCCCCCTCACTAATTTATGCACTGATGTCTCTGGTTATTTATGAGGCTCATTTCCACACCTTGCAGAGTTCAGCTGTGCCATCCCTCTGCTTGTTAGGGAGGCTCAGCAGGGCAGGGGGGACCAGGTGAGCTGGATTTTTTTCCTCAACTTCATCCCAGCTCTAAGTTCTTTAGGTCAGCCCTTTTCCCCCGTGTAATCAACATATAGTGATATTTTACTAGTGAAAAAAAGTGGTTTCTAGAGATCTCTGAGGTAGGGAAAGGCATGGAGGGAGGAAGTTGGAAGAAGCTTTAATTTCTGCAGCTACACATGAGCTTGACCTGCCTGTGCTTCAGAAGCTGCTGCCTAAATAGTGATACTTGACACAAGACTATGGGGTGGACTGTTGTTCATTTATTTCCTCAGAAGTGAAGCCTGATCTAAAGGCTGTTTCCTCGGAGCTGGCTCCCTGCAGAGCTTTAAGGAAGTTGCTAATCTTGTTAGGAGCAGCAGGATCACTCAGCATTTGCATTTATTGGGGTGGAAGAGCTGCCAGGGCTGGGAGTGGGATGGAGGCTCTGGGCTTTCCTGTGTGCTGACATTGCTGTAGGGAGGATAAATAAACCCCAAAACACTCCTAAGGATGCAGGAGCCCCCTGTGGACCTGCTTGAGGGGGTAAAAATCCTAATTCTCAGCCTGCAGAAGGCTGGGGAAGGAGGTGAAACTGGGTATGTGCAGAGGAGGGGAGGAGATGAGAGAGGGCCTTTGATTTCTGCATTTTCTATTAAAGGCTGCACTTGATAAAGTGCAGAATCTGAAAGGGAGGGTTTGAAGTGGCTTTCCCTCTATAGAGCTCAGGCATGGGCTGGGAGTCCCTTTCTCTCTGCTCCTATAATCTTTAATCCAGCTTTCCCACAGCTCCAGGGGGAGGGAGAGCCCCCTCCCTGAGCCCAGCCTGGACCCAGCAGCACTGGTTGGGGTTTGCTTGGGCTGAGGGAGGCATTGAAATGTTCAGTCCCCCAGATCTGGATATATCAGGAATGATTATCAGCTCTTTCCCAGCCGAGCTCTGCAGGAAAACTCTCAGACAGAGGTGGGAGGTGCTCTCCAGCCTGGCCAAGCTCAGGAATTGCCCACCTGGAAGGGAAGGTGGATCAGCCAGCTTTTGGGGTCTTTGGGGTGAGAAGGGACACTGACACCACAAATTAAAAAACAAACAAACACACCCTAATATTGCAGCACCATAAAATAACTCCTGCTCTGCCATAAAATGAGAGCAAAGGGCTTTTTCTCCCTTCTTTGGCTCATTCAGTGGATCTGCTCATCTGATTTATTCCAAGTGACCCAAAATGAAAGATTTTATAGCACAGTTCTGGATTTTCTACTCTATTACCTGTTGCTGTAGTAACTTTCCAAGAAAAGATACTGAGTAAGGGAGTAGGTTGTTGGTATTATGCCTTTAAAGCGTGAAGAAAAGAGTTCAGTCTCCAAAGTTTGGCTCCTTCCACTTGAGATTTCATCCAACTCCCACTGAAGTCAATTAAAATTAGGGATTCTACAGAGTTTAGTGGAGCTGAATTAGGCTCTAGGCAAGGGTGGCCTGCAGATGGGTGATGATGAACCTGCAGCTAGGAGAGGGGGAGTGTTTCTATCTCTCATACTGGGGGAAAAAAGGATTTAAATATGATTAAGAGGGGCCTGTGCTTGTTCCCAGTTAATGGGAAAATTCATCAATGGTCCCTGAAGCAATGGTGGGGAGCAGACAGGGAGCAACTTCAGAAAATGAAGTCAGCTGGAGCCCCCTGAGAACAGAAATCAGGACAGAAAAGGTCTGGTTCTCTTTTATTGATTAATTAATTCACAGATTGACCTCCTGAAGAATGGCTGTGTAGCACAAAGTTGGCTTTAATAGAGTTTTATTTTATTCTATCTTGCACAGAGAATTCAGCTGCATCACCTGCTCCCATGGCTGGTTTTGGTTCCATGCCATAAAATATTCTAAAGATCCTTCCTGAGAATCCTTTTGGAGTCTTGGCAGGTACAGGGATGCCCTTAGAGGGGGTCAGGGGTTTCTTCACTCTGTAATTGCCACCACCAGAATTTGGCAGAGAAATTCCTGCTTTTCCCTGTGACTCATTCTTAAAATTATTTCCAGATTCTCTTGGATAAGCTATCCTGGCATGGAAATCTGGGCATCCAAATGTCAGGTTCAAGCACTCAGTGGTTTTATTGCCCAGAGGTGCCTTAGTGCAGGTCTGAGTAAGGAGGAAGGCAGGAATTCCAGCTGGCAGGAAAACACATTGGGCTACCAGCCCTCAGTGCTTTGGGAAATCTGGGGGGAAGGCAGAGCCAAGGTATTTCTTCCACAGAAGTGTGGACAACATTTAATTGAACACAGATTAAAGTATTTACCTGCAAATCTTCAGCATTTTCTGTAGAGTCCCCATCTTGCAGCTTAGAGACCTTCAAAAAACGAGTAGAAATCAGACTTTTGCACACTTTGGTCTGCTTGCCCAGACAGTCTGCAGTCAGCAAAACCTGTTCCTGAGACAGGGAAACAGTCTGTGTGTCTCTGCAAGACAGATCACGTCATGGCTGCATCCCTTATTTCTGATCCTTCCTGCAGGAAAACCCTTCCATCTCCAGGTTCCCCTCAATAAATAGATGCTTTAAGGCACCTCAAATTCCAAGGGCAGGTAAATATGCAAAAGTGGGGCTTTGATCTTGTGGGTGAGCACATGGGCCTGCACACCCCTTGTGTAACACAGAATTAATTGCTGCATCTCCCAGGTTTACTGCAGAGCACGGCAAAGTTTCCCATTATCTGCAGGAAAAGGGAGCCCGTTGCAGGATTTAGCCAAGCACAGAAAATGTCATTGATTGCTCCCTGGAGATGCATCGTTTCTAATGAGAGCCCTAAAATGCTGGAAGCTGATAACATAAAACTCCACAAAACTACTGGAGTTTGCAGACTTATTACCATGCTGCTCCCAAGCTGGAGCTGAGGGGGGGAAAGCAACGTAAATAATCTTTTTGGAATGGGGTTGTTGATGGGGGAAATGTGTAAAAATGAAGCTGTTGGCAGAACACTGTTAGCTTATGAATTATGCATTTAATTAAGAGGAGCTAAACTGGTAGATTTGGAAAGTTCTGATTTACTGTGGCTTGTAAAAGGCAGGGTTTGAGTCCTGCTCCTGCTGTTGGGTGCAGAGCAGCTGCAGAGAGGGGCTGGCAGGACACCCTGGGTCACCCCACACTGGGGGATCAGCTCTGAACCGGCTCCTCAGTGCCCCAGGCTTGGCCCAAAAATCTTTCCCAAAAACAGGGAATGGTAAACTCACAAGGATATCCAGGGTGGGCTATTCAAATAAATCAGTTTTAAGTTGCCTGGTCTTATAGATCTACATTATAAAGAATTGTGTTGTGGAGCACCATGTGGGAAAAGGGGGCAGAAAAAGGGCAGGAAGTGAGAATGGGGCAAGAAGTATGGAAGATAAGGGGATGTTCATTATCAAATGTGCCATAGGATGAAATTTTAAGTCATCTCCAAAATACTTTTGTGCAGCTCAGCTCATCCCTCCATGAAAATCCAATGTTCAAGCTCCTTGTAACCAGTTTAATTTTTCCATACTGAGAGTGAAGAAAGGAGCTGTAGCACCAAGCAGCAATTTGCCCTCTGGATTTTCAGAGGGAAAGTGCCATAAACAGAAATTATTTACTAAAGCAGCTTTCCCACGCCATTGCAGCACCACCATTCCTGCTTAGGAGCAGGCAAGGCAGGAAAGTGAGAAGCAGCAGGGGACAGAAACTGCTGTGACCTCCTGAAGTGGCTTGAAATGAGCTGAAAACTCGAGCAATGCTTACCTGGCTATTGTAAAATTCAGGGTCACTGACGAAGGAAGGAACGATGAGGAGGAGCCCATCTTATCAGAACGCTAACTTATTATATTATATTATATTAATTATATTATATTAATTATATTATATTATATTATATTATATTATATTATATTATATT
>JAYDZK010000032.1:2288826-2299441 GCA_034509185.1 Euphonia xanthogaster | reverse complement strand
TGGCACAGGGTGCCCAGAGCAGCTGGGGCTGCCCTGGATCCCTGGCAGTGCCCAAGGCCAGGCTGGACACTGAGGCTTGGAGCAGCCTGGGACAGTGGGAGGTGTCCCTGCCATGGCAGGGGGTGAAAGGGGATGGACTTTAAGATCTGTCCAACCCAACCCATTCTAGGATTCTGTGACAGATGTTCAGCTCAAATCCATTTGAGGTGCTTGTGGCTGTTCATCAAACACTGGAGTGCATCCCCAGACTGTGCACTCCAAACTCCTCCATTCCTGCTCCAGAGGCAGGAGAGCCAGGCTAAATGAGAAGCAGCATCCTCCCCGTGATATCTGCTGTTCCAGCTTGCACTTGGTGATGGGATTTATATTCCCCCTGGGTATCTTCCAAACTCATCTGTTTGGGGGAATGTTTTTTTTTTCCTCCTCCTCAGGGCTCCACTTTGCAGTACAGCTATTATTGTCTCCAGAGGGTAGTAATTGTAAAATCACAAGATATTTAGCTTTAAGTTATGATTGCAGCATGAAACAGGCTTTTTTCTGTTTTCCAAAGCAGAGCAAGTAAAACTTCTTTTACTACACCAAATTCCAAGCTCTGGTCCAAATATACCCACTGTGCAGCTGCCTCTGTTTCAGCAGAGCTGCTGAAGTTGGTGTGTGCAGAAATCCAGGCCTGGAGGAGGCACATGCTCTCCCTGTGCTCTGAGCAGCTGCCTGGGGCTTTCCAAGTGGAATTTAAGTGTTGGCTTTCAGTGGAGCTTTTCCAGTGGCTCGTTTTTCTGTGACTCAGTGTGTGATGATGTTCAAAATGTTCCCATCATTGGAGAACCTCTGTCTCCTGTGGAGATTTCTGATCACTTGGGATTACCACCATCAGATTTATCTGATGGGATGATGAAAAGATGTCCCACCAGTCAGGGATGAGGTGCTGCCTCTCAGGATGCAGGTGGAAGATGCTCCAGGCTCCCAGTGTGGAGCATCCCTACAGGGAGCTCCTTCTGTGCCACTTTCATGGAGAAGGATAATGACAGATTCCCAGCTCAGCAGTGCAGGGAAACACATGGAAAACCTGGACAAACCCACTGCTGCAATGTGTGCCTGGATTTCCTGAACAGCTGGAAGAGCTCAGAGGGCTGGAAATCCAACCACCACCACACAGGGAGGTGCACATCCCATTTCTGATGTACCCATCCTCATTGCTCCCAAGAAAACAACATTGCTGCTTCTGAATCCTGATCAGGTGCATCAGTGAGCTACTAAAAAACCTTTCATTTGTTCTCTCATTGGCTCTGTCAATGTTTTTCCTTGTTTTTCTCTTATCAGGAAAGAATTCAAATAGAAAATGGGACTCTCCTCATCCCCATGCTGAATCTGTCAGACTCAGGCCTCTATCAGTGCGTGGCAGAAAATAAGTATGACACCATTTATGCCAATGCTGAGCTGAGGGTGATCGGTGAGTAAATGTCACTAAAATGTGCAGGTACCAGTAAAAAGGGCACTTGTTGAGAAAAATTTGAATTTAACAAAAGAGGAGATGAAACCTGGAAGTTCAAACCTGATATTTCTTTGTTTTTCACCCACATGGAAATGTGGGGTTTTTTTTAGTTTAATTTCATGGTTTGTTTGGGCAAAGAATCTAATCCATGTGTGGGGTTTTTCATTATCACATATACACCAGTTTAATGAATGTTGTTTCTCGCTTAGTTTGAGTTATTAATGGTTATTCTGCAGGTTTTTAAAGTTATTTCAGAAAGCAGGGGAAATAGTTTTAGCTATAAACAAAGAGCATATGGCAAATATGGACATAAACAAGAAACATGGAACAAGGAATCTCATTAATAACAACCAGAGATGAGCATGGATGGAACTTGCTCACATATTGTAAAAGTATTCTGTTCTAGACTTCAAAATGTAAAGTTTGCTCAACAGCCAAGTATCAGTGAAGCTGGTAAAACACAGCCTTCACAAATGTCTTGTGTTTTCTCCTTGTTCAAGAGTGAATTTTCACATAAGCTGCTGGAAAAATAAATATATTTTCAGAAAACAGAGTAGGTCTCTGAAAAGAAAGCCAGAGCAGAACTGTGCTTGTGACGGAATGCTCCCTGCAGATGAATATATGTGGCTGGATCAGGGCTGTGAGGTTTAATCTGCTCAGGAATCTTGTCTTCCATCATGGATAGACCAGTTCTCCCAGTCTCCAGATTTCCAGAGGAAAGTTTGTCAGAGCACACAGTTCTAGATAGACACCTTTAGAAACAGAATTAGAATTCCTTGGTACTTAGATGCATTTTTCATGTCAGATTTAGATTTACTTTTGCAGAAATCTAAAGACCAACACCATCATTGAATTCTCTGGCTGAGCTCAAAGAGAAGAATTTGGCACGCTCGTTTAGTAACACCTCTTCTTCCTTCTCTCTTTTTAGCTGCAGCCCCGGATTTTTCCAGAAACCCCGTGAAGAAGCTGTCTGTTGTTCAGGTTGGAGGGGAAGTTACAATCAGTTGTAAACCCAGTGCTTCTCCCAGAGCTGCTGTTTCCTGGAGAAAGGGCTCGGAAGTTCTGCGCCAGAACAAAAGGTACAGACAGCAACCAGCGACTGGGCTGCTGAATTTCCTCTGTTTTGACATCACTTAAAGCTGATTGGAGCCCTGCTGGCTCAGGATTGCTTTTGGCAGCTCGTGGATGGGAATGCCAGAGGCCTCTTTGTCTTTAGGGTGGCCCTGGAGCTCTGTGGGTGCAAAGAGGGGTGAGCGCTGGGCCGGAGTGAATCCCTGCGGGCGACGATTGCGTGATCCATAGGTCTGTGCTCAGCATCCCTTAATCCATGGCCAGCCACGGGCTGGAGGGAATTACCTTCACCAGGAGACAGCCAGGGAGGTGGGATGTGCCCCCAGGCTGGGGCAGAATTGCTGGGCAGCTGTACAGGCTGTGTAATACCCCCCAGCCCCCCAGCCTGTCGCTCCCATGCGGGCAGGACTGACCCCCAGGGGAGCTCTGACTTTCATCCTCATTCATGGAGAAAGTTTCCCAGACTTCAAGACAGACTGGAACCCATAAAAGTGTGAAATGGATTATAGAGAGCAGTGCAGGTGTGTCACTGGGTGAGAAATTGAGGTTTTGGGATTTTTAGTGTGTTGTGGATGGAAGGAAGATGGAGGGCACAGCGTGCTGTCCTGGGCTTCTTCTTCATGCTTCTTCTTCCTCCTTCTCCATGGGTTTGGGTGGCATTTTGTAACTGGGCAGAAAAGTCCCCATTGGGGCTCTTTGGGATCAGTTATTGGGTTAAAAAGGAAAATAATCCAGGTGTCAGCTCTTAATTAGATAGTTTAGTCTTAAAAGACTTTGGAACAAGAGATTGTTGGCCATTTTGTGCCTTCTAATGAAAAGCTGCTGAACTCACAGTTTCTGATAAGAAATAATAAACACCTGATTCCCAACATGAAATACCATCTCAAGTGCCTTCAACCCAGACCCAGAGAAACTGGTAGCACAAGGTGGGATTGCAGGGGTGGACAATCCCCGTGGAGTTGGACTCCATGATCCCTCTGGGTCCCTTGCAGCTCAGGCTTTTCCATAATTCTATAATTCCACACCAATGGCAATTAAATGGGGGAATATTAAAATCAAAGGGTCTTTCTGACAGAAATGAGGGCTATTGTATGCAACATACAGGCCTGAGGATATTTCCATACACAAATGGAGACAGATGGATGAAATGGGCAGCAGTGTCTTCAGAAGTGCTGAGAATGTCTGAGAGTCCTTCTCAGCATCTCTTTCAGTTCACAAATATAACAGCAACCCTCTCTTGTCACCTTCTGTTGTCAGCCTTTGAGATCTATAATCAGTAATTCATGAAGCTCTGGCAACTGAGCACCAGATTTTCACACAGGACCACTTGCTCAACGAGGTTACTTTGGGTCACATCAGACTTAAAATGATGATAATTCTCTAAAACATTATCCCAAACCGTGACACACAGCATTGTTTCCCTATGCCATGCTGCAGGAATGTACAATAGAGATAAATCACAGGAGTATTTATGAAAGAATGTGCAAATCTGAGACTTTTACATAGGTGCTGCCTGTGGAGCAGAGGAATTTGGGTGAGCAATCCATCCCATGGCCATAGAGAACTTTCCAATGACATTCCCCCCCTTTGGTAGTGGCCATTTGATTTTCATTTTAACCAATCATGATGAAAAACACTTTTCTAACCAGTGCTTAATCAAATCTTTATTTGTCTTCTGATTGTATTTTGATTGTATTGCCTATTCCAGAGGCTGAACTAAGCCTGGATCTTGAGGCTCCACTACTCTGATATTCCCCACCTGATTTACTGATAAAAGAAATATTTACACACTCCATACAGTATTTACTTGTGCTCCTGTTTTAGTTTACTAACACTAATTCTGAGCCCACTGTAATTTCTGAGTATCCCAGAAGGCTCCTGCTGCTGGGCAGGAGCAAATAAGAGGAGCAGGATTTACAAAGGAGACAGAGTTTAAACTCTCTGCATGCACATTATTGCCAGTGTGGCCACTGGTGCAAAGTGGAATTTATGAGGCTGTTTGATTATTAAATGACAAACTGGCTAATGTCGTGGTTTAAAAAGGATGGGAAATAAATCAGCAGTACAGTGTTAGTCCAGAGATCTCCCTGACAGAAAACAAAATGAAATAAGTGTTTGTGTGGCTGTAAAGTACATGGCTAATTAAACTGCTGGAATTACACATAAAAAGAGAGGGAACATGGTCTGCCTTTCTCCACAGATATGATTAAACCCTGACAAAGCCTATTTCTGCTCCCATTTTATCGTGCCGCAATTATAACCTTTATGGGCTCTTTTATTGGCCTTTTTAAAAATATTTGGTAGGGTTATAGTTGCTAAAAAAAGGGAAAACCAATCCCTTCCAGTTCCGTGATGGGCTCATTCTGAAATAGGTCAGGTCATGCAGCTGCTTTTAAATTATTTAGACAAATTTAATCTTTTGTTAAAGAAATAGTGAAACCAGACCTATTCCACCCAAAGTGGAAAGAATATTCCTTCATTGTCATCTTTTTCCTTTCACTCCTGATAATTGTTCATTCCTGATAGTCCTGAATATGTGGTACCACTCTCCCTGATCAGCTGAACTCTTGATATCACAGGAGATTACATTAAATTCAGTTTGTAAGTGTGTAAAGAGAGGTGTGCTAAAGAGGAGTTCTAATTATTAGATTTTCCATATTCATAGATCCACTATTAAATATTTTTAATTAGATTTCTTCTGAGTTCTTGAGGTCATTTTTAAGTTTACAAAGCTGCAGTATTTTTGCCCCTGCTCTCTGAAAAATATCTTGGAATTTTTTGAAGGGTAATTTTCTGCATTTCTTTAGCAGGGGAGGTCCTCAGCCCTCAGTCCCCTCTTCAGGGCAGAGTTTTCTCCAGCCCTACTTGTCTTCCCCATCCTTTCTGTGGCTCAGACCCACCGTTGCTCAGCTCTTCAGCAGCTTGTCTGCTCTCATTTCTGTAAAACACTTTATTGCACTTGAAGCACACATGTAAGTCCTGCAGAAAATGATAAAATAATTTTTTCTTAATGTTAGATGGTGAAATAAAGCCTGAACATGCCAGTACCAGATCTGTTTATTGTTCCCAGCCCTCTCCATTGAGTTTCCCTTCCAAGTTTTCAGCAATAACTCCATTCCACCCTTATTGGCAGGGCTTAGACCTGCCAATGTAATGGGATTTTACCATGGTCCATGGTGCTGACACCTGGGAGAGGGAATTCCAGGTTATCAGCTGCAGGAATCCAAAGGAAATCCCACAGCTGGCTCCTCCTGGCTGGTTTTCCCTGCTCTCTCCTCATGTGATATCCACCAGTTCAGCTTCAGGTGCTCTCTTGGGCAATTATCCTTCTTCTTTGGGTCAAAATCAGCAGAAATGGGGCTTGGGGAGCAAAGCCATTTCTGCAGGGGGCAGCTCTTTGGCCTTTGTGGAATAAAGAACTTTTCCTGGCATGTGCTGGGGGTTTGAGCTCAGTGTAGCAAGGAAGCACAACAAAAACCAAGCTTTGTGCTCCCTTCCCGTGGAGTCTGACACAGATTTCAGTTATTTTCATGTGTGTCACATCCTCAGTGCGTGCAACAGGAGTTTTCTTCATCTCTCTTCTCACTTCTATCCCCTCGTATCCAACTGAGGAAACAGAAGAGAAGAAAGGAACAATTCATATATTAAATAAAACAAATTTTCAAGTCTAGATACAGATCTCATCACAAACGTCTGTCTTCGTGCCTTCAGTGAATTCAGATTTGGGACTCTCATGGAAAACTTATTTTACAAGAATTCCTTTTGATGGAAGCATTTTAATGGAAGGGAATTGGGCCTGGTTTTGCTGTGCCAGAGAGAGGTGCTATTCCCCCAGCCTGGGCTGAGCATCCCCAAGCCCTGCAGTGAATGCATGGAAACATATGGGATTCCCTTCACTCAGAATTTCAATGAGGAGAGCTGAGGAAAAACTGAGAAATGAGGTAGGCTGGAAGAATGCATTAGTCATACTCAGCACTTTCCATGCATTAATAATCAGTAATAAGCAAATATTCATAATTTAAATTGTTTTTGGGGACCCGGGCAAGAAGTGCATTTAGAGATCATAAAATGTGCTCAATGCTTGTTGGCTCCAAGTCTTGCTTGTAGGACACAGCTCAGTCCCAGCTCTGTGAAGGATGGGAATGGATCCTCTGCCATAAATCCAGCTGCTGAATTCTGTGTCCTGTGGCACTCTTGGTTTTGGTGCTTTACACTCAGGTTATTGCCATTACTCCGAGGAAACATGGGAAAACAATGAGTGGGAAGCTGCGTTTCATCAGCACTGTGGAGAGTGAGCAGAGAAGATTTTGTGATGTGTGGGGGAATTATCTGGGAATTGCTGAGTTCCTGGAGTATCTGGGAATTGCTGAGTTCCTGGAGTATCTGGGAATTGCTGAGCTCTTGGAGAGTATATGGGAATTGCTGAGCTCTTGGAGAGTATCTGGGAATTGCTGTGTTCCTGGAGTATCTGGGAATTGCTGAGTTCTTGGAGAGTATCTGGGAATTGCTGAGTTCTTGGAGAGTATCTGGGAATTGCTGAGTTCTTGGAGAGTATCTGGGAGTTGCTGAGTTCCTGGAGTATCTGGGAATTGTGGAGTTCCTGGAGCTCCCCTTGGAGCCCCTCCTGCTGCCAGGGGAACAGCCAGGACCCAGCAGGTTTCCTTAGGATCTGTTGTCCCACCACCCTCTGGGCCACCCCTTGCTTGTGATTTCCTTGTGCTCCTCCACTGCTCACAGCCAGATTCCAAACCCAGCAGCATTTTAACACATTTAAACTTTTTTATTTTTTTGTTATTTGGGTAAAGGATTGTTTTGTGTCTGTGGATGGAATCAGACAAACAGGGAGTTAAAAAGTCTGCAGCTCCTCCTTAGGGGCAGCTCCAATCTGTTCCCTGGGACAGGCACAGGGAATGGCTAGAGCTGTGCCAAAGTTGGATTTTTGGGAAAGGTTCTTCCCCAGAGGATGCTGGGCACTGCCCAGGGAATGGGCACAGCCCTGAGGCTGCCAGAGCTCCAGGAGGGTTTGGGAAAGCCTCCCAGGGATGCCCAGGGTGGGATTTTGGGGTTGGATTCTGATCCTTGTGGGTCCCTCCCAGCTCATCTTCTCCAGTGGTTATTGGTAAACAGGAGAAGTCCTCACTCAGTGCCCTGATCGAACTCAAAATGTGTTGTCTGTGAAACAGCATTTCAGCCCCAGCCAATTTGAGCAGGAATGTGTCAGGACAGTTCAGCAAACTTCAGGGAAACATTTCAATTACCAGAATGTCAATGCTGTTGGTTTAGCTTCAGAATATCCGTTATTCTTAAAAATAAATAAAAAAATGTGCTTGGGGAGGAATTAAGACCGAATGGATAGAAAATTCTAAAATTTGCACTCGTCTGCTAACAAAGGAGGAGATTGATGGCACTTGACTATTCTTTAGCTGAAGTCAATATGCAGCCTAAGGGAGATATTTACTTGTTCTTGGCAGGTGCTTCCCTCTCAAATGAGACACCAAACTTAGGTGAGCAAAGCTGAGGGAATGAAATCCATCCACAGTGTCTGAAAAAACCCACAACTGCCCTGAAGTCAAAGCAGATGAGTGGCACAGGCAAAGAGGACTCAGGCTGCTTAGTGCCACAAACCACCCTGCTTTCCTCACCCACTGCTTGCACATAAAACACCCCAGATATTTGCATGCAGGTACCACGTTCCATATAAAATTTATTTTTCTTATGATATTCCAGAACTTACTGTTCTGTTCCCAGCTTTCTACAGCAAGGCAGTTGGGTGAATAGCACTGGGATATTAATTTTACTATTATTTTACTTTTTAAGTCTGGTTTCTGAAGCCTGGATTAAGCATGTCTCTGTTTTTATCCTCCTTGCTTTTCCACCACGAGGAGTTTTGCATAGCTTTGATGAGATGCCTTAACCCTTCTATCTTATCAGTGTCTGTGTGCTTGTAAAGAAGTTCATTTCCTATTTGAGTATTTAAATAGAGCACTTGAAGTGTGGGCATCAGCAATCAGAGCAATTCCAGCTATCTCAGACACCACTGCTGCAAGTCAACACGAATACAAATTAAGCTTATCTGTTGATGAATTCCCACTTTTGCCTGGAGAACCAATGGGATTGACTCCACCTCTGCTGAATTTGATGAATCACTTCAGCTCCATTCCTTGCTTACAAACAGATTGGCAGGAATCAAAAGCACTGATTTACCTGCCTGCTTCCAGTGTTTGGTCTGAAGTTACTCTTTAAGACATGAAAACTCCCTCAAAACCTGAGGCTGCTATTTAGAGATGGCTTTTATCTCTGAAACCCCAGTGTCACAGCACATTTGGTGCTAACCAGACAAACCCCACCATCACACCATTCCCCAGGGAATGCTGAGAGCTGCAGGAAGCATTTTCTAGCTAAAAATATCCAGGGCTGGCATCACAGTGGTCCTGGTTTCAGACAGAAAAGAGAAGGGAATTGCAGAGAACTGAGAGAGGCAGTTCCAATGTATTTCCTGCAGATTTATTTGCTCTCAGCAGGGAAGTTTGTCTGGTTTTGGGGTTTGTCTGGTTTTGCTGTTGGTTGTAGGCATTTTCCAGTGCCACTGGATCTGGGAGGAGCATCACACATGGCAGCAGCCACAGGAATCACCAGAACTGCTGATTTTGGCAGAAGAGAAGTTTTACAACCAAAGGCTTGTCAGAAAACACCCCAAACTCTCCTGAAGTGCCTCCAGTCTTTCCTTCTTCTCCATCTTTCTGGTTATTTTATTCTTGTTCCCCACGCTGAGAGTGAAGGCAGGGGAATGGAAAGTTTGACTGAAAGATGAGGAGGGAGATAAGGAGAAGGAAGAACGAGCGCAGATGATGGGAAGAAAAAAAGAAATATTTTATTTTTCCTTCTTTGTCTTATTTTTCTTTGTTTCTCCCCTTTCTTCTCCCTCTGTTCTGTTTCCATTTGAAGTGGAGGCACTGCAGAGTAACGAGCAGGCAGGAGGGGACCCCCATTGCTACCTGACCCAGGCAGCAGCCAGAGCATATTGGTGCAGGGGAAGACAGGAGAAAAGGGGTTTTCCTTTCTTTTCTCTCTTCTTGGAGAGCTTCACAAGGGAACAAGCCAACAAACCTAATTTCAGCCTGCACTGCTGAGTGCTCAGTGCCAGTGTTTAGCACACCAGGTAATGGGAGCATGGAGGGAGGAAATGAAGCAGCTGTTCTCACGTGAAAAACAGGATTTATTACAACTCCCCTCTGCAGGACACCTCTCTAATGCAATTTGAAACTGTTCCCACTCAAGTCATGACAGCCTTGTTAAGGGGAGCCTTTCCAAGGGGCTGTCCTGCATGCTGAGATGTCCCAGGAAATCTGTCACTCTTCCCTGTCCCAAGGAATTGCAATAACCCAACCCCCAGTGAGTGTCAGTGCTGTGCCCTCTCCCCCTTCCACTCGTGTCCTCTCTCCATGCACATTTTCTGATGGATGTTCAGGATTCCATCCAAAGCCAGACAATCTCATTGGATTTTTTTCCACTGAGCAGGCTGGGAATCAAGGTTCCTAATGAGGAGTTTGCAGGAAAAAAAGTAATGAGAGAATTCTACCTTCTGTGCTCCTCTTCCAGTCCAAGTTGTGCTGCCATGCACATCATTGCTGCTGATGGCATTGTTGCAGCATCAAAACACCAGTGTGGGATGGAAAATATGCCCCAAATTTGGAAAACATGCATCAGATCTGGAAAACATGCATCAGATTTGGAAAGCATGCACCAAATTTGGAAAGCATGCACCAAATTTGGAAACCATGCACCAAATTTGGAAAACCTGCACCAAATTTGGAAAACCTGCTCCAAATTTGGAAAACCTGCTCCAAATTTGGAAAGCATGCACCAAATTTGGAAAACCTGAACCAAATTTGAAAACCATGCACCGAATTTGGTGCACAGGTACCAAATCAAAGATTCTGATCCCCAGAGTTCTCAAAGAAAGTGTGACATTGGAGGGAAGAGATCAAGGTGTGTTGGGGAGGTGCTAGAAAGGAGATTGATTAACAAGGAATCACAGAATGTCCCAGGTTG
>JAYDZK010000032.1:2277461-2288726 GCA_034509185.1 Euphonia xanthogaster | reverse complement strand
CCTGGGGCAGGGGAATGTGTCCCTGCCCATGGCAGGGGGGGAATGGGATGAGCTTTAAGGTCCCTTCCACTCCAAACCCTCCTGGCATTCTCTGATTTTATTTTGGGGGTTTTTGGTCTCTGATTCTATTCCAGCATTTCTGGAATCCAAGCAGGGCCATGCTGGTGTCAGCTGCTCATTGTCTGGACAGAATTCTTTAAGGTTACCAGCAGTTTTATTGTTCTTGTGCTCCTGAAATGTGTTCTGACAAGGAGAGGGAAGCAGCTTCCTGCAAGTGAATGAAACTCCCACGCAGAGGGCAATTCAGGGCCTTCTGTACTGGTTAAATTCTACTCAAATCCCGTATTAAAAGCTTATTTTTACATCTGGAGTGAATTTAGTTGTGTGAAGGGCTGAGTCAGAGCTCCTGATAGTGCCTGGATCATAGAAATGATGATTAATGGTGGGATTAGAATAGTGGCAGTGTGGACATCCCATCCTGCACCAGAAGAGCTTTTGTCTGATGTAGTGGAGTTACAAAGATTTCATAAAACCAGCAGAACTTGGAAGACAAAGAAATTGGCAGCTGTTTTATTTGGCAACTCTGCTCCTTTTCTGCTTTTCTTTCCCATACACACAGAGGTGCTGTTGCCCAGTATTCCCTGGCTGCCAGCTCTGGGATGTGTCACTACAAGACATTTGGGCACATTTGGGTGCTTTTGTCCCTTTTTTCCTTTGGCCATCGTAGAGGAACATCTGCCTCACATTTAATCCTTGAGTGTGTTACAAATAGGGCAAAACAATTTTTGCTGTTTTATGTTAAAGGCAGTAGCAGCTCCTGAAAATCCTGTGTTTTCTCTGGAATCTGTATGACGGAGTACAGCTCAGTTCAGATGGTTGTATGTATTTACATAAATAAATATTTGTGGTCCCAATTGCAGGGATTTGATGCAAAAATAATTCTATTTTTAGGAAGAGGGGAGAATTTTAAGAAATAGGAGGGAAGAGTTCTAGCGTCACATTAAATAATTTCTAATAATATTCTTTTCTACAATATTTTAATAAGACTATTCAGCAAGATTGTGTAATTTTGTTTTGATCCAAATAGTTAAAAGATTATAATGACATTTATTTGATTTCCAGTTAATTGTCAGTCAACCCTGAAGCTCATTTATATCAGCATACAGATAAGGAAAATCTTTTAAGCGCAGTTTATTAAATGGCAACACTATTAGCATACAAATTATGCTCAGAATAGAATAAACAGGTACCAGATCATTAACATATGATACAGACAGTCAGATCTCAGATGGGATTCAGTGGGACCTTTTCAAAAATACCAGGGCTGTCAGCAGCAGGGACAAGTCATTCACTCAGCCAAACTTTACTCACATTTCCATCTGCATAAATCACTGCAAATTCCAAGTCGTCTGGGAGTTGTGCTCATCTTTCTGCCCCTCACTCACTTCCCTTTGTAGTTTTTAATGCAGCCTCTCCTGCTCCTCAATCTTGGTAAAATTAGAGGAGTCAGATATTGTCTCACTGTCTGGCAGCATGTCTGGAGAAATTTATAAACAATATATCTTTGGAATAAAGAGGGGGTTTGCTCCTGAGCAGCAAAGGGAGGCTGAGCAGACATGGTTTCAAATAGGATTTCTCAGATAATAAAAATTACTTTGCCTCTGATTTCATCAGATCCGGATTCCTCTCTTTTTATCAGCGCAGTGCCGGGATGAGGCTCCAATAACGCTGGCAGGTGTCAGATGTGAGAGCAGACAGGAGACAAGGAGAGGGAATCTTTACAAAGTATCAGGGTTACTTTATTTGGACAAGAATTACACCCTTGAAGGGAGAGCTGCCCTTCTGGCGGTTCTGAAAGCTGCAGAATCCACCCAGTTTTACACGGATCCAGCTCATGATTTTGATGGGGATTTCAAAGCCCTTTGCTGTTTGAATCCATGCATTTCATATCCATGAATTAACATCCTCCTCTCCCCAAAACAGATTGGCTGAACAATGCAGCACTGCACAAAGCTACCCCTGCTGCACTTTTAAATCTAATGACTTGGCACCTCTTTCTTTTCTCAGATTTTATTTCCTCCATCAGCCTTGTTAAATACATATTATTCTTTCATGCTCTTAAGATCAAAGCAAATAGCCATTAACAATCTTTTGTTCACACGAGACAACACGGAGATGGTTTGTTTGGCCTGGTTAATTAAAAGCTGTACCTATCATCCCTGCTTGATTTCTCAAGTTCTTTACCTAAAAAGTATGTGTGACAATTTTAATGAGCTCTCACCTCTTCCCCACAGCCTCTGGCTTCTGCACAAACTTTGCAAACTCTTCTTTTAGAACACCACACGGAGCTCTGGCTCCAGCAGATCCCGGGGAAGCTGTTTGTTTTCCCTCCCTGCACAGGGAGCTCATCTCATCTCCTGATGGAGTCACTCAGAGGGGAATTTCAGTATTTATATCTGATGGGTTTAAAGTGAAAGAGGGTCAGGTTAGATTAGGAATGAGGAAGAAATATTTTACATTGCTGGTGACAAAATGCTGGCACAGGGTGCCCAGAGCAGCTGTGGCTGCCCCTGAATCCCTGGAAGTGTCCAAGGCCAGACTGGACAGGGCTTGGAGCAGCCTGGGACAGTGGAAGGTGACCCTGCCCATGGAACTGGATGATCTTTAAGGTCCCTTCCAACCCAAACCATTCCACAATTCTGTATGGAATAACATTTCTGTGTATTCCCAACTTGCCCTGCGTGCAGGAACTTTGCACGAATGGTCAGAAGTGGATTTTCATCTCTTCCTTTGCTCCCAGCAGCTTGGTTTAATTGAGCTGCTCACCCAGAGGTAGCACCAAGCAGGAGCACAGGAGAAAGCAGGACTCTGATCAAGATTTAAGCATTTTGTAAATCAGAAGTGCCAGCCTAGAGTTAGGCTGGGCTTAAGCAATCCTTTGGTGCCTTAGAGCTTTATGAACTCAGCTAGGCCCTGAGTTCTTCCTTCTCCTCCTTCTTTCACAGTGCTGCATTTATCAGATCTGCTTCACACCTTGTGCTTTTGGGCCTTTGACAGGCACTTATTTACTTATTGAGAGAAGTCCAGTTTTCCTGGCAGACAAAAATATTCTCCTTGCATTGTGTTGGACAAGCTAAACTTTTCTGTCTCGTCACAGCACTTGGAATTACCTTGTCTTGTGATGCAGCTGCTAAGAATTATTATCTATAGCCTTCACACAGCCTCAAATGTTGTGAAAAGGAATGGTTTCCTGCGAGCCTTTCAGCAGGTGAGACGTGCCTTTCACAGCTTCTTTTTAAACCATTTGTCAGAGCTTGCTCCAAAGCCCATTAAAGGCAATATTCCCATGGCCTTGTGCATCACAGCTCCCTGATTTGGGAGAGAAATGGGACAGGCCAAAGTGCAGCTCCTCTGAACCCACCCAGGGCACAAAGTCCTGGCTCTGAGGGAGTTTAGGGCAACTTTGCTGCTCTTGGTACCTGGGGCAGCATTTCACAGGGTGCTGTTGTTTTTCTTCCCGAATTTGAAATGCATCATCTTGATTTTCTGCTGTGCTCCATCTTCCCGTCCCTCTCCTGTCACAGACCTCAGGACAGCTGGGAATTTCTCTATTTTTTAAACATTTTTTTTCATTCCTTTCCCCACTAAACTCATTACTCTGGAGTCCTTTGTGCTGTTACACAAATTCTGCCTGAGTGTCTTATTTACTGCTCGCTCTAATTGTTGTTAGGTAGCGTGACCTGTTTCAAACAACTCCAGAGCTTTTATTTAGCAGATTTTCTCTCTGCTAAGCTCCTTTTTTGATCCATTAAAAGAGCCATTCCATCCTCAGCCTGCCCAGCCATTGAAATATTGTTTCAGAGCAGCATTTCTTCAGATCAAACGTGACACTGCCAGCTCCTGAGTGGGCACAAACCCCTCTTAGTGGCTAAATGAGAGAGATGGGAATTGTCAAGGTCTCAATTCATCATGAAGAATACAGGGATGAAAAATCTGAGGCCTGACCAAACTTCAGTGGAAAAGCTGCAACCAGAATCCACAGGGGCTGAGATGGAGCTTTCAAAGCTTCTCCCCTTTGCTATTCTGTATTTTACTGACTGTTTTTTCCTGTGTATTTACCTACATTGAAGCTTTTGGGGTTGGAGATTGTCTTTTTTTATTTTATTTTGTTTTATGCCACTTCTGGATTTTAATTTGCATCTAAGAGCTTTTAGGTGCAACTGCAGTAAAAGTAACAGGTCATCAATATTTGATGGAGAGAAAGACACTGAGGTGGCTTGTTAGGAATTATTATTCAGGTGCCCAATTTATGAACATTTGCTGATTCACACTGGAATCTCTTTGGATACTGTTTGATGAACACCATATGTTACCCAGCCACTCCATTGCATCCCCTATTCCATCACCAGCAGTTTTTATGGTGGTTGGTGCAAGCTGATGGGAAGAAAAGCATCATTAATGCAAAAAAATAATGCAGAGGCAGAAGGGGAATGCTTGGAAATGTTTCTTAGTGTTCAAAGCTGCCTTTGGAACAGTCAGAGGTGGGTGAGGGAGAGGACCCAGGGCTGCTGTGTTGGTTGATGCACAGCTGTGACACCAGCTCAGTTCATGGGATCACAGGATCATGGGATATCCTCAGTTGGAAGGGACCCACAAGGATCAGAAACTCTGCCCCAGGTGGCAAGATCCAGCTCCTGGCCCTGCCCCAGCACCCCAAATCCCACCTGGGCATCCCTGGGAGGGTTTTCCAAACTCTCCCAGAGCTCTGGCAGCCTTGGGGATGTTCCCATTCCCTGGGGAGCCTGGGCAGTGCCAGCACCCTCTGGGGGAAGAACCCTTCCCTAAAATCCAACCTGACCCTCCCTGGCACAACTTCATTCACCCTTCCTTATCCAAACAATACCCTTCAGCTGCCACATCTCTGTATTGAGGAGGGGACTTTGCCTCCTCCTATTTTGCTCTGTTGCTGTTCAAAATGATGGATTATAAAACCTGAACTTATTTCCTCACTTTGCCACAAGTGGCAAACCCAGAGCTGCTGCAGCACCTGGTGATTATTGCCAAGGAAACAAAGATTTTTCACTCAAGCCTAAATCCCTTCCCCTCCCAGCTGCACACCCCAGTGGCAGCAGCACCACAGGGACATCTCTGCTCCTCCTGGTCCCAAATCCACCCTGCCCTGCTCAGGAGCAGATCTCTGTGCAGGGAAAGGTCAGATGAGGGTGGGACACATGAATTTAGGGGGCTATAAGCCACAAGATCACCAGAAATCCAAGCTTAGTGCTTCTCCTTCCCAGCTGAGCTGTTGGGAGGGAGGACAGGAGCAGGACAAGGTCTGATGTGTGTTCCACTTGCAGTTACAAATGTATAAATGCCAGAATGGGAAACAGAAACACGCTGTGATGGGGTTTTTGTGTGTTTAATGGTTCTGATGCTGCTGCCAGCTCCAACTTCTGCTCCTGTGATTGTTCATTCCCTTTAATAATTCAGTACATCACCCAATCTTATGTTGTTAGTAATAAATATTAAATACCCAAGCTGTGATGCATGAATTAGATATTTTCTATTTTATGAAAGGAGCCTTGTATTAGAGTTAAATGTCAATTAAATGAGGGGTATAAAAAATGATGCAGTGCTGCTGTGAGTGAATGGAGCCTGGCTTCCTGTGGAGTTGTGGCTTACACTGAAATTTTTTGAGTGTGAGGAAATGTGGCATTTGGTGCAGATTCTCTGATGCCTGTTGAGGATGGAGCTTAATGGCAAGGGAGGGGCACACAGGGACCCTGACCCCATTTTTATGAAACTTCCAGGACCTTCGTGTCTCAAATTTCTTCTAAATTCAGAAAAACATTCTTTCAAGTTCCACATTTTCCAGGTGGATGTTGAAGAACTGTGGGGAAAACCCCCAAAATATGACAGAAAAATATTTTCTGTGCTGAAGTTCATCACTAATTCAGCTGTGATTTGATCTGAAAATCCTCTGCTTTTGGGTGTGTGTTCTGTGTGATTCTGTAGAAAATCCCCCAAATCCTGAAGTCCTGCCCTTGTATGTGACAGAAGAAGGGTGCCAGGCACAGTGACAGCTTATCCCAGGAAATCATATCCAATCCTTGTCCTGACTTACATCCCAAAGCATCTCAATAACATGAAAAAATAAAATATGAACAAGCTTAAAAATTAATTTTGTCCATAAAACCCAGGAGTGGTCCTGAAATTACCATTAAATGCAATTTCCCCAATTCTCTGCAAATGGATGTGACCAGCTCAGTGACTCCAGGGTGGTTTGAGGGCCCCGTGAGACAGTGATGGATTTGATTGGGCTCCTTGGCTTGTGAGGTGGCATTTGAGCATCTCAACCAGTCTGATAATATCTTTTAATAATCCTGACAGAACTCCACGGGCAGCTGGGCTCACACACAACTTTGCTTGGCTTAGGAGCACGGGGATCTGTAAAAAAAAGCCCAAAAACCCAGCAAAACCATGGTAAAATAGAACACAAGTAAGTAGCAAGTTGAGTCTTTTGACTTTTTCTTGAGATTGCAGATTTTGCTGTAAGAAAGTCACCTGGAGAAGTGAATGATCAACCCTAGTTTGCCAACAAAACATTTGTAATATAGAAATTAATAAGCAGAAGAGGTGAAAATTGGTTAACACAGATTCAGCTTGCCGTAGAAGAGAAAAATCATAATGGAAATATTTAAATATTAAAAGTAGCACTGCATTTCTGTTACTATTCCTCTGCCAGAAGTCTTCTTTATTTCTATTTTCCCATTGTGGCCCAGGAAAGTTGTGGATTCCCCATCCCTGGAAGGGCCCAAGGCCAGGCTGGGCTGGTGAAAGGTGTTCCTGTCCTGTCCATGGCAGGGGTGGGATGAGCTTTAAGATCCCATCCAACCCAAGCCATCCTGGGATTCTGTGGCTCCATTTTGTTTGTTTTTCCCCAGGCTGGTGCTCCTGGAGGATGGCAGCCTCAGGATCTCCAACATCTCCAAGGCGGATGCTGGGGTTTACACTTGTGTAGCCACAAACCAGTTTGGAACTGCCAGAAACTCAGGGAACCTGATTGTGAAAGGTATTTCAACGTTTCCTTCTTTTGTGGGCTGAGATGAGCTTTAAAAACCCTTCCAAGCCAAGATTCTCTGATTTTGTAACTGTTTTATTTTAATATCCTTCTTTTCAGCAGTATCAGCATGGTGCTGTAGCCTGCAGCGTGTCCTCCTCCTTAAATCTGCATCTGGCAAAAATCTTTTTAATATTCACCTTCTGACAGAGCAATTAGCACTGATACAGCTCAGAGTGTGACCTGAGATGGGGCTGCAGCTCAGCCAGCAACGAAGGCACCAAGAACTTTAGGGTTTCTGCAGCTCTGACCTCATTAAGGTTCTCCCCCTTTCACATGCCCCATACATTGTGGCAATATGGGAAAATCCCATTAAAACATGAAAAAAAACCCACCCTGTTTTGGCATTTATGAAGTTTATTAAAACACCAAGTAACAACATGGTATAAAAATGATCTTGTTTGCAGGGAACATTTGTTTTTGTTTCCCCTCTGGAGAAGTTTGGGCTGTTCAATTATAGGCCTCATTGCTTCAGCATTATTTTCAACTGAAATGTCAGAACTTGGGAAAGCATAGCTAATGTGCAAATTAAGTTTATTGCTGCTCATTGAGTTGTTTATTCTTTGTGGGAGAAGTCTTTATTGCACCTCCAGCACTCACATCTCCCCTCTTTTCTCCTCTGGAATGGGATTTGCCATACAATGCATGTTTGCTGTTGCTAAGCAAGATAGATGGATAAGGCAGAACCAAGAGCTTTTAAGAAGCTTTTAAAAGTATTTGAGATAGAAGTTTTGAAGACAAGCCCATAAAAGAAGTAAAAAATATCACCCAAGTGAACATTTTGCATTAGTGGGGATGAGGAGGATACAAGAAGAGGTGCAAGAAGATGGGAATACCATAATAAATTCATTTATTTTTTGTTATCACTACTAAAAAACACACCTCATGCCCAAAGCCAGTGTAATTCCCAAAAGGACAGTTTTCAAGATTTATTTGGTGGTGGTAAACAGCTTCAGGCCAATAATAAAGGAGATTTCTTATGATAACAGCAGTGTCCAAGGCCAGGCTGAACAGGGCTTGGAGCACCCTGGGGCAGTGGAAGGTGTCCCTGCCAAGGCAGGAGTGGCACTGGATGGGATTTAAGGTCCTTTCCAACCCAAACCTTTCCAGAATTCTGTGATTTATCACCCAAATTCTGGAGTTAATCTGTGACGAGCACTGAGCTAACCCAGCTCATGCACATTTCCTTCTCCTCCTCTCACATTATTTTCAGATCACATTAATATCGTTGAAGTGATTCTGCTCTCATTTTCTGCATGTGTCTAAATTCTCCCCACTTTATAACACTTGTATGCACAAAAGCTTTATTCAAGGGAATTGCTTACAACGAAGTGGTTGTTATCTCTAATCTGTCTGCCAGTCATATCAACAAAAGTGAAGCCATACAAACCCATTTCTTTCCCCTTCAGCGAGCTGATCCTTCCCTTCATAAGAGCTGCAAGTTTGGGTCTCAATGTAATGGGTTAAAAATGATCAAATAAATAATTTTCCTGCCTGGGAAGGTCTCTGAAGCTGTAACTTGAGCAGTGCTGTGGAGTAAAGTACCACTGACATTAACACAGATTAAGGATGTCAGTGTCTTAAGTGGAGAGGAGCAACAATTTTGCTTTTGCTGCAGTTTTTGGCCAGGAGAATTCTTCAAGTTTGGAGAACCATGAGCACGTTTGTAAGAGAAGTCTGTAGCTTTTGACTGAAATCACAACTATTGATTCTGGGCTTTATGAAGCAGTATAATTTAGGGTGTTCCTAATATAAATATAAACCAATTTAGGGTGTTCCTCTCACATCTGCTCACTCTCAGGCACACAACATGGTCGTGGGGCTGCCATAGGAATGGCCTAATCATCTCTATATTAGAGAGAATTCCCTTTATTACAGAACATTTGGGCCAGTTTGAGATAATTTCCCAAACGGTACAAACATCCTTCAATAACTGCTATTTTAATAAGCACTTTAATTAAAAAATGTAATTTTTTTGTCTCCTCAGAAAGAACTGTGATCACTATTCCCCCCTCTGACACAGATGCCACAGTTGGAGAGAGCATTGTCCTGCCATGCCAGGTGTCCCACGACCCCTCCCTGGACGTGGGCTTCTGGTGGTCATTCAATGGCCAGAGGATTGATCTGAGCAGAGGAATCCATCACTTTGAAAGGATTGGAAGGGTGAGTTTCCCAAACTCCTTAATGAGACTCTTTGCCACAGTCTTTACACGACACGAATGTTCATCATAATTCCTCCCTTGCAGTTTATATGCATGGCAAATCACTGCTTCTTTACAAGGGCTGCAAACATTTATTTTTCTTCCCTAAATTTCATAAAGGCGCTTGAGTTATTTGTGAAGCCATAATAAAAATGTCCCCATGAAAGAAACTGATGATAGCTATGAATATTTTAATTTAAAAGCTGAATTTTGTATTAATATTGAGCAATTTATAAAAATGCCCAGTATGGAAAGCATGTTGTGAGTGATTAGTTTACTTTTTTTTTTTTCTTTTTTTTTTTTTTTTGGTATCTCTCCAGGAATCTGCTGGGGATTTGATGATAAGAAATATTCAGCTGCATCATTCTGGGAAATATGTGTGCACGGTGCAAACTTCTTTAGACAGCCAATCTGCAACAGCAGATATAATTGTGAGAGGTATGTCTGTAAGGGAGACACACATATCTGCTAGAGGAATTAGGAATTCTTAACATCGGCTGTTGTTTAAATGAGTCCTAGGATGTCAATTCTGCAACTCAATAGTGAAATGTTCTCTTTCTTTTACTCTTGGCCCCAAAATTGTGGCCAGCATGGTCCTGGTGTTCAGCCAACCCAGGGGAACCTCTGCAGTTCTGCCCTGGTGTCTTTGGCAAAAAATTTTGGGCTGCACAGATGGGAGGGAAATCCTCTAATCTCAGCAGTGTTGTTATTTCCTTCAGGCATCTCTGGGTCGCTGTGCAGGCTGGGAAAATCAAAATACCTCATTCCTTTCCCCTATTTGGAGAGAATATGAAATGATATTTTCTAACTCAGCTTTTTACTGCCAGCAGTGAGGAAATGCTGTCATGGGAGCAGGTCTGTAAACCCTAGGAGGAATCTGAAATCTGTGTAGTGCACCATCCTGCATTCCTTCTGAACCTCAGTTTTGATTGAATTCAGTAGGAATTCTCAGGCTGTTCAATGGTTCAACAAAAGACAACGTTGGGTGCCTTTCTTTGTCAGACACAAAGAAGAAATCATTCCTTTGTTTGTAGTTTTCATGTTAGCGACACCAAGACATTAATTTTCCTGACTCATAAAAATGTAATCCAGGCATGGAGCCATCATTTAGGGATTGTGCAGCTTTCATGACACTGCAGCTTCATGAATAATTCCTCTGACTTGAGAAAGTAAGAGTTGCCCAACCCATTCCAGCGGTGACTCTTCTCTTCCCAATACCTTCCTCTTAAAATGCTGATCGTGTCAGGCCCTCCAGGTCCACCAGAAGATGTTAAAGTTGAACATGTTTCTAGCACAACTGCTGGGTTATCCTGGAAGCCTGGAGCAGATAACAACAGCCCAGTGCAGCTCTACAGTGTCCAGACCAGGACTCCCTTCTCGGTGGGATGGCAGGCGGTGGCCACAGGTGAGCAATTCGAGACTTGCCTTGGAATTTTTATTTAGTATGTACCATTAATGACCTCAAAACCCATTGTTGGTGTCACGTTTGCCTTCAGCTCCCGAGGTCATTAATGGCAGGACTCACAAGGCCACTGTGGTGGATTTAAGCCCCTGGGTTGAGTACGAGTTCCGCGTGGTCGCCAGCAACAGCGTTGGGATCGGGGAGCCCAGCAGGCCTTCAGCTCTCCTGAAAACCAAAGCAGCAGGTAAGGCCCTGCTTCCTGCCAGGCTTTTCCAGCTCCCATCTGCAGGAATTTCACTGAGGCAGAGCCACTCATTCCTACAGGGTTATTTACCCAGTTCTGTGGGCAGGGATGCAACGTGTTCCACAAGAACGCGTTACTGGATGGGACTTGGAGCAACCTGGGACTGATGCCTCAGGTTTAGCTTTTCTATTTTTCAGATCCTGTGCTGCTTTAATGTGTAATTCTGAGCTTCATATTAGGGGATGGTGAGCTCTCTGCACAGAGCAGGGAGACAAAACAATTCCTGCTCCAGCTGGGC
>JAYDZK010000032.1:2260173-2277399 GCA_034509185.1 Euphonia xanthogaster | reverse complement strand
AGAAAAACAAGCAGGGTGGGAGTGCCTGGGCTGGAGCTGGGATGGGACAATGAACTGCAAGGTGCCAATGGAGCAGAACTTATGAAAGTGAGACTGGTTGTGACTGGTTGTCCATTTTGTGACCATTTTGGTTCATCTTGGGTGCAGCACTGGCTGGGCTCTTGTGCTGCCCAAGGTGGATCCATGGAGGCCTTTAGATAAATCCCTGCTTAATTCTTTAGCTCTGTCTAACGTCTATTCTACAGCAGCCTTCACAAGGCATCAGGATGGTGGAAGGTGGGACTGCATGGGCTTCAAGGTCCCCTCCAACTCAAACCCTTCTGACATTCCATGATAAAAGCTGGAGTTAGCCTATGTTCCTCTCTTTGATGTGTCCCAACCAACCTTTCACTCAAGCAATTGGGCAGAACAATTTTTGTTCTCCCAATTAAATCCAAGTTTTTTGCCCTGCTCAGGGACTTGCACATGAAATGATAACTCCACTCTCGGAATGTCCCTTGGCTGCAGAGGTGTTTGATATCCAAGCATCAGGAGGAGCAGGACAATTTTAACTCTGGATATTGGAGGAAATAAATGACAGCATCCAATGCCCAGTGAAACCAACAGCTCCTGCTGACTCCAGAGGGGAATCCTTTCTGTCTGTCTGTCTGACCTTTACTCATTTATCTTCTGGGACTTGGCACCTCAGGGGAAGCTGCCTCATTCTTGGGTGACCAACACTGTCAGTCCTTTGGTCACTTGGGTGACCAACACTGTCAGTCAGTTTGGTACAATTTATTTGCAGCCCAAACCTTTCATTTGTTTTATGTTCCTCCCAGCCCCCTGCTTATCAACTGTCTCCCACCTATAAAATCAGTGTTTATGGGATGGAAAGCAGTAAAATGGAAGCAGCTTTTACAATCCACTTTCTCTTCTCTGTTTATCTCATTTGCCAAGCTCTGAAGTTTGGCAAGCTGCATTTCAGGACAGAACTCAAAATACAGTATTGTACATTATACAGAGGAAAACACATTTCTTCTGGAATGTGGAATCCATTTCTTTCTGGGAATAGAATCCCAGAATGGTTTGTATTGGTAGGGACCTTAAAGATCATCTAGTTCCAACCCCAGCGCCTTCCAGAGGAGGTCAGATTTTTTAAATTTCCCAGCAGAGTATCTCAAATGAATATTCTCCATTACATGATTGATCACAAAGACCAAATTAATCTTGAGAATGTTTTTGTTGCTGTTACCACCGTGGGGCTTTGTAAAGTGGGGTATTCAAAACTAGACAGGCAGTGAAAGCTTTCATCTTTTAAAGCTTTTATTTATTTATTTATTTATTAGAGGGATTCACAAGACTGGGGCAACAAGGAGAAAGAAACAATAAAATTATTGTTATTTATCATGGCAATGACACAAGGAAGATTATTTCGGTACAGTGTAGCTCTGTCTGAAGTTTAACAAAAGAGACAGAAAGACTCACTTCAGGTTTTAGCTGCTTAACTCCTTCACTGCTGCAAATCCCTGTCTGAAAATGTTGCAGTGAAGTGGGACAATAGCAGCTTTTATTAATCTTTTAGTCAGAATAGGAACCTGAAATCAGCAGGGCAGTGTGGACAGCAAATACCTGCCCAGGAAAGGGTGAATTTGAGCTCTGCTGCTGTAATAACTATTTTGCCAGCTAAAATCTGAGCATTAGTAGATTTGTGAATGCAAATGAGCCACTGTTCATTTCATTAAAATGGAGCTGAGAATTAATTGGGCCTCTGTTGGTGCACTCAGCTATAAATTTTCATCTGTTTCTCAACTCTGACCCAGTTGAGGCTCTGCTGAGCTGCAGCACAAAATTCTCCCCATGCAAATCCAGGAAGTACCAAACACATTTAACACATGAGCTAATTGAGCATCACTTGGTTCATGAAAGAGTGAAACACCAGGCTTGAAAGTTTGTTTTGCTGTTTCCATGCAGTTCTTGTCAGTCTGAGATCATTTGCCTCTGATGTGCCCAAAGACATCGATTGTGAGTGCCAAAATGAACAGCTCTGTGGAACCCTCCAGAAGAGCCCAGGCTGTTTGCTCTTAGACTCACTCTTATGGCTGCACAGCAAAATCATTCTGAAATTCCTCCCATTTCTAGGGGATGAAAATAGATATTTATTTGTACATGGACTACAATCTGGAAATTATATATAAATCATATATTTAATTATATATAATATAAATTATATTATGGGCTGGCATCAGTTTCTATGAACTTTAAGCACTGTTGCTTTTATTGCCACCCTTGGAGCTGGGTTAATGCATTTGTCAAGGGGAAGGACAAGCAGATATGGAAAACTTGCCCAAAATCTCTGAAAAAAAAAGGCTTCTGAGATGTAAACATCCCTCCTATTTCTCACCCTACACATCAGCTTTTCAGACAGAGAGAGCTGAATGAAGACAATGACAAAACAATCTTGAAATTTCTGAAGACAGGTTTTGGAGATGGCACCACCACATATCCTGTAGAGGGTTCCTGTCTCTGCCTGTTCCAGGGATGTCCTCTTTTCTTGCACTTCTCCAGCAGCTGAAAAAGAACATGATACCATGGAACCATAGAATGGGTTGGGTTGGAAGGGACCTTAAAGAAGAAATATAAAGCAAGAGGCAGGAAATGCTGGATATTGTCTTTGCCTCTCTACCACGAGCCCCTTCAACCTCAACAAAGTTCCCTGATCTCAGTCCTCTACCTCTGGTGCCACACACCTGTGGAATGCTGGAGAAATCCAACTCTCACCAACCAACTTTTGGATATTTTTAGTCTTGGGAGAAGGAGAAAAGCAACTTGTGAGTTTTGAATTCACTAAGATAAGCATACAACCAATTAAAAAAATTAATATATTGCTCCAACAACATGTTTACTGAACAAATGCATAATTAGTAAATCAGTAGTGTTGCAGCTACAGTCTGAATGGAACATCATTTTGCCAATTAGTTGATGAGGCATAATAATGTCAGATACTTGATGCTCCCAGTTCTTTAATTAATTTTTTGAACCAGGGTACTCATGTATCAAATTCATCTATGGCTTCAGCCTTAGAGAACATGTAAACATCATTTCAGTTCATTTCAATGGGCTGCTGTGCAATGTAATCCCCGTTCCACTGTTGAGAGGTGGAATGGCTGCAGGTGAGGTAGGAAATGCTCTGATCACACCCTTGGAAAGGCCTCCAGGGTCACTGAGTTCAACGTTTGGCTGACCACAGCTTTGTCCAGAGCTGGACACAGCACTCGAGGTGTGGCCTCAGCAGAGGGACAATCACTGCCCTGCTCCTGTGGCCACACCACTGCTGGTCCAGGCCAGGTAACCTCAGACTTCCTCCCCACCTGGGCACACCTGGCCTCGTCTTCAGCTGGTGTCACCAGCACCCCCAGGTCCTTTTCTGCTGGGCCACATTCCAGCCACTCTTCCCTTCCCTTGGAGTGCTCCACGGGGCTGTTGTGACCCAAGAACAGGACCCTGCACTTCACCTTGTTGAACCTCACACTGCTGGCCCCAGCCCATGGATCCAGCCTGCCCAGATCCACACTCCCACCCAAATTAGTGCCAGCAGTGAACTTCTGAGGTCCAGATCAGCCGTAAGAGCACTAAAAAGGGCTGAGCCTTTGGGAAGCAGCTGCAAACACCAACCCCTTTTCTCCCCCAGTTCCTGTGGTGGCACCCACGAACATCGGCGGAGGAGGAGGGAGCCGCTCCGAGCTGGTCATCACATGGGAGGTAATTCTGAGCTCAGTTAACCTCAGGTGTCCAGCAGGGATAAATCTGTGGGTGAAACCACAGCCCTGCTGAAATCCTAAGGGTTTTGGTCACCGGCTTTGGTCGAGCCTGGATTTCACCCTGGATGTGGAGAGCAAACAGCCTGTAAGATATACAGCAAGTTTTCTGTGTTAGAGGGAACAATTTGTAAAAATAAACAGTTTAAGAGGCATGTCGTAAAGATGTTTAGAAGTCTGCATAACCCTCTTATCTCCATTGTACAGGAGGTGCTTAACACGCTAATCTGCTTGGCCATTTTCTGCATTTACATTTTTCCTACTTTTGTTTACATGTTTTCCATTCTGGAACACTGTGCTGACAAGACATATCCTATTATGCGTTAAAGGAGATGAGCCCTTTAATTCTGCAGCACTCCAGCGAGAGCAGAGAATACACATTTCCAGAGCAGTTAATGCCAGACAAGTTGCAAAGGGTGAGTGCAGGTCATTTCAGAGAGTAGAAAGTGAGTGCTGTAGGAAGGAGCCTCCTTTTCCAGCCTCCCAGCAGCTTCCCACAGGCACTGGGATGAAGGCAGGCAGCCTCTGGCAAAGCCTGGGAACTGATGGGGTAGCTGCTAGGTCAAAAAGTGAAAAATCAGATCAAAAGAAATTTTAAAAAAATCCCCACTTGACAAATAACACCGCTGATGTTTTCCCCTCCCTGTGCTGCAAACAGAGCGAAATTCCACTTTCCCTGAACTAAGTTTTCCTCCACCTGCACCTTTCACTCTTTTGTTTCATTTTCTCCTCTTTGGGAGCAGAAGAACATGAAAATCGAAAACAACCTGAGAGATCTCAATCAAATTATCCTGCTGGATTCCGCAGCGTGTCCCAAAAAACAATCAGAAGAAATCCTAATTATGTCCAGCAAACAACCCTGAACACGACTCTGCGGCTTTCTGTGATGAACTCACTAAATGTCTTGATTAAATCTGAGGTCACAGAAGCCTCAAAAACTAATTGAATGCTCTAGAAAGTAGCTTGAACTCCTAAAAATTCCCAGTGAGGCATCATCCCTCACATTTAACTCTCTCAGGGTTGGAAAAGAGATGGAAAGGGGAATATTGGGTGTTTGTAAAACACTGAAGGAAATACATGTGTTATAAATGCCAGGGCAGGCACATTATCATTATTTTTATTATTAAAGTTAGAAGGAATTTATGATAAAAATAACATAAGTGCCCTGAAGTCTTCTGAAGTCCTTTCAGATTTTCCCCTATCATCTCACACTGTTTGTGTTCCCAAGAGGTTGCAGGAGAAGAGGTTGGAGCCAGAACTCAGGTCCTGGCCCTTTTTCTGTCTTCTGGCACCATTTTCCATGCCTGCTTTTCCATGCCCCTTCCTTTGATGCAATCCTCTGAAATAAATGTGGTTTTACTGAGAAACACTTCCTTTCTCCATTTAATCCTGATTCGATTTCATAAATGTCCTCTTGCTTTGAGAATGTGGAAGTATTTTTATCCCATGAAAAATTAAACTTTATGCTGGACACGGTGTTGCTGTAATTGCCTTTTCAGTTTGAGCCTTTCATACGTATCTTGACATGAGATTTTATTAGTAGAAACATTAATTTTGCCATGTTGACTTGCAGGAACATTTCTGTTCTGAGAACTTAAATAAGAATATGTTCATGCACTTGAGGCTTTCTCCTTGCTGAAAAAAATACATCAGTACCGTACTCAGAGGCAGGCAATTATACAACTGACACACATTTCTTTGTATACATTCGTTCCTTCCCAACTCTTTTTTCTCCTTTAAAATCATTTATTTAAAATTAGCATTCCTATGCCCCTTTGGGGAAAGGAAAAAAATCTACAAGCTACAACTTGTACTGAGTGAAACGCTTTTAATTTTGCAAACTTCATGCCTGAAAGAGACAACTTTAATGGAGCTGATCAGATCTTTTGTTTCTAAATTGATTGCCCCGATAGATTTATTATTTTGATTTTTATTTCAATATTACATTGACGGATGGGGCAAACATTATTATCTTCTCCAAGGCACAGCCAACTAAATCAATACCACTAAAATACAGTCAGGGAATGAAGATTCAATTAAAACTGTAGATACATGCAAACCTTTATTGACTGCCTTGTCACCACAGCCAGTGTCAGAAGAGCTCCAGAACGGGGAAGGTTTTGGCTACGTCGTCATGTTCCGCCCCCTTGGCTCAACAACCTGGACCAAAGCTGCGGTGGCCTCGGTGGAATCCAGCAAATACATTTACAGGAACGAGAGCATCACACCCCTGTCTCCTTTCGAGGTCAAAGTTGGTGTCTACAACAACGAGGGAGAAGGGACCCTGAGCTCCATTTCCATCATCTACTCAGGAGAGGATGGTAACACGTATTACTCTTACTGGGAATGGGTGTGTTGCAGCAAAGGGTGACAGGTATGGTCAGGCAGATCTCACAGAACTTTTAAGGGCCATGCTCAGACCTGCTCATTGGATGTTTATAACAGACGTGAGGCAGGAGATGGGAGTTTGAACTGAAAATAGCAAGGGGCAAATTTTCAGAATGATTTTCAGGAAAGGGCCTGTTTCGACTGATTTGTCCCCAAGGTGTTCCTGCTGAGTGTGTTGGGAAAACTGGGAGACACTCAAAGGTGTCGCTCTCAGAGGGTTTGGTTCCTCAGACTGCTCAGTGTGGTTGATCTCTGCAAACCTGCTCCAGCAGATGGGGAACGGGCAATTCTGAGAACAGGTTTTGCTGACATCCCACCATAAGTAGAGAACAAACCTCACGGTTACAGCAGAGGCTCTTCCTGCTGCTCCCCCCAGCATCTCCTCCCTTGCACTGGCCCTGTGGTCACACCATGTCCCAGCAGCTGTGTTTTTCCTGTCCCAGAGCCACAGATGGCCCCGGCGGGCGCCTCGGCGCTGAGCGTGTCGGCAGCGGCGGTGGAGGTGTCCTGGCTGCCCATCCCCTGGAACCGGCACACGGGCAGGGTGCTGGGCTACGAGGTGAGGGGCTGGGCCACGGGCAGGGTGCTGGGCTACGAGGTGAGGGGCTGGGCCTTGGGTTGACAGGCTCTGACACCTTGATGTCCCTTTCCTGTCCTTTTGGCCTTCTGGTTCCTCCTGCCAATTAACAAACCGCTGCTTCCAAGTCAGCGGAGCGTGGAGCTCTTCCCCTGGCTCTCATTAGCAGCAACCCACCTGAGATAATCAGGAGGCTTTACAGCCCAGAACTGCAGCTCTGTCCCAGACTTTCTGTGCTCAGATTTGGGGACAGGCACACGTGACACTGCTGACAGAGCAGGGCAGGTTAAATGTTCTCCAGCACTACCCATAGCTTGTGCTGTGGTGCACTTTTAACTGCTCCCTCCTCTTTATAAAATCATTTAGGTTGGAAAAGACCTTTAAGACCATTAGGTCCAACCATTAACTCAAACATTTGAAGAGGGCAGTGGAGGAGTCCCTATCCCTGCAGGGATTTAAAAGCTGTGTGGATGTGGCACTTGGGGACGTGGTTTAGTGCTGGCCTTGGCATTGCTGAGTTAATGGTTGGACTTAAAGATATTTTCCCACCTAAATGATTCTGACATTTTAGGATTAAGTTATGTCAGATATCATTCCCAGTCATTTTACTCGCATAGTGAAGCAATTCCTTTTTTTTTTTTTTTTTTGAATTTGTAGATAAGAGCAAAACAAGTCAAAACCACTTTAAATTCTGTGCTATCATTGCAATGTATAAATGAAGGTAATAAGAGTCATGTACAGTCCACAAGTCTTCCTAAATCAATTACTCACTGAAAAAAATAGCAGGTCTAAATAGGTGTCACTGAATCAAAACTAGATGCAGGATACAAAATAATTAAAAACCTTTTAGATGACTGAGATAAATGCATTTTTGTTCCTCTTAAGGTTTTCTTTCATTGTGTTCAACCATAAAACCAACAAAGCTTTTATCATTCCTTACCTTATCAAAGGTTTCCTTCTGGACATCTGTAAATTTAAGGATTTCATTTAGTTCCTTAATTGGGATTCAGTCTCTGAAATGTTATTGCTTCCCTATAAATATTCATGCCTGGGTTTACATCCTGCTAGATTGGAGTACAAAAAAAATCCTGTATTCCTCGAAATCTTCCTTGTCAGCATGTCTGCTTCCCAGCCAAGCCTCTAATTGCTGGAACACAATGAATTGCCTGTTCTTTGTTCTCGCTTTTTAGGTTTTATATTGGATAGATGATCCCAAGGAAAGCACAGCTGGGAAGGTCAGAGTCAGTGGGAATGTGACAGCCAAAAACATCACGGGCCTGAGAGCTAACACGGTGTATTTTGCAGCAGTCCGAGCCTACAACACTGCAGGGACAGGGCCCTCCAGCACTCCAGTGAATGTCACCACCAAAAAGTCCCGTGAGTATTGGATGTGGTACAACAAGGGTGTCACTTTTGTGCCAAGAATGACACAGGAACAGGTGAGAGGCAGGATTGTAGAAAGAGCAAAAGAAGGTTGTATTCAAGAGAACCGCGCGGTTTTTATAGATGATACAACAGATTCTATTTGATTGACTAATTAACAAAAACACCTTTTTCATACACCATCCTCGAGAAGAACAGGAAGACAAAGTAGAAAAACACCACCTAGATTGTGGATACTTAACAAGTTATCGCATCTTTACAGCTCCCTGAAAGTTCTCACAAGCCGCTGGGAGAGACGCTCGCCGCTCGCCATTTTTCTGTCTCTGTCCCATGGCATCCACACAAGGGTCCCAAATTCCCAGCTGGGACAGGCACATTCCCCGTGACCCATCGCTGCCAAAGGCTTCAACAGCAAGGAAAACTGAATCCCAAATTTCTTCATAAGTCAGACGACAAAATCTGTGACTGAGAAACTTCCTCTGGTCCTAAATCAGTGCCCACGAGGGAGGATTTCTGTTTGCCCTGGAAGAGCAGCCCCCGTGCTTTCAGGGGATTCCAGAGATGCAGAGCCAATAAAGGAGGGATGTCCCACAGGTCATACAAAAGATTCTGGGGTGAGGCTGTGTTGGTTTGGGGGTTTTAAAGGAAGCTGTTGAAAGCACAAAATACAGAGGGGGTTTGACCCCTCTGAACTTTGCACTGCAGAGCTCAGCATAAGGGATACATTGATATAAATTCAATTTAGTTTAGTTTTGTTTTGTTTTTTTAATTAATATTAAAATTAAAGCCCTCTGCTGTTTTGTTTTCCTTGGAATCTATTTTCCCAGTAAATTATTGATCAGCCCTTTAGCATAAAAGGGAAATATTTCTCCTGAGTTTCACCAATTTTCCTCTTTTCTATATGCTGTTCCATGCCATTACTCCAAATGCAAGATAGGAGCAACTTGTAGAAGGAGTTAATTGATTTTTTTAATTGCCACAAAACCAATATTTATTGTAAATAAACCAATCAAAAATAAAGCCAGAGAAGATATTTCTGAAGGGCTCAAACAGGACCCATCCCTGGAATTGTTCAAGACCAGGTTGGACGAGGCTTGGAAAAACCTGGGATGGTGGAAGGTGTCTGTGACCATGGCAGGGGGTTGAATGAAATGAAATGTAAGTGCTATTCCAACCAAACCATTCTGTGATTCCATTAAATTCATCACAGTCCGTTTTTCAGTAGAAAATAGATTCATCTCTGGGAATTCTTCCCTCTATTCCTATGTGCATCTCTGTGAAAGACAAGTTAAAGACATGGCAGTCAAATGACAAAACACAGAAGGAATAAATTTGCTTTTGTTTTACATCTACTTTATCTTCTGTCAAATTCAGGATTGTGCTAATGGTTCATTTAAAAATTAAAGTCAAAATAACCTTTTTAATATTTAAATATATAGATTAAAATTTCAAGCTCTGTCTGTGGAAGATGCAAGCACTTGCAATAAGAGAAGAGATAATATGTCAAGAGAATATAAACAATGTGCATCTGGAGCAGGAGATGGAGCTCCAAAGTAATAGCTCTGTCTTCCTGCTCAGCATCCAGCACTCCTGCAGCCTTCTGCTCATCCCATTATTGCAGGGACTCAGCAGAGCTGAAATGATCCTTCTGCCAAAGAGGTGCAATTCTGATTGAAGTGTTCTTCTCTAAGATCGATGTGAGGTCTAAGGTGACATCCTGGCTTCAGTTAAAAGTACTTAGGGAGGTGGATTTGAGGTCTTCAAACCATGGACATGGCTCCATAAAGAGCTGTTTTCTTCTGATTCTTTAATTATATGGCATGGATTGTAAAAATTCCTCTTCCTTCTCCTCTTTCCTCTTCCCCTTCCTTTTCCTTCCCCCTTCCTTTACCATTCAACTTCCTTTTCCTTTTTCCTTTTCATTTTATTTTTTCATCTTCTTCTTCTTTTCTTCCCTTACAAATAGATACATATACATGATATGTAATATATCAATATTACATATAGATAGTGGAAATACCAGCATGGATAAACCTCATCACAGTGCAGCAACAAAGCCAAGTGCTACCAAAAACATGACAACAACATCAGCACCTCAACAAACTTAAGAAGATATTTGGGATCTCTGTTGTTCTTGACAGCATTGATTACAAGAAATTAACTGAGGAAACAATCTGCCAATCTTAGACCTGGAACTGCTTGGTTTTGCTAGCAGATATTCCTATGGATTTGGGAAAGTGCTCTTACCTGTTATTCTGGTTTCTGGCTGGAAAAAAAAAAAGCCCAGATAATTTTGTTTTGCAAATCTTCCTGTGGTGTTTTTTCAGCTTTGGTCAAGGCTGTAATTCACCCATTTTTGAGTGATTTCAAACATCTTCAGAGTGCACAGCCAATGAAGTATTTGACATCCTTTGCCTCTCGTGACTATTTTGTTATCCAATTCCATGTATAAAATGTTCCCTGCAAGCAAAAAAAAGAGCTTTAAAGCCATATAAAAATAAATTTGCAGTTTGATGTATGTGAGAGTAGATAAATGTCTTCATAAAGAAATGAATCTTTTCCAACACTGATCATGTGGCTGATGGAAGGACACCCCTGGATATTCACCTGGGAGCTCCATCAACACCTCATTCCCTACCAGAGGGATGGATTAAACTTCTCCAAAGCCACGAGGCAGATGGATATGAAACAGCAGCACCCATCCATTTGTTTTATCTCTGTGGGAAATGAAAGAAATTATCACCAAATCAACTGTTCCTTCCAAGTGACATCCATCACTCACCAACACACAGGGGGGAAGAGAAGGATCCCAGAGTTACACAATTTAGAACCGGGGCTGGAATGTGTTTCTCCAAATCTCTCCTCATTTTTACCTCTGTTTCAGTCCTCTTTTCCTGTGCCACCACCCAGCAAGGCCTGGGAGGATGTGCCATGGAACAGGAGGGAAGGTGCTGGCCTAAATCTGAGCTCAGTTCAAAGGCTCAGCTCCACCCTCACATGTTCACACGGGATTCAATTCCAGTCACTTGTAGGCAAATTTTCAAAGTCCTTGCACTTAGGCATAAAAAGCCTTTGAAAAAGCTGCTCTCAGCCTATTGTGCTGAGAATTTCTAAAATCCTACAATGTTTCATGGTGGATCACATGGAGACTTTCATGTGCAGCTCTTTGTAACCTGTCCTGGATGATGGAAATCTTGGCTTCTGTAGTTTGCTCTCAGTTTTAGCTTTTTCTGAGATCCAGACAGCAAAACATCCTCTAGGACATGGGAATACAGAAAGGAACAACATTTTCCTTCCACAAAATCTCTCAAATATAACCTGAACTGTCAGACCCTGCCAGGCTGTGCCTAATTTTGCAAATGAAGTGTCACAGTAAGAGGTTCTGTGCTATGAATAGATCTTTATTCTGACTAATACCAGAGCAATGATGGACTGGAAAATGGTTTTTTCCTCTTTTAGGTTGGAATCACCCAAGCATTTTCTACTCCCATATCAGCAGCTCATTCAGCTACTCTATGAAAAGTAATACTCAGTTTATCTCATTATTATCATAATCCTTTTTATTTATTTTTTTTTTAAAGCACCAAGTCAACCTCCAGCAAACATCGCCTGGAAGCTGACAAATTCCAAAATCTGCCTGAACTGGGAGCATGTGAAAACAATGGAGAATGAGTCTGAGGTCTTGGGCTACAAAGTAAGTGATTTCTTTATCTCATCCATCAGATATTTTGGTTACAACACAGGTACAGAGATTTGGTGGAAAGTGAGTGCTCATTACCTGGAACACTGATTTTTCTGGATTTATTGGGATGGTTGGCTGATGTTTATACAAATAATCATTCAGAGTAGGACTTCTTTATCCCAACAGAGGGATTTTCTGTCCCCAGTCGTGTATTTCTCTTGTCCCCTCGTAATCTTACTTTCCTAAAGTTTCTTGCTTTCATATCTCCGGGGAAGGAGTTTCACAAATATACAAGGAATAGAGAACAGTCTTTGAAGCATTAAAGGCAGTCATAAACCACATTTAAACATTCTCCCTCTCTGGCAGTTCATAAATGGACCTTTAAAAAAGAGACTGAAAGATACTCACACAAAGATCTATGTACGAACCAAAAATCCTTCCCATAAATCTACTTTTACAGGAAATACAAATTTATTTTAAAGTTTGGTTTCAATGCAGCATTCTTTGATTATCCTTGGGTTCTAGGAAATCACCTGCTGTGGTACCCACCCTAAAGTCCTGCGGAATTTATTCCCCTGTTTAAATTGCTTTCAACACCCTGCAGGATGCTGAGAGTGCTTGGAAAACTTTGGGACACAACAAAAGAATCTCTCAGTACCGCCCCCCCAAAAAACCCATTAAAACTTAAACCAAAATCAAATAACTCTTCTTTTCCAATCCCTTTTCTGCTTAGATTCTGTACAGACAGAACAGGCAGAGCAAAGCCCATATCCTGGAGACAAACAACACTTCAGCTGAACTTCTGGTCCCGTTTGAAGAAGATTATCTCATCGAGATAAGAACCGTCAGCGATGGTGGCGACGGCAGCAGCAGTGAGGAAATTAGGATTCCAAAAATATCGAGTAAGTGAGAGAATTTTTTTTTTCCCCCTCTGAATGCTGTTGCATAAGAAGAAATCTGTGCCTCTAAGCACAACAGGTTCCCAGATTGTCCCTTGCCATGGGTGCCCTCCCTCCTGGTGCTTCTTGGTGCTGGCTCCTATAAATTTGTCTCTGATATTCTGACATTCATTAGAGGAGAGAGGGCTTTGCTCCACACCTTGCATTTAGTGCAGGTCTCCTCTGCCCTGGCATGCAGAGCTCAGGGAAGGACACAGGAATAAGATTTCATGGGAAAGTCAAAGTTCTCACACATAATGTGGCCCTAAATCTGCCCTGGGAAGAGATCTCAGCCCTGCCCCCTGGCTGTGCTGGGGTGGGCCAGGGTGCAGCCTCTGCTCTCACAAATAACTTATTATTCATAGAAAAGGGAGCATTTTTATATTTATATATCATAGCCTGTTTTGCAACAAAATAGTCAAGACCCTCTTGAAGAAGATACTCAAGGGAAAGTTGAGATGTTGATTCAAAACCCTACTCCACAAAATCCACTACAGTTTAATAAACAAATAAAAATAACATTTGTGGATAATGTTTCATCTTGAAAAGAGAACAGAGATTGCTGTTAAGCTAAAATGCAAAGAAAAACTAATTTTTGACACAGATTTACCTCTGTCTGTTTATGTTTTTACAGGTTTAAGCTCTGGAGCAATGAAATTATCCCAAAGGATAAACCATACATTGGCATCTGGGATCCTGCTGTTGAGTTCTGTTCTTCTAAACCCTTTTCCTTGCTGGTTCCAGCAATGCCCTGCCATGGACTTCTAAAAATAAAAAGTGTAGATTTTATCTTAATTCTTCACCATAACCAACACTTCTGAGGAAAATCAACACTGGGGAGGGGGAGGGAGGTGGAAGTGGTCTGTCATTAAGAGTATATTAGGCATCAACATTCCATGAATTTTAAAAAATAGGCTTGGAAATGAAGGGGTAAATCAACACACATTAATTAAGCAGAGTGATGCCAAACCTAATTTGGGATTGACACGTGGGTGGTCTCAAATTTTCTCCAAGTAGTTGTTATTGGAACAGCATTTTAATGGAATGTCAACCTGTGCAAGCTGATGCCACGGAGGGGAGCAGGCATTTAAAACTCTTGTGGTGTGGATATTATTTATCTCATGTTCTTCAATGTATCCTGTTTAAAAAAAACACTTTCAATTAAATAAAAGCTATTTGTTTACTTCTTGCACTTGTCTGTGTTAGAGGAGGTGCCATAAAACACATTATTTGAAATACCCTGTGCTATTTTCTGCAGAAAAGGGGAATTTATAATAAAACTTATAAATAAAAGGAGTCTCCTATGGACCAACCCAAAGCCCAGTGAATTCGACAGAAAAACTTTCAGTGGCATCAGCAGGCCTTGAAGCAGAGCTGGAATAAGAGCACCTTTTATACCATCAGACACTTCACATATTCTCAAATCCATTTTAAAGGACTTTTCCATGCAAAGACTGTTCTGATAACAGAACTTCCAGACACCCTGAATATTTTCTGAGGGAGAGCAGAAATCTAGCTGTCACTGAGCAGGATCAGGTGGTCTCTCCTGATTTTGTTATTCTTTGCTGTGGCTTGAAAGTGTAGATTCATCTTTGAGTTGGGTGTGAAGGTAAATGAGAAGAACATTGATTTTCATCATCTTGAAATATAAATAAAAGCAGCTAATTAGGCCCTTCAATCTCCTGAGTCCCCAGAATGACAAATTAAACACCAGAGCTTGGCTTTCAAGTCAGGAGATGCAGCTCAGCACTCGAAGCCACGCTCCTGCCAGCTTGAACTACATCTGATAAAAGGTTTTCTTTGCCTGATGTCATTACTGGGAAATCTTTTCTTCCTTCTCACTTTGCTCTGAAGTTTATTTTCTTTTCCCCACTGTCAGATCCGTGTTGTGTCATCTTTGTAAACAATTATAACTACAAGGTAACCAAATGCCCCAAATATTTTTAAAAACGGGACTGTTGGAATGGGGGTGAGGATGTGTCAGCACATGAAGGAGTAAAAGAAGTTCAGCTGAGCATGGAAATCCTTCAAAGAACACATTAAACCACATTGGTTATCCATGGGCATGGCAATGGGAATTCACAGAGAAAGCTCCAAAACTTTGGTACCTCCTCAAGGTCCCTGCCAAGCCAAACCTTGCTCTGATTCCTCACAGAATCCCACAGGCTGGACTGGCAGAAAATAAACTCAAAAATGATAAAATCATTGCAGAGCCACATGGTAGAGATTGATGTCCAAGCAAATAACTCTTCACAGGATCACGGAATGGTTTGGGTTGAAAGGGACATTAAAGAGCTGGTGATATTTAACAACCCCCAGACTGCATTCAATAAAACATTTTCTAGAGGTCAGTCCTATTTGGTTTTGAGAGAGCTTTTTGCATCATTCCTTCCTAGCAGGTGTCCAGCAGGACCTCTGCTCACTCCCAGACCTTCTGTGCCCATTAAACAACAGGTACCTTTTATTTCCCTTCATTAAACTGAATCTGAAATTCTTATACTTCATAACATAAATGTAATTCTCTGCTAACTTTACCCAAAACATCCTTTTATTCAAGTGAAAAGAGATTTTCTGCAGAGCAGTTACAGCTCAATAGAATGCCTGAGCGATGCTTAATTACAGGGAGGCTCTGGAAATAAAATGTCACTTTTAGAAGTCTGTCCTCTGGGATTTCTAGAAAGTTCCTAATCACAGGAGTTATTAGGAAGAGGTTTAACACAGCTTTCAAAAGAGGAGAATGGTTTAGAAAGAAATGAATGTGCTATAGAAAATCCTGATAATACCTTAATGAAGTAAAAACATTTTTCCTTGCAGTGGAAGTAAACAATGAAACACTTCTTCAGATTTCTCCTCACTTTTGTCCAGCAATGATGTTCTTTTCTCGCTGTAGAAGATCCAAATCAGACTGTTTAACCTCAGCATTTCTCCATTTTGTCACTCCCGTGGGAACAGCCCTTTTTAAAAAGGGACAACTGCAGAATCCCAGGAGTATCAGTGAATGTTCCCCTGCTGAATTCCCTTGGAGCTGGAGCTTCCAGGGTGAATATTCTGCCTCAGGAGCAGAACTAAGCAGTCTTAAGGAGAAAAAACTTTAAACCCAGCTCCTCCCACCCTCCCTAAATCACTGCAGAACTTGTGCAGGTTCATTTTCTCCTCTTCATCTCCCCAGTCCTTTTGTTGGTGTTTCACCAGGACAAACTGAGCCTGAGCTGCCCAGAGCACTGAAAGTCCAGCTCTTTTTATGTGAAAGTGTTATTAAAGCAGCTGATGCTGAAATGGAAAGAGTTCACATGGCTGGCAGCTTTCATTAAAAAGAAAAGAGAAAGGGTCAAAAAGAATTTTGTCACTTAGAGTTGCAGGAAAAACTTTGGAAATAGGAACAGCACAAATCCCCTAAAACCAGAAGTTGAAAAGAAAACAAAAGAAAAACTCTGCAGCGCTCCTGATTTTTAACAGCCAAGAACCTGAATTAAAAACCCCATTTAAAGGTGCCCAGTAAAGGGAATTTTGGGCCCAGACTTAGAGGATTTTAGAGAAAATCACAGACCAGCCAAAGTTTTCAGACAGCTGGAAAAATAATACCTATTTTCTTTTGATAACCTAAGCAAAGTACCAAAACATGAAAGAGACTCACAGTCAGGGATTTTCATTTTGAATTTAACACATCAACAAAATATTTCTCCATGAAAAAAAGCAATTTTGAGCCTCTCCAAATGTTTCCGTTCACTCCGAGCACAATGTTTCTTTGTGATTTACGAGCATTTAAACTTTATTTAACACCTTCTCCCTTCTTTATTGGGCAATTTTTGAATAGGAATGCCAAGAAACGAAATAAAATAGCCCATGTGTGTTATTGCACCAGCCCCTAAATCAACAATATCCCAGAGTGCAGAAACTCCCTGTTTTCTGTGGGTCGTTGGAATGCAGCCCTGGCGACGCCTTGACACCGAGCTCTAAATCACATCCATGAGCAAATGTGCTGTAAATGTGCCAAAAAGGTTTCATCAATATCAGCCTGTGCCTCAGTGGTGGAGAATTCTCTGCAGGGATTTGCAGGACCCATGTGGAGGAGGGGATCCATCTGCTCACAGGGATCTGGGGGGTGGCAGGGGATCCTGGCTCCCTCTGGGCTCCCCTCCGTGGATTTCTGTCTGCTCAAGGAGCACAGAAGATGTGAGAACTTGAAGAAACCAATGGGTTTCCCTGCTCGAAGGATGTCAGAGTTTGAATAAGCCAATGTGGTTTATTGTGAGGGTAGAGGTGGAAAACTACTCTTACCAGAGCCTTGCATTCTTTTGTCCATCTCTGCACGCCTTTGTGAGCACAGCAAGTTACAGTTTGTGGTGCTGTGAGGTCCCCAGGATGAGGTGAGAGATGAGGATTTGACTCCATGTGCTCAGAAGCCTATTATATTATATTATATTATATTATATTATATTATATTATATTATATTATATTATATT
>JAYDZK010000032.1:2227133-2246273 GCA_034509185.1 Euphonia xanthogaster | reverse complement strand
GCAATGACAGATTAATCCTTTCTTTGGGACCAGTGATTATTTGCAGGTGTACTGAAAGCAGCAGAGGAAATGCCAGGCAGGCTGGACAGAAAGCACAGCTCAGTTTAGATATTAATCTGCAAAAGTGGATTATAAAAGTCAGGTTCAGACATTTTCACCAGGGTTTTATTCAGTCTGGGGAACAGCATGGACAAAGGATCCACTGATGTTGAATAGCTGAGAAATCACCAGGGAAGGAGATGGAAAACAAACCTCAAATCATTTGAAGAGATTAAACACTGCCATAAAGTAATTTAATTAGTTGTACTTTTTCTTGTTTTGGGGACATCTTCAGAGCTGTTTTATCCTTCTCTTGCTTTGCTGCCTGGCCCCCACGGAAAGGGCTCAGAGATGTGGCTGTGGGAGCCCCAGGAAAGGCACCACCACATCAAATAAAGCCACATACAGACTCATCTCTAAACTCTCTTGTTAATTAAAAGACAAACATCAGAGCCTGGCCATGTTTCCAGTCACAGAGGAAAAAAAGAGAGAAAGTTTTGCTGTGGTTTCAATGACAACCAGATCAGGTTTCTCATAATATTGATGAAATATCAAGTGCAAGAGGCTGAGATGGCTCAAGAAAGCAATGGGTGAGGACTCTAAGCAAAACCACTCCTTGGACATTGTTCTGCTGATAAAATTCAGTAGAGTGACCTTTGAAAGCTGGAATTCTTAGGTAGCATTGATGATCATCATCATAAATTACACAAATTTTTGTCAAAGGTGCTTCATGCCCTCGGTGTCTTTAATAACTTAATCCAAAGAGGGTCTGGCTTGATCCAGGCTGTTGGACAAGGGGAACCTGATGTGCAGGCTGGAGAAGATTGGCTTAGAGAGGTCTGAAATGTGCTGTCAAAGCCCTGCCTTGAGTGATCTGGAGAGGATTCTGAAGTCACTGAGCCCTGAATATGTTGGGGGAAAACGTGGAGCTAAATGAAGACAAATAAATGGAACTGAGAGACTCACTTGGATTTCCAGGTAATGGAATAACAAAGATATTCCTATGGCAGTCAAGAAAACATGGCCAAGAGTGAAAAAAATTATCTATGATCAAGCAGAAAATACAGCTGCTCACTGTGAGCAGCAGGTATTCGATCTGATGGAAAAATCATCTCTAGAATTCCTCTTTCTCAGGAATGAAGCTGGCACATCATTCTGGCTGATAATCCACCTTCCCATGATGCCACTGTGTTCTCAGTGAGATAACAGAATCACCTCCCCCTCTTTGAAAGGATTGTGTCCTGTTGTGAGCAGTTCAGGAGGTGCCACAGATGAGGGAACTGTAAACACACCCGTGGTAAATGAAAGGCAATCAATTTCTTTTAATTAACTTCAGCTTTTTCTTATTTTTTGTGAGTATATTGTGATACACCAATTTAAGACGATGCTCTAAGCAGAGATTGTCAGCAAGGCTGTTTATAAAGTCTCTTGCTGTTGCTGCAGGTGAATTAAACAAACATTTTCCAGGAACTTTTGTGCAGTGTTTGTTTCTAAACAGAGCCCTGAAGAGAAGCAACCTCTCAGACAGGGTCTGCTCCAAAGGTCAAGTGGTTCCTGGGGAAAGGGACTGCAGGATTGCAGGATGCTCTTTCCCACTTCTTCTCTTCCAGAAGTGTTATCTGTATGTTAGAAAAGCAAATTACCAGCAGAAATTATCCTCCAGTACTAGAAAATCTCCCAGATGTTATCACGCATTCCCATCACCTTAAAAAAAAAAAAAAGGATAATAAGAATTATTATTCTTATTAATAAGAATAGGGGGGGCAATATTATTAAGAGGGGGGATTATTAATTAATAAAAATGGGGGGGATAATAAGAAGAGTGTTTTGAAGACAGATGGGGATGTACAGTGAAAACTGCTGAGAAAATTAAAAATATATCACTTTCCCACTGTTTCCCACAGACATTTCAGCCTTGTTTGATGCTTCCCCAAGAGATTTTATTCCAGTGCCTCTCCTTGAATTGCGTCTTTGATAGAGATGATGAGGCTGCAGAGGTTCAACCATTGCATTCTTCCTTTAACCTCTGCTTACAATTCCATTTGGGTGGGATCTACATCCAGATGATGGGGGGAAAAAAATCTTCTTTCCTTCAGAGCTGATTTATTTTGTTGGCAATTTCAGTTCTTCTGTCTCTACAAAACAAGGAGACTTTTCCTTCCTTCAAATCAGACCTAAGGAATACACAAATGAGAAGATGTGCCAACTTCAGCTTCTCTCCTCTGAGCTCCTTTGAAATCATTTCCCTTGAACTTCCATCTGTAAAAACAGCAGACGACTTTAAACAACCCTCAGAACTCTCCTGAGGCATCTGTAAAATGTTTTCCCCCAGGAAATCAAAGGCAGGAGACCTTTGTTTCTCGAATCCTATGATAAATAAGGAACTCTGACTTAAAAAAAAAAATTATATATAAACATAGGAATCATGTTAAAACCTAGTCATGCTGTAGAAAGTTGTACTTGACTTGCAGTTTGGAGAGGATTTCAGGCTCTACTTCAAAGCCTGTTTATTTTCCCAGACTTGCCAGAAAAAAGGCTCTGAGGGAAGGTTTTGTGTGCAGGAGAGCAGCATCTCCCAGGGTGGTTTGAGGGGGGGTGTTGAGATGTTGGTCTGGCTGCTGCCCCCTGTCCCTGGTAACTGCTCTGGGTTAATCATCCCTAGCAAGGAAATGGATCTTCCACTGGGAGTTAAGTGCCAGAGTTAAAGCAAAGCTAAATCTTGGTCTTGGGTTGAAAATATTTGGGGAATTCTCACCCTCAGTCAGAGCTCGCTGGCCTCAAAATAAATAAAAATGAAAATTAAAATGAAAATAAAAATATGAAAATGAAAATGAAAATGAAAATGAAAATGAAAATGAAAATAATGAAAATGAAAATGGGTTTTAGCAAAGAATTTGAGGGAGGATGAATCACAGCACATTTGAGAAAAATGATAGAGAAAGAACAAGAAATTCAGGATTCCCAAAAGAGCATCAGCCAGACCCTAAAGGGAACGCTCAGTACTCTGCTCCACCTTCACAGATAAATTCAAATTATTCACAAAGTTTATGCTGATTTGTTTCTGCCTCACCCTTGGTAAGAAATCCTTGTCCTGCATGAAAAACTAAATGAATGCTACTTAAAGTTTTGCCTTCTTGATTTGCATTTTCTATGAGACACTAAATTAAATTTATGCTAATCTGATACATATATTCTTCCCTGAACCATTAAAGGGGAGGTGGGGCTACACAGTGCAATAGTTTAAATAATTATGGCTGTCACTCACAATTATTCAATCTGTTGTATATTAAAACCAAGTTGCAACTAGAAATTATCCTCCAGTTCCAGAAAATCTCACAGATGTTGTTGTGCTGATCAAAGTTCTTAAAATGTTGGATATAAGATGCAAGTTCCCAAGGAATGGAATATTAGAAGATGCTAAAAGTGGAATCTTTAAGTTTTAAATGGTTGGTTTTGTTTTCATACTTTCCCAAGAAGGTGCAGCATGGAACTAGAAATTACAGAATATTGTTGGGAATTATTTAATGCTGCTGTAAAAAAGATCTCATAGAATCCTACACTGACATCCAGGAAAACTTTGGGAACTAATGACACCCGGGTGACAAAGCTGCTCTGCCACTTCCAGGCTTGGCTGTACACATTTTATAGATCTTATTAATTAATTTATTTATTTATTAAATCAAGTGACCTCCAGCTGACGTACTCTACAGCGTATCACTGGGCTGGAGAGCATCTTGTTCACCTCTATTTCCACTCCAATTCAGTTAAAAAAAGCAATAACTTTTGGTGTGAATAGAATCCTGTCTCTGGTATAGGTGGCATTATCACTAAAACTTGTGGCTCTTTGCGTGATGTGACAGATCCTTTGAAATGCAAAGGTAGGACCAAGTTACTGAAGCTCATTTCTTTCTCCTCAAGTGTTTTTAGGCTGTGCTTGCCTTTGATTTCCAGCACTGAGGTAACAATATGAGCATCACAATAGAGGTCACGGCAAGAGCAGACAAAAATCAGATCTGAAAGTGTCCCCAGGCAGATCCTCTGCTCCCAATCCATCAATCCCAGAGACCTCTGAGAGTGCCTGGCAGTGATCTCTGCAGATCCTCTGGTTCCCAATCCATCAATCCCAAACAGAGACCTCTGGAGAGTGCCAGGAAGATCCCATGGTTCCCAATTCATCAATCCCAAGAAGTGGCCTCTGGAGAGTGCCAGGAAGATCCTCTGGTTCCCAATCCATCAATCCCAAGAAGTGGCCTCTGGAGAGTGCCAGGAAGATCCCATGGTTCCCAATCCATCAATCCCAAGAAGCGACCTCTGAGAGTGCCAGGAAGATCCCCTGGTTCCCAATCCCTGCCTCCCATTCTCTGCAGGGAGGATGGCTCACTCTGGTGACATTTGCTTGTGTAAATAAGGCTCAGCTCAGCTCTCAGCCTCCGATGTTGGTGTGCTGAAGGCACATCAGAGGATGGAGTTCTGCAGAGTTTCGCAGCATTATGGTAAGGCATGAATTTTAAAAAATAGCAGGGGATGGGGAATGGAGATGGGGATGATGCCAGCGCAGAATTCCCAGGTCTGAGGTGCTTCCAGCCTCTGCTCTCTGCTCTAATGCTGGTCTGGGTAGCCAAAAGCAGCTTGGAGCCAAACTTTTATTCTGAATCCGCTGGGAGGAATGGGCTAATGGGAAAGGAGACAACAGCCTGAGGTGGATGAGAGTGGATGCACTTCCAGCTGCTGGGGAAGGCTGAGCAAGGGCTGCAGAGCTCCACGGAGCCCTGCCCTGGGTGATGCTGAGCTGCAAAGAGATCTCAGCCCTTCCAAGATGGATTGAAGCTTTGGAGGGGGATGAGGAAGCAATGAGGTGTCTGAGTGTAACATTGCAGATTTTGTTGGGATTTAAGCAAGCCCCTGCACTCTGCAGTGGGCACGTTTTGCATGTCAGCTCTCAAAATTTGCTGCTAAATCTCTGTTCTGTGACATTTAGCATCACTCTGCTTCAGCAAAGGTTGTTGTTTTTTTTTCCAGTGCCTTCCTGACCTGTCTTGAAAGTCAGCACTGCCATCAGTCTGGGCTGACACACAGAAAATAGTGACATATCGACTTTTACAAGGGGTGCCACAACATGAATAGAGAGAACTGGAGCTTGGATTTTCCATATGAAAGGAAGTGTCAACAAAACAGAGCAAAGTCCCCACACTTCACCCAGTTAATGAATCCCCCTTGTCCATGTGCATGCATAATTCAGTGCCCCGTGGAATGCATCTCCTGAGAGAAAAGAGGTGAACTAAATTAAAACTTTTAACCCAAAATTTAATTATTTTTTTTTTTACATGAAAGCTCATTTCTTCAAATTCTGAAGGAACAAAGTTAATTGTTTTGAGCTGTGTGCTGCTCTGGAAGGGGAGACTTGAAATGCATCACAACAATTTGCATTTTCTTGAAGAGTCAACACAATGTCTCTTCTCAGAGTTTTAAAAATCATGAATTGTCCTTCTTTTGCCACTTTCTGGGGAGCACAGGATATGTGAGACTGGATGAAGCTTCAGGAGTTCTCAAATCCAACCTTGAGCTAAAAGAAGCTCAGCCAAGAGCTCTGACAAGTTTATCCTGCACTTCCCTGCACAGAATTTTTTTCCTAGAAAAAGGAGGAATTTCTTGCCCTTGTTACACATTATCCATGATTTTGGAGTCTCTTCGTGTTCCCCACTGAACACAAACAGTCCTGGGTGCAAGTGATGGCCACACAAAAATCCTGGTGAGACAAAGGTGTGACCCCACCCTCACCTGCTGGGCAATCCCTCACCCAGGGGCTTCCTCTGAGGGAAAATCTCCAGGTGACCATTCCTAGGATAAACCAGCTGCCCTGTCCTGTTGGCCAGGAGCTTTAGAATTCTAAATAAAATGGCTCACTGGGACTGGTTCAAACTTAACCTTTCAAAAAAGTTTACAAACTTCAGCCAAAATTTGCACAGAAGTGTCCTGAGTTTGTCATGCAGAACCAAGGAATTTCTAGAAAAATCTCCTTCCCCTTTCTCAGCTGGATTTTAGTCCCACAGAGCCACTCAGGGCTGTCATACCCTGAACAAATCCAGAGTGAGAGCACTAATTGACTTTGGCTGATTAACAACTGACAAGTGCTCAGTGGTGCACTGAGCAGAGCTCAGAATTGCAAATGCTCCAATCCACCAGAGCTGCCACCAGCTGAGATTTTTCTCTGGCAGTTCCCATGCAGAGGTGAAGAAGGGAAGCAGCAGAGCAACGTGAGGAGCAGCTCAGTTCTGCTGCACAGTTGATTTCCAGCCTCTGGGAACACATTTCCTGCAGTGCCCACAGCCACATTTTCTTAACAGTGCATCCCATAGCTGATCCCAGCCACACCATGTGCAGGTTGTTTCCTTTCAGGAGTTATCATGCATGGAATTATTTATTACTGTATGGAAGTGTTCTAATGGAATAATGGTTGTCTCAATGCCCTAAAGCTGTGGGGTCATTTAAATGCAACTGTCAGATGAAAAGAAAAGCCACAGGCTGCTTGTAAAGCTGCAGGACTTGGGAGATTAACATTTCAGCCCTCAAAAGTAAGTAGATTTGAGAAATGAATCCAATATAGAAAATTGGATGTTGAGAACAGCATAGTTGAGTATTTATGAAATGCCACTTCCCCCTCAGAAATACAGACAAGTGGAGCTGAGTATTTGCTTTCTTCTCCCATTTCTGAGGATTTGACACCAAGAGGAGCAGAACTGCTTCAGCTCAGTGGGGAAATAAATCTGGGGGGCATTTCTGTGCTGTACCAGCACTGCAGCAACAGGATCACAGGATCATCAGGGCTGGATAAGACCCCAAGATCTTGAAATCCAAGATTTGGCCAATACCCCAATGCCCACTAAGCCATATTTTGGAGTGCCATGATTCCTGAACTCCCCCAGGGATGGTGACCCTGGCATGACCCGAGGCCATGTGTTCCCATCCCATCCCTGTTCCCTGGGAGCAGAGCCCGAGCCCACCCTGCTGTCAGGAGCTGTGCAGAGCCACAAGGGCCCCCCTGAGCCTCCTGTTCTCCAGGCTGAGCCCCTTCCCAGCTCCCTCTGCCTCTCCTGGTGCTCCAGACCCTTCCCCAGCTCCATTGCTCTTCTCTGGCCATCCATTAGGATGGAGATCCACCAGTTTTAATTCAGAGGGAAAAAAAATTGTTCCTAGGTGTAAGAAGTTGGGAAAATGCTAACAGAGGTTGAAAAAGGAGTTTCTAACAACCAGCTCCTATGTCAGGGGCAGTGCTGCAGGTGGCTAAAGGTGGAGACACTAACCATGGTCCAAAACCTTGGAAATATTACCACGCCCAAAATTTTCTTTTCTCTGATAACCCCAAGCAGTGACTGCTAGGAACAAGCCATGATTTTACCTGCCATTAAAAAAAATAACATAAAAATTAAAAATATATTTTTGTTTTCATTGCATGAGCACAAATCCACTGAAATTTCCTGGTGATCCCTCAGCGTCCCAGTTCCAGGGGAACCTGGCTGGTAGCTCCTTGCAAGCTTCATTTCCATACAAAAGCAAACTGGGAACAGCAGTCAGTAGTTTCCTGTTAATAAACAAACACACAAGACAAGATCAATTAGTCAAAATGATGTGACTCATTTGTCATTTACAGAGGAGCTCAACCACACGAGGATTGTCTTGTCATCCAAGGATGTGGCCTTGTTCTGCTCACAGCTCTTGAAAAAAGACGTTTAAAATCAAAAACTCAATGATCTGTGCACCCACAGAGCCCTGCTAGAGAGAATCAAGGCTTTGGCTGCTGGCTGTCTATGGGACGTATTTCCCTTCATCAGAAATAGCTGCATTACTCATCCCCACATTGTCCACATCCCTGAGAGAAATTCCAAATCATCCCTCAGCAATGCTCCTCTCTCTGATCTCTCTGGCACCTCTAGAAGAAGAAAAGCAATAAAATGAAAACCTTGGAGTGGTGGGTGAAGCACTGAAGTGCATCCCCACCTTCAGGATCCATCACAGGTTGGTCTGATTAAACCATGGCAATCAGCAACATCTCCCTTTGGGTTGTTTTCCTGATACCTGCAAATCTGGGACTCCAGGTGCTTCAGCCAGCAGCAGCCAAATAGGTCTTGCCAAAAAATAAGGTTTAAATGAGCAGGATGAGGAGCCTGGTCAGGTGGTGAACAAACTGAAATGAAATAAATTCATTTGCTGGGATGTGGGGCAGCACAGGCACTGAATTGACCTTGGAATACTGTCCTGGATGTCCTCCACATCCATGGAATAGAAAATAGGGGGAAACCACAGGGTCACACCTGTATTTAGGTTGGCTTGAGTATTATTAGCAGTATTAGTATCAGTATTATTCCTGAGGAATAATAGTAATAACCTTTTTCTTTTTTCAATCCTGCCAAGACATAGATCCCAAACACATCCATTTTCACTTTCTCCCCAGAGAAACAGAACAGCCCAGAAATTTCATTTCCCAAAAGCCAGAATTTTACTCGCTGAAAAAACTGGCACATTTTTCAGGAAATCTTGGTGAATGTTAAATCCTAAACTTTTAGAAAACATTAAATGCACAGAATCCTCCTGTCAGGGGCTTTCTGCTGCCCGGGGCTGTGGTTGTGGGATGTCATTAAACCACGGAATCCCAGGACAGCTTGCTCAGGAGCCTCAGAGTCTGGCAAACAATTCCCTCCGAGCTGAAAGCTCCGGTGCCATCAGCCCTGGGCTCCCTGCTAATGGAGAGAGTGGAATTGCAAATGCTGAGAGGGTCAAGGGAAGGCTGGGAGCCTCCTTGGATTCCTCCTCAGATTCCTCCAAAGTTCTCAGAGCAGCCAGAAGACAAAGGCACAAACTACAAGGTCCAGCTTTTTGCATCTTGTGTGTTCCTCAATAAACTGCAGCCAAGAAGGGGCTGGGCAGGGCTGTAGGAAGGTGTCTGGAGAGGTGGCACCACCTGTGTTCCCCATTCCTGGAGCACCTGTAGGTATGGTCTGCAATTCCTAAGGAATTCCAAGAACCATGGACAGTCCCATCCTGAGCAGGAGTGTTTAATCTGCCCAGCTGATCCCCCTTGGAAATCAAATTAAAGTCCTGTTAATGTGGAGGAGTTTAGAGAAAATCTCCTGTTGGTGTTTACAGACTAAAGAGCAGAACTTAATTATAGACGACAGCCTGACTAAGGGCATTATATAATGAGGGAAAGACATTTATAGAGCCCATCTTAGAACTCCAACAGTAAGAACCTGACGATAGAGAAAATTTAAAAGGCCAGAAAATGCTTTAGGAAGATGGGAAAAACAAGCAAAAAATCAATACACTGAGATGTCCTCTGTTCCACTTCCTTCGTGCTCCCAAGCAGGGACAAGGTTCTCTCACTGTCACATCTAGAGCAGGGTGACAGCAAACAGGGCAGAAATTTCACTTAAGGACACACCTTGAACTATACAACTATTAAAAAATATCATTTTATCTCCTTAGCAACACTTGCCAACCACATTGAGCCATTAATGGCATAATTGTTCAACCACCACAACACTCTTTGTTGGCTTTGAGATATCAAAGAAAGAACAGGGACCCCTGCTAACAGCATCACCTAGCACTGGATTAATTAAACAGAAATGCACAGAGAAAAACCCAGCTGAAACCACAGAGAAAGCAGCTGGGATATGGTATTTATTGTGATTATTCCCATTCCCCTTTTATTGGGGATTCCAGGTACAAATACCTGTCAGAGAAATCCCTGCCCCTATCCAACCACGTTTTCACCCCTTCCCTGATAACACAGAGCTCTTTCCTGTGGCCAAATTGTGAATTAAAGAAAAGTGATCAAACAGCAATTAGGGCAGGATTATTCATTCTGGCAGTGGGTGACATGGAAATGTAAAAAAAACCCCACACCAGCTGTGGTATAATGAAGACAATTAGGATATTATCCATGGTGTTCATATCTTTGCATCCCATTAATGCAATGAAATGGCTGGATTTAGGCTTGGGAGAGCTCTGCTGGCTGCAGGAAGTGTTGGCTTTGTGATTAAGTCAACAGATGTAGAAAGAAGTTCAATTCTTGGTCTTGTTTGAGGGTTTATTTGTGAGCCTGGGCTGATCTCTGCAGGGTGGACCCTGTCAGCAGCTCCTGCCTCCCTCCTGCCCCCAGGAGAATTATCCAAAAGAGCCTAATTTAAAACTATATTTTGGGATAAGCCAGCATGGAGATAAACCCCTTGAATTTGCCCAAAAATCTGGGAGCTCCTACTGTCATTGGGCTTTTCCTGTAGGATCTGGACTCTGTTCTTTCTTGTGATGCTTTATTCCACTTCAGCTTCTCACCTCTCTTGGATATTTGGTCTTTCAGGGAGGTGAGTTTTTCCAGGCCAGGCTTTGTTTCCACCTCTCCTGCACTGGAGCTCCAGCCTCTTTTATCCCATTATCCCAGCCCCTCCATGGCTGTAGTAACAGTGCTGGGAATTCAAGGACCATCTGTCCAAGTGTAACTCATTCCCTGCCCACTCAGCTCCACAGTCTGTCAAAAACACCCAGCTTGGAAAAAAAAAAAAAAAAACAAAACAAAAAAAAAACCCCAAAAACCAGAAACCTCCACTATTAAAAGTGCCTGAATTAGCTGGATCTCCTTGACAGAATTGGGTTGAGGAATGACTGCACTGGGAAGGTCTGGAAGGGCAGAAACTTCTGCTGTGGCAGCAGGGATGGACACTCAGGATGGTCTGGATGTAGACAGGGAAGGTTTTTCCCTGCTGTTGGAGCACCATCCCAACATTCCTGGGATCTGGGATGAGAACATTCCCTTGGTGAAGAACTGGGATGGTGAAAGCTCTCTTTGCCCAATCCTTCCATTTTCATGTTTCTCCATAGCATAAAAGAAGAGAACATTTGGGCTTCTGGATGCAGATGGAAAATTGTCCAAGCATTCTTACTCTGAGGCTTCCAATCAAAAAAGGTACAACATTAAAAAGTTCCCTCCCCACAATATTTGAAGGGATAATAACTGTTAAGAGGAAAACAAAGCAAGGAAACAGGCAGATCCATCAACAGGGAGCCCAGATCAGAGCTTTGACCAGCTCATTTTTCTATTTTTGAGAACAAATATTCAGGACTTTCAATACTTTCTGTTATAATGGGTATTCTCTTCATGTTTTTTTGGGGGTTTTTTTTGCCTTGCTAGGGACATACAGCTTTCTTTCAGCTTTCATTTCCAATTTTATTAAAAAATAATTTATTTTTCCATTTTCTGTTCAACAATGTCAATCAGGTTTTGCAGTTCTGCTCCCTTGCTCTCATAATAATACACCCAGCAGCAGGAATTCCAGAAGTGCCCAAGCCCCCCTGGCAGCTCCCAGTGGTAATGTTTGATCTGTTTCAGGTGGACTGAAAACTCATTTATAATCAAAAAACCAAGAGACACCTGGAATGGAAACTTATTCATTCGGAGCGCTTTGAAACAATCCTCCAGTGGGTTTGAATAGACTGGAAACAGAGATTCTGAGACATCCAAAGCTGTTTTCCATTTCCTGAGAGCCACATGACAGGATAACCCTGGAAAGTCCTTTTTCCTAGGACAAATTCTGGTGCTCAGTGCCCACAGCTCCTTCACTGCTGCAGCGGTGGCAAAGGTCCCCCACCTCACTCATCCCTTGCTCCCCCAAATTCTCAGTGGTTTCTGCTTCCACAGGGGTGAAATTTTGACCCCAAAAATCATTGCCTGTGGCTGTGCTGAAAGGTTCAGCTGAAAACAAAAAGCCCACGTTGCATTTAGGAATTGCAGAAAGGTTTGGCTTGGGAAGGAACTTAAAATTCATTTATTTCCAACCCCCTGCCATGGACAATTTCCACTCTCCCAGATTGCTCGGATCTTGAAGAGACAGACTCAGTTTGGACATGGAGAAGTTTTGCTCTTTGATGTTATCTAAACCCACCCACAGGAAAAAAAAAACAAAAAACCCTCACATCCTTAACATCTATGTCCTATTGCCTGAGTTTCGGATGAGGTTTGGATGGAATCTCACTGGGCACACACAGAGCTGTGGGTAAGGGGGCCTTTTCTCAGGCTGAAGCATCAGAATTTATTCCTGCTCCTTCCTCCTCCCCCCTCTCCTGGGTCCTCACTCTCACTGTAACTCCAGGGCTGCGCTGTAAATTGGATCAGTGAATGATCCCAGTTTAAAAAAATAGACCCTGAAGGTTTGTTGTGCTCTGAGTTCCTTAATCCGGATAATTCCATCCGTCCTGCTTGCAGCACAGCCCCAACCACGGGGATCTGCACCCTGGGGGCTGCAGCAGGACGGGAGGCAGGGCAGGAGCCCAGGGGAAAGGCTTGGAGCAGCTCTGCTGATGGCAGAAATGTTTGTGCAGCTTCCCCCTGCATCTGGAAGAGCCTTCAAAGCCCCCTGATCAATGCAATCCTTAATTATTTGCCCTTCAGTGCCTTATGCAGATAAACTCATCAGCACTTGAGCCACTCCTGTCATCTGCTCACTTGGAAATTGGGGATTTGTGACAGTGGAGTTGTCTCTCCCACTGGACCCAGTGACTTGTGAACAAGATTTGGTCTTCTCCTAAGGAAATCAGCTGCTGCTGGCCTTGGGTGTTCCTGCAAGCTGGTTTTTGGCTGCTTACAGGGGTCACTTTGGGTACCCATGGGGAGCTTTGCTTTATTTCCATCCCTGGCAGTGCCCAAGGCCAGGTTGGATGGGGTCTGGAGCAGCCTGGGACAGTGGACGTGTCCCTGCCATGGCAGGGGTGGAACCAGGTGATCTTTAAGGTCCTTTTCAACCCAACCCATCCTGAGATTCTCTGAATACGTGCAGGAATGAAAAATAATGCTCCTTAGCAGTCCATGCTCTTTCATTAGTAAAATAAACTCTACTTAAGACTTCTGGACAAGGCAAAAAGTCTCCCATGCTGCTGCAGCCCAGTTTTCATCCATACACTAGGATATCAACAGAAGTCATCCTTCCCCACAGAAGATTGTCCCCACAGAAGATTGTCAAAACCAAAGGTAGTTAAATTATTTCTGTCATCCTGCTCTACACTGTGGCATCTCAGGTCACAGATGGCCTTGCCCCTTTTTCCTTCTCTAAATCAGCCCAAAATCATCTCTGCACTGAGCCTTTGGCCACTTCTGGGAATTCCCACGTGGCAGTGGAATGATGGATCTGCTGAGGAAGCAGCTCACAGGGTAAAAATAGCTCTAAACCACATGAAAATGGATTTTTAGGGTTCATGCTGATAGGAGGGCCTGAAATCTTGCGAGAATTCTGCCTCTCCTGTAGGTTAAATCTGAGAGCATCAAGATCACTTTTTATGCCAATCCAGCCAAATAAAAGCTCTCCTGCTATCACACAGGAAGAGCCTGCTCAGGAATCATTGCCTGAATTTTCTTTTCTACCTAACTGTGTTTATCTTCAGGGTGATCCTCCACTATTGACCCATTGCAAGACACCCTTGCTTTGTGTCAGGACAATTATTTGCAATTACAAATGAAAGAAAAATATTTAAAAAAATAAAAAGGTAAGACCCATCCTGTACTGTGCTTGCCTCTCTCATTTAACTTGTAATTGCTTTTATTGACAATTTCTTCTTCCTTCCCTGGAGTGGTGAGGTCATTAAGCAAATCTGCCTTTTTTCTGTACAAAATGATAATTTAACTGATTAAACCACTTGCATTGTCAATGCACTTCCGTGAGAGACTCCCATCCCACACACCACCCTGGGATTTTGCTTTCATCTGAAGACATTTCAGAGTGTTTAATGACAAATAGGACACCACTGGCTTTCTCCCTGGCTCAGGCTTTGTATCCATCTCTTTAGGAAATTACACTTCTTGTCATTAAAAACCCAACACAGCTCTGCCAGTCCCTTTTCTGAGCAGCTTTTCATCAGTTTTACTCTGCCACTTGCACATGGCACAAACACTGGCATGTACCTGTGACAGGACTGGAGTGAGTGGCCTCGAGTTGTGCCAGGGAAGGTTTACATTGGGTATCAGGGGAAAAGTCTTCATGGAGAAGCACTGAAACATTTCATTTCATTGTCTTAGAAGTGTTTTCTGCCCTGAAATGGGACAGAGACAGCTGGGGGTGCTTGGGGCAGGTAGAAACCTCATTTTCCTTCCCATTTTCTGCTTTCCAGCAGGCACTAAAGGAGCAGCAAGCCTCTGATGGTTTTTTAACAGGGGCTGGAAAAAGAGAGAGTTTCCAAGCAATCCTGTTGTCACCTTGCCACAGCGAGCCCAGAATATTCTGGGGATGCCCAAAGAGGAGCTGCCTCACACAGTTTTTTCCTGCAGCCACCTTTCACTCATCCTGAGCTGTGCTCACAACTGAGGAATGAGCTGAGATTGAAGGAATTTGGGGTGAACTGGGGAAAATCCCATGATACTCCATGATAGCTCTGTGGTATCCCAGAGCAGCAGCCACCACAGAGCCACCCTCCACCCTGTCCCTGCCACCCCCCCCAGCACACCCTTTATTACCCTTTATTTTTATGTCCCATTCAATTTGACCTTCAGCACCTGAGGCCTGGAAGAGACATTTTGGAAACATCTGCTCAGACACCTCTTTTATTCCTGCAGCTGGGAAGTTCTCCTCAACATTGCTGCCTTTTTTCTTAACCCCAAATCTTTATTTCTGTAGTTCCTAAAGAATGGATGGTATGACTCAAGTTTCCTTGTCTTTTTTTTTCACTTCTATTTATATTCTTTTTTAAAGAAAAAGAAATTGCTCTTCCATTTTCACACAAAGTATTTAATGGAAGAGTGAAGTGAGCTCCTGTTCAGCTACTCCAGGAGTTCTGGCAAAGCTCTCAAACAAGAGGGAGGCTTATTAGATGCTAAATGAGTTTCATTTCAAATTGAAAACATTTTCCGTCTTGTTGTTTTAATTCAAGTCATTAGCTGTACCTGAGTCTAAATTAGCTACATTTTCATGAAGTTCTGAAGTATTTTTAAACTCTCTTTCAAATTCCTTGATCTGACTGGATCTCGTGTCCCATTTGTAGTGGTCTGCTGTATTCATTAGATACTGGGAGCCATCTGCTAGAAATTTGCCCAGAATAAATCCAGTTTGTGCAAGATAAGGAGGCATAACTCTTTCTCTGAGCTAATAGCTCAGATTTTGGTGAAAGGCTTGGAATCAGCTGCACTTGAGATTTTCACCCTGTTTTGAGAAGACAGCAATGGTGGTTAATTAAAATAAGAAGACATTTCTTTAGTCTCCAAAGAATATTTGTAAATCACAGATGAAATTGGAAGTAATTTATCACTGATGCTCTATGAAATTCAGCTGTAGATCCATCTGGCCATGGTGCTTTAGGAGGCAATATTGCTTGCAGGGCACTTTTTATTGCTTATCTCTCCTGGGGGTTATCTAAGTATTGCCTTGATAATGCTGGCAGCTCTATTTCAGCCACAAAATAATAAATGGCTCTTATTTCTACTGTTTGTAATTCAGAATAAAGAAAAAAAATCTTTATTAATTTGTCTCCTTTAACTTTTTGCTTATAACCTCTCCCAAGCTGGGTTTGTTATCCTTTAGGAGGCCGTGGGGTATGTGGCTCTGGGACATTCACCTGCCTTTTGTGCAGAGGCCAAATTGCATAACAGCAGAGTGGAGCTCGTTTAAGAAATGAACCAGACAAATTTTTTGGTCTGATCCAACCTTGAGCTGCATTTCTTAAGCTTGGAGGTGAATGGAAGGATTGATTGTGGATATCTTGATTTTAGCACATTGAAATGCATTCAGGAATAGAGGTCATGCTTAGTGCTGTCGATGAACTCAAGTAAACGACCCAGGAACATTTGGGTTTGTGCTTTTTGAACAGGTAGAAGTCTCATCAGCTGAGTTGGAAGTCCAGTTAGGGGTTGCACAGAGGTGGTAGCTTGGAAAAATACAAGTTTCCAAATTAAACATTGCTTAGATGCCAAACAAGTCTGGATCACAGAATCCCTGAATGGTTTGGGTTGGGAAGGGACCTTAAAACTCACCCAGTGCCACCCCTGCCATGGCAGGGACACCTCCCACTGTCCCAGGCTGCTCCCAGCCTGGCCTTGGGCACTGCCAGGGATCCAGGGGCAGCCCCAGCTGCTCTGGGCACCCTGTGCCAGGGCCTGCCCACCCTGACAGAGGAAAATTCCTAATTCCCAATATCCATCTAAAGTGACATTCTTCCAGTTCCAAGCCATTCCCTGCTGTCCTCATTCCCTTGAAGGAGTCCCTCTCCAGCTCTCCTGTACCCAAACCAGTGAAGACCTGACCAGGAGGGCTCTGCCAGGAGCTGCCAGGACCCAGTTTTACCCAACATCCTCTCCCTGCCCTTTCCCCCTGTTCTGCCCTGACAAGCACTGCAGGAAATGTAAAAAAGGGAGAATTTCATAGCAAAAGGAGCATTTTGATAGAAGATATCAAGTTTTTATAGCAGAGAAACACTGCTGAGGTGTAGTGCTCAGGTAGATTTAAGCCAAGCTTATCTCACAGCCCAGTGAGAGCCTCAGTGACCCTGTGCTGGCCCCTGGCTCCAGGTGCCCTCTGCTCCAGGCTCAGCAGTTCCAGGATGTGGTCCTGGTGTTCACCTGGACCTGGTTTCCATAGAAAACCTGCTCTGCAATGTAGCTCAGGTAAAGATTTCCCCCCTGCCTGCCGTTCAGGGGCAGGGATTGTTCCCAGAGGTCCTGAGTGCTGTTTACTGTTTTTCCTGCTTTTCCATTAGCTGGATCTGACAACTCCTGTTGCCAGGGTTTCATCCCACTCGGAGCCAGACACCAGGGTTACTCACTGGGGTATAAAACACATTTTCCAGGGCCAGCCTCTGACCTGCTGCTGTCAATAAGATCTCCCAATAAAACCCTCACAAAAATCCAAGCCCTCAATTTCAAGGGGAGTTATTTGATTTTTGATTTCTAGCCTTTTTCAAATATTACTAAAACAATCACTCATCTGCTTCCCTAGCCCTCCTCAACAAACCCCAGCCAAATCTGTTTTTTTCAAGTATTAATGCAGTGTAACCGTGTTGAAATCCCAGAGCAAGCCCAGGAGGGAATATCAGGAGACCTGAGGTCAGATTTGCTCCTTCCCAGGCTGTTCACTTCCAGCCCAATGCTGCAGAACCAGATGAAAATCAGAGGTGTGCTTTGTGTGCTCAGCTCCAAATGAATACAGGGATGAGCTGGAATGTGAAACTCCAGGGGCCAGGGCAGTGGCAGTGACAGGGATCCAGAGCAGCTGAGCAGAGCAGAGCAGCTCAGGAATGGGATTTGGGGGCAGTGGGGAAGCTCTGGGGCTGCTGGTGGGAGTTCCCCTCTCATGCTGGTGTGCTGCTTGCTGATAAAGTGCCATTCCTTAGGAAAAGTCACGGAACAGCAAATCAGAGAATGAGAGGAACTCACTTGGGACTCAGTCTCTCCTCTGGATGCACATGAGCTCACATATGCAGTAACTAATTTTACAAGGGGTGTTACACACTGGAGAAGCCTCAAGTAGCTCTTGGATTGCTGCAAAGCAATTCTGAATATGCTCCTTTGAATTCCAGAGACCAATTTGGGTTTGGTTCTATTCCAGTCCTTCAATCTTTCAATATTCATTCTTATTTTCATGAATAATTTTTTGTACATCACTGAGATATGGGTGCTCTTCCTTCATCTCTCTCGACTTCCGTGCAAGCAAAGATATTTCCTATTTTTTAGTTATTTTCTGTATTGTCTGTCATGAAACAAAAACAACCCCTGTCACTCAGATGACCAATTCCTCACTGTAAATAGAAAATATTCAATAATTTCAGGAGACTGCCACAAACAGCTGTGTGCAGGGAGAGGTCCTGCCTGGTAATTAACATCTTGTTAACAACTATTAATAATAAATACACCTGCAGCAATCCTGAGCAGATCACAGAAATCAGAAGCAGAAAAATCACTCAGTTACTTCAATAATTTATTTCCAAAGATTCAAGCCATGAGTTCAGCTCACTGTTTATGATTTAGATAAGAAGGGGGGAAAAGATATTTGGGGTTTCAGTGGATCTTGCAAATGGGTTGAAACATCATTTTATTTAAAGATTTCTGTGAATGTGAAAATACTTGAATGTTACCATACCTTTAGTGATTTCAAGTGATTTTGCCTTTGCAGTTGGAACCACTGATTTTTAACATTAAGTCTCAGTTTTGAACTAAAGAAAAACAACTGTTTTCCTATCCCCCCGATATAGAAAAGAAAAATTGCAGTGTAAAGCAGGAGAAATGGAATCTGGAAAAGCAGAAAGCAAATCAAAATAATCACAAATGTATTCTTTCTCAAAAAATGAGATTTATTAGCCAATCTCTCGGTGTTATTAAGCTGGATGGAGAGCAGCAGCATTATTGTTTTTTGCAGTACTGTTGAGGAGAGCTGGAAATCTACAGCTACGCAGAAATGGAAAAGCACAGGGAGGAATCACACCTGAAATAATTCAGTGGGGTGGGGAAGGGCTGGAGTGCACGGGGGTTTCATGTGATCAGCAGCTGTGGGAAGGGTTGGTGCTCCTGCACAGGGAGCAGGGAAAGGCTTGGGCTGGGTGTTTGTTGAGATTTCCAGATGTGCCCCCATGAATGTCCTGGGTGGTTTGGGTGGGAGCAGAGACTCCAAAGTGTCCGTGGGTTCCAGGGTGAGGTGCTGGATTCTGCTCCTCTGGTGGCACCTGTGGAATTCCCTCTGCTGCAGCAGGAGTGTCAGATAACGGGGCTGTAATGAAGATTCAACAAGAAATATTGGAGGGGGGAAGTTTCTCCTCCAAACAGTGGGTGTGGAGAAGTGCTGAGTTTTGTTATTGGGGCTCCTGAAAATCCCATTAAATTTGTCAATGCAGTCTTGCTGCGATGGGAGAAAATAAAAAAATCAACTTCTATTAAGTCCTTCTCTAGAAAATTAAAAATCCAGCTAGATAAAACTTGGTGTAGTTAGTACAGGCTTTAAAAAGGGAACAGGCACCAGGACAAGAGGAAACGGCCTCAAGCTTCACCAAGGGAAGATGAGGTTGGCTATCAGGAAAAAGTTCTTCACCAAAAGTGTTGGAAAAGGTTTTCCAAGGAGGCGTTGGAGCCACCAGCCCTGTGGGTGT
>JAYDZK010000032.1:2173064-2192523 GCA_034509185.1 Euphonia xanthogaster | reverse complement strand
TCCAGCCTGGCCTTGGGCACTGCCAGGGATCCAGGGGCAGCCCCAGCTGCTCTGGGCACCCTGTGCCAGGGCCTCATAGGGAGGAATTTTTTCCCAATAGCTAAAGAAATAAAGAATTCTTCTTTTTGAACACATTCTTCGATATTTTCTTTTTCTGCCCTATAGGTTTAATGCCATTATTGTAGGATAATCCTGATGGTATGCAGCACACGATGATCATATCAGATGGTCCAAATGGTTTTTAGAGTGAATCAACACTTGATGATCATAGGTCCCAGAGAGACACAAAAATTTGCGCAGGGATGTGGGAAGAGAAATATTTCAGATTGCCTAGTGAAAAATCGAAGTGAGAAGCAGCATTTTTGGAGAAGATGCTAAGCTGATTTGTTAACCAGGGGCAAAACGTGCCTTCTGTGGAAGGTATAAAATGAAATCAGATATTACATGTGAAAAAAATCCCCTGTATATAAACATGAGTATGTAGAAGGACTTTAGAAGTACAGTAAGCTGAAAAGAAAGCTTTATTCTCAGGAAAAGTCCACTCGTAACTGTTGAGGAAAATCAGACACAATTATAAGGGGTTTTTGTACAAAAGCAATCCCAGCAGAGTTCTGGGTTTATCACTTCACAATAGTGGTGATAAGGTTTAACAATGCAGGGAAAGGAGAACAGCTCCTTAAATAGTCACATCTCGTACTTTCCAAAGAAATACGAGGATGGAGTATTTAGGAGTCAGCTATTAACTACTGAGGATGTTAAAAAATGCATATAAATACAAACATTTTAAAACTCACAGCCCTGATGCCACCTAAAGAGGGTGATCCCTGTAGCCAGGTGAGGTTATCCTAGGAGAATGTTGGTTTTTAATACATGATTGATCCTAGAGAAATTCCAACAGATTGTTGGAGCATCAAGGCTGTGGCAGTGCTCCAGATTGCACAGCCAGAACAACCTTGGCACCTCTACGTGACTTCCCCTGACCTCAGTCCTGGGCAAATAATGGGATTAAGGCTGATACAAGATTCAAGAGGAGGAAGTGAAGATGGGAATGTGATTGTCATTCCACATGATCCCACAAAAGGGTCCTGTCAGACAAACAACCCCAATTTTATTTCACTGATAACATCACCAGCATGGCTTCTGTGCCGCTCTGAATTTTGTAGGAAATCGGACTCAGCCTTGGGAATATTCTGATTAAAAATGAGAATTACTCAATAGCAATAAAACAGAGGTTAAATCTATTAAAAATGGGCGAGCTAATGGATCTGAAATGGAGTCATCAGAGGGGAATCATAATTAAGTGCAGAGCTGGGATTCTGCTGGTATCTGCTTACTGCTATTAATCATTTTCAGTAGTGATTGGCTGGTAAAAGTTTCAGATGACACGAAGATTGATGTGCAGGTAAATAATCATGAGAGCAGAGAAATAATAAAGAGTATTCTGGATGCCTCACTCACCTCTTCCTCAGAAGGAGAACGTTTAATATGCTCAGGTTCAAAGATGTGTTTAGAAGACAAGAATGAGGCCATATCTGCTAAATTTAGGTTGGTACCTGGCAAGTTATCCCAAGGAAAATGATTTAGCTTTCCACACAGCAAAGGAACAACAGTGCTGAGAGGATGCACCAGCAGAAAGGATCCATGTTCCTGACAGCAGAGGGGATGTAAACCCATGCTGGTTTCTCTGGAGATATTCCAATACTGATGGAAAGAATCTGGGGAAAAAAAACCCACAAATTCCTCCAGGGAGGAAAACTATTCTCTGTGGGAAATCCAGGGTTTGGTTTTGTTCCTATTGAAAGGGGGCTCCATTAAAAGGACACTGAAGCTCCTTCAGAACCCACCAGGAGCTGTTCCCCATTTTCAGGGCAGGCTCCTGCACCAGGCCTCCTCACAAAGGAGAATTCTACTGGGTACTGGGAAGATCCTGAATGGAAAAGGCATCGAAGTGGAAGCTGAGCCAAGATATATTCAAACAAGAGATGAGACAAATATTTTTCAAGAATGAAAGTTCTTTCTTTTATAAGAAAAGCTGGGAGGCTTGTCCTTCACCATCTGCTGAGGTTTTCAGAGGCCTTCTGGAAATGACTCTTTAACCAGCAAGATGAAACACAAAGATTATTTTAGGGGAACTTTGGGTGCAATATTTAGAAAGATGCCAAAACTTTCTGACATAAATCTTTATGAATCCACAATAATTACTCCAGTTGTGGTATCACTGTAAACAGTTACAGCCAACAAATCTGATGATATTTAAAGGCTCATAGTGTTGACCCACATGCAAGCAGATATGAAAAACTGGGACAATGATCCAAAAACAACGGAATTTGGGTTTAAAAGTCTCAAAAGATGCAGCCCTACCAATTGCTGTTCCACTCTGAGGAAGTTTTTCCACGGCTTTTTTCTAATTTTCTGCTTCTTGTTATTCAATTTATGACTCTCAAATGACATTGTCTCCTTTCTATTCTGTAACTATCCACATTATATATATATATATGTATTTATAAAATGTATAATAGTTGCATTTATATCCTAAATGAAACCATGCCAGAAAGAAATTCTTCCTATCACTTCTGTGATGTTTCTCCATTTTCAGCCTTAAATTCTACAGCCATTTTTTCCTACAAAAGCACATTTCTGCATTCCCATGTAATTGATTCTGGAGTTTTTTTACATTGAAAATATCAGGTAATAAAATCAGATTCAATGAGTTGCTGGTGAAACTCATAAAACTCTTTGCAACTTAATAATTTTTTTTTCATCATTGCATGTAATCAATCACCTTTAAGTCCATGGTAGAGGAGATAATGTTTCTATCCAAAACAAGTGGAGTGAATGCCCAAAATACGATTTTTCATGGAAAAAATCAAGTGTTTTTCTAATACCAAAATGTGTCTTTCACACACTTATCTTTTATCTGCAAGTAAATATGAATACTAATAAAAAAATTCAAGCTCATCTGACAAGCATCTGTATTCATCTGTCTCCTCATTGTTCAGGTATTGATAATTAATTAGTTACAGCCTCATCTCATGTTCATGCAGACTTTTAAGAACACTTGACATGAACTTACAACAGCAGAGCAGCCTTGAATTCATTTGTGGCTTTAAGAACGATGATAACAGAGCACGAGATCTCAGTCTCTACTCTCATTAATATGAGGAGTAGCTTTTCCTCCCCAAATCCAGCTGAAAAGCTTTGCTGGAACTCCTCACACAAGTGAAAATACACTTGAACAAGAGCCTGCAGCAGCTGCTTGAACTACTTAAATAAAAACAGCTTTCGTGGAGAGCAGGAGCGATTCAGTGTGAATTATGAATGACAGTGGACTTCAGAATCTGTTCTCTGCCTGAAAATACAAATATCACTTGTAGGACACACATTTTTTTCCCCCCTTAGCTACTGTAGCATCAAATAAGTGCTGCTATATGTCTTGATTTACCAACTAAAGTTAAGTGTCAGATTTTAGGCAAATAAAAATGATTAAAATATGACAGCTGGCAAATTATGCTAACACCTGGTAACAAATCATTCCTGACAGTTCAATAGTGAACTTCTTAAAGCACAGCTATTAATATTATAAACAGTGCAATGCAAAAAATTGTAGGACTTGACTAACGTGCTCAGTTTATCTTAATGTGGAAAAATGTCATGCCTTGTTCCTTGGGATTGAAGAAAATTGGAGCTGAATAATTGCAAACATGCAAATGCTTCTAAGTAACATCAGTGTAGTTGTTCAGAACCAGCTGAATATGAAATTTTCAATGTAGGATTATGTTCAATCTATTCCTGGTGCCATTAATTCAATGAATATTCCATTTATGGGGAGAGATTTCCAAGTGTGTAAATATTTACGTAGCCTTTGATATTGATGTCAAATTCTCTGTCACAAATTCTTTGTGATCTGGTATAAATCAGAATCATTTAAGTTGGGAAGAACTCTGAGATCATGAAGTCCAATCGTTAAATGATCATTACCTTGCCAGCACCAAGTCTGGACAACTTGGATTATTTGGAATAAGAGTGACCCATCTCACCAAACCAGGTTTTGGAAGATCACACTCCTCACTCACATCCCAAGGGAGTCTTTCCAGATGGGTCCATAATTTTTAATAAAATGAATTACTTTTAAACCCATTAATTGTCTCCTTTGTTTGTCTGATAATGGCACAGCACTGGACTGTTTAAATGAACCTTCAAATGATTTCAAACCATGGATTTTGTGATTTTTGGATAATTACTTAATGAGGTATCTAAAGACAATGGAAATGTGTCTGTAGACATCCAGGTCCATCCTGCAGCTCACAAAGGACTGAGGAGAGGGAGAAAGCAACTCTACTTTCTGCTCACCCACCTTTCTCTCTCACCCATTTCCTGGACTCTTAAACTGAACTTCAGCTCAGCATAAAATTCAGGAGAATCAACTCTGTCCCGAGTGTCATGAAGGAGGATGAGGTACCATCCATGCATCCATCCCATCCCTTGACATATGAGGAGAATCTTCAGCTGAGTATTAAAATGTGAAAATATGTGAGCTAGAACCACATAATCTCTCAGCATGATAGAGGAATCTGATTAATGTGACATTAATGTGCTTTCAAAGACATCATCAGGCAGAAATCTCACAATTTCACAAATGAATTTCATATTATTTTTTACTTTTCATGGTGCCTTTCTGGTTTTATTTCACCAAGTTGCAGTGGAATAATTACTGCTGTATTATACATGTGGCTGTGCACAGTTTGAGGAACTAAAAATAAATGATGGCTTTACTGATACATTCTTTGACTGATACATTTTTTGACTTTGTCATAGATAATTTATGGAATAATTTTACACTTCTGCAACACCCAGCTCACAATTCACAATCCAATCCATGAGGTGTCAATTGCAATTTGCGATGGATTCTTAATGAAATTCTTTGGATCTTACCTTCTAAATGTTTCATTTTATGCTTGGGCAGAAGAGAGAAAGTGTGTTCATATACATTTATACATTGTAAATGGAAATAAAGCTATGATCTGGCTCATCTTTCTAATCTATTTATCCTCCCAACTCCCCCAGTGCTACGAGGAATATTATCCTCTGCATCACACGGCCAGGGAAGGGAGAAACAAGGAGCTGAAGGGACTCGTTCAAGGTCAAACATGGGAAGCAGGGAGCTGAATCCACGCAGAATCATAGAGTATCTTGAACTGGAAAAGGCCCACAGGGATCATCCCAACCCCTGGCCCTGCACAGACACCCCAACAATCCCACCCTGGGCATCCCTGAAGGGTTTTCCAAACACTCCTGGAGCTCTGGGAGCCTCCCATTCCCTGGGGAGCCTGGGCAGTGCCCAGCATCCTCTGGGAGAAGAACCTCTCCCAGAAATCCTGCCTAAACTCCCCTGCAGACAGTTTATTCCCATCATTCTGGAGGCTACAAGGAGAGACACAGCCTCATCATCCCCAACACCCCACCCCTGCTCCAGGTTTGAGCCTCACACCCTCTCGGCTCTGCTGGTTCTTCATTTGCTCCTCCTCCTTCTTCACTTGCTCATCCTCCTTCTCCCTCCAGTTTAGATGAACTCATTAACTCACAGGACTTAAATTAATGCTGAAGTTAGTTAAATTCAGTATAAATCACCTGGAGGAGCAGTCACAAAAAAAAAACCAAAAAACCTGTTGTGATCACAACAGATAAGGGCTGAACACGTGGTGCCTTGGAGACACCACAGCCAGAGCAGATTCTGGGTTCCTCAGATAAAGCAAAAGGAGGAATTTTAATTACTGACAGACCATTCTGCTATTTCAGTGCTCTGTCCCTCTGTGTTGGCTACTGCCCAAGGAAGATGCTGATAAATTGGAATGGGATCAGATATGTACCAGTGAACGAGGAAAGGATTGGAAACATGCCCTCGAGGGCAGAGACAGGGAGCTAATTGAGCTGTTGTGTTTTTTTCTTGGTAAAGCAAAGATCAAGGGCTAAACTTAGTCTGGACAAGGGAAATTCTGAATAAAACACTGCCAGTCTAGCCAGAGTGTGACCAGGCAAAATAGCTGGAAGTTCAAGCTAAATATTCAGGATTTACAATTAATTTTTATGACAATTTTCAAGGGACTGTAGTAGGTTCTCCATCCCTAGAAGTTCAGACATGTCAGATCTCAGTAATAGCCTCTGACAAAGAGTTTTTCCCTCCAAAAGTCTTACTCCATTTTGGAATGTGTTGTGTACAGAAGGCAACAAAGAAAATAAATTACAAAATTCAACATGTGTCAAAATTATGAATGCAAATTAATGGATTGGAATTTGTTCAATGTAATTACAGAACAATTTAATTTTTTTTTTTTTAACCCCACCTGGGGATGCAAAAAAAACAATTACTATGGAAGTGAACATATTTTGCAGGTTTCCTGCCATCTGCATTACAGGTGTCTCCTCCAGCACACATCCAGCTCAAACAGCTGCTCCAACAAATCCAGTGGGATGTTTTCCAGGCTTCTCCAGGGATTTACCTGTGTTCAGAGCACGGGGAGCTGTGGGGAGGGCTGGCAGGGAAGGGAACATTTTCACTTGTTATTGATTTGCAGCTCTCATTTGATCCTCACAGACCCTCTCTCCTTCCAGAGTTTGGTTGGTTTGGAATGATTTGATGGCTTTAAACTCAAATAAAACAGGGTTAGGTGGGATGTTGGGAAGGAATTCCCCTGGAAGGGTGGGCAGGCCCTGGCACAGGTGCCCAGAGCAGCTGGGGCTGCCCCTGGATCCCTGGCAGTGCCCAAGTCCAGGCTGGACACTGGGGCTGGAGCAGCCTGGGACAGTGGGAGGTGTCCCTGCCATGGCAGGGGTGGCACTGGCTGGGATTTAGGGTCTGATTTTGATGATTCTGTGATGATTCTGTTTGGGTTTGGGTGATTTAGGTCCCTCTCTCCCCGCGTTCAACGCCCTCCCCAGCAAGCAGAGCTGAGCAGCACATTATTGAATAAAGCAGCTTTTACCATGAAATCTGTCTCCATGTTGGGCTGATTAAACTTACATTTGTTGACCCGAGTGTTGACCTTGGTTCAAAGCTCAAGCAGATTCTAGCTCCCAGTTAGAGAGTCCTTCATTGTAAAGAGCTGTTGAAACTCCAAGACTCCTCTGGGGGCTGATTTCTGTCAATTAGTGATCTGAAATATGATGATTTATGAATCCCTCATATTGTGTTGCTGGATGGGGATGTTCAGCAAGCTGCAAGTGAAAACAGTGCAGCCTCAATGGGAGCAAATGGATGGAGAAAATAATGCTCCTCTCAAAATGATCAAAATGGCAGAGCAAATTATCCCTGCTTCTAGATCTGTGTTGTGCATATATAGAAATATATATCTATATCTCACAGTGCACATCCTGCCTCCCAAAAGCTAGGGAGAAGATTGAATAGGGATTTTTAATGGGTGCATATTTGCACCCATTAAAAATCAATGTGCAAACATAATCAAAGCAAGTTGTAGAACTCTATATTTGAGAAGACTTCCATAACATTTTGCAGTCCTCAACTTCATGTGTTTTTACTGTAATTCATTTTCTCCCTCAGTTCTGAACATTCGAGCATTCTGCAGTGCTTTGGTTTTTAAGTTTATAGTGACAACTTCCAGTAAATTCTCTGAAGAAGACAATAAAATTGGGCCCTTTGGATTGCTGTGTGAGTGGATCAATGTTCTATTTTCCAGCGTTATGATAATGAGTTAATTTTAAAGATGTATTGAGTGGTTTGGCGTTAATTCTGCCATTAAAATTTACCTCATGCCTGGACGAGAGTGCACTTTGCTCCTGTGCTTGAGATAAAAAGTACAGGATTGTAAATGGGATTTCTGGAGTGGGATTTAGCCTAAAAATTGGGAATTCCGAGCTGCTGACTCAGTTCAAATCAGCTGAAAGCAGTTGATGCTGCCAGGGCTGGTGTCCCCTGAGACAGGAGGGACACAGGGACAGGGACAGGGCTGAGGGTGGCCCCTGGGGCTCACAGGGAGCATCACCCCAAAACCACCTCTGCTCTGTTCACCGGCTCCTCTGCTTGAGATCTGTGGAAGGAAAGAGAAATTGTACCTCCAGATGATGTCAGAGAAGGAAATATGGGATGGGACAATGAGGAAATGCTGCTGGGGGACACTGAGGGGCAGCTGCACCTCCCTCCTGCTGTCCCAGCCAGCTGGGGACAGGGTGGCACCAATCTCACCTGGGCTGTTGGTGCCACCTCCGCTTCTCCTCCAGTCTGCACCCCACAGAGGGTCCTCAGAAAAGAGAAGGACGAAGCATTTCACTTCAGAGCCCTTCCTGTGTGCTTTTAAACAGGGCCTGTCTCCCCAAGCAAGAGCAAGACGATGAAAGGCAATTGGAGAAACAGGGAAGGTGAATTTCCTGGCGGTGGCTTCGGGATTTCAGGCGATTTTCTCCAGGCACAGGAATTGAGTAAGGCACAGCGATTTCCAGCAGGTAGAAGGTGAGTGAGCTCTAATTGTTGGCACTGCTGTCACACTACAGGCAGGGAGAGAGGCTGGAACTGGGGGAACAGTTTGTCATGAGCTTTCTCACCCCGGCTCCTGCTAATTCCTTTCACACCATTTTGATGTCCTTAAATTGTCTCTTTTCACAGCATTTCAAGGTGCCTTTTCCTTTTCCTCTCCTCTTTTTGCAAGAACACTTTGCAATACACCTCCATCCAGAGCTGTTGCAGACAAAGCAATTGCCTGTGTTGCATATTCAGGAGGGGTACATGAACATAGATGTCAGGATATTGGGAAAGGCCATGGATACACACCCTGTGTAAACTCTGGTGATGGCAAGGAATCAAAAGGAGGCATCAGCCAGCTCCATCCAACTTCTCCCAAGTGAAAAAATTGGCTGCTTTTACACAGAAGAGGCGAACAGGGGGAAGAAAAAACTGAAAGTCCCTAAAAAGCTTTGAGTTGTGCACAGTCCTTTCCTACTACTGCACAGGCAACCTCAAAGATTTGGGTGGGAGGGGGTGACAGCAGGGTCTTGCCACCATTGTCATCGTGTTTTCCCCTCCCTGCCCTCCATACAAAGAGCTGCATGGAATTCCCAATCAATTCTGGGCAGCTGTGGCACTGAGAAAACATTTAAGTGTGAGGATATTTTAAAGCAAACAGCCCAGGAGTGCATCCAAGCACTGCCAGCTCCTTTCCCTGCGTATGCTGGCATGAAAGGTCACGCAATAAAAACCTTTAGGTTTCCAAACCCAGCACAGCCAAAGCAGGAAATCAGGTGAATTACATCCTGACATACCTACCTGACCCCTCCACCACTCATTTTTCCCTTATTGCCCACGTTGAAAGCAAATGAAAGCACGGATTGCAGTTTGCATGGAGTGCCTGTCCTGCCTTGAATGCCAGGAACGGATAATTCCCTCCTCCAGGAGAGGAAGGAGGACCAGGGGATGGCAGAGACTGGTGTGGAGAACACTGGCACTGATAAGCAGATGAGATAATGCACTATAAACATTCCCAGTGGTCTTCTCCATGAACCAGAACCCAGCACAGAGCCTGGACTGGCTCATTGCCCTGGAGGGTTTCCCCATGGCCTTGGGTCCCAGTGCCTCAGGCAATATCTGCAGGAATATTTCCTTTCCTCCTCTCTTTCTCTATTTTCCCCCCTGTTTTTCTGAGATCCTTTTAAAATAGAGGATTATGTTTGACAGTATGTTTAAATCCCCTTCCTCGGTAAGGGTCAACAGAGGCAACAATTATACCTGAGGATCTCTCCTAAGTTTTGGACAAGCTGTTTTAATGATTTTATTGCCATGTTAATACCCAGCTCTGTCAAGGTGTGGAGAAAATGATCATTAGATTCTGTGAAATAGCAGACATTAGGAAAAGAGTGGTTTGATATAACTGGGTAATATTAATGTGGTTTGTGATTTATGCTGACTTTTCCACGCCACTGTGGCACACTCTGGTGTGGGGATTAGGGACACTGGAGAGATTGTAGTGCTCTGAGATTGTGCAGGATAATTTTACCCCTATTTCCATTTGAACTATTTAAAAGCCAAGACACTGAAATGCCCAATTGGATGCTGTGATTAGCCCAGGATGGAGTGTGAGTTCCTGTTGCTATAAATTTGAGGAAGCCCTCCCGATGTCCTCAGGAATAAACCACAGAAGAACAAAGAGAGAGCAGAAGGAGACCCTTTTTCATCCTTATCTGGTGAAACCCAAGAAAACCAGGAGCAGATTGGTTTTGCACTGGCTCCAAGGGCACTCAGGATTCCAACAGGAAAGGTATTTCAGGGAAAGGTATCCTTGTGATTCATCCCCTGCTCCTCTGCCCAAACTCCACATGGCAGCTCCGTGCCCCTGGCTCCTGCCAGCTTCTCCCACCTGAGTCACTCCTTGGGGATGGTTCCAGGTCACATAGGAGGATTTTGTCCTCGGATTTAGTTCTGTAACTGGTCTCCAATACTAATTGCAAAATGTATTCATTATTAACTAGGTATGAATTTTAAATAACTCCATTGAACATCCCAATGCATAAAACCTGAATATTTTTTTTCCATTCCCGCAGCCAGCCTGGCTGTTTATATCAATTTATTCAGCATTTTTGCGTGTTTTTCACCCACAAGAGAAGAGGATAAGATCACATCCCACTTTACATATTTAGATGTATATGCATGGATAATTAAAAAGTAAAAACCAACTCAGTGTATTACTTATTGAATTATTTATTATGATTATTGTGATAATATTTTACCGTAACTATTAAACACCAAAATGTTCTCTTTAGAAAACCATAGGGTCTGGACTTGCTGGAGTAGAAGGAAAACTTTTAATTCCATGTATAATTCAGACTTATCTCTGCCCTTCCTATCAGCATTGCTCTAGAGAGTATACGGGAATTTGGTGCCAGTTTTAGGGATTTGTTGTGGTTTAACCCCAGCAATTCCCCAGCCCCTCACTCACACATCCCCACCAGTGGGATCAGGGAGAGAAAGGGAATGGTAAAAGCTGGAAAACTCATGGATTGAGGTAAAGAGAGTTTAACAGAAAAAGCAAAAGCTGTGCACACAAGCCAAGCAAAACAAGGAATTAATTCCCTGCTTCCCGTGGGCAGGTGTTGAGCACCTCCAGGAGAGCAGGGCCTCATCCCATGGAATGGAGACTTGGGAAGGCAAAAACCATCCCTCCAAATGTCCTCCTTCCTTCCTCCCACCAGTTTACATCCTGAGCATGATGCCACAAGGTATAAATATCCCTTGGGTCACTTGGGGTCACCTGTCCTGGCTGTGTCTCCTCCCAAAATCCCAGGCATTCCCAGCTTCCTCCCCAGCAGGAGGAGCAGGAAAAGGGCTGGCTCTGTGCAAGCCCAGCAATGAGAGAACATCTCTGTGCTACCCACCCTGTGCCCAGCACAAAGCCAAACACCCTTCCCAGCCCCTGAGAGCAGAATTCACTCCCTCCCAGTTAAACCCAGCCCAGTGCCCAGCCCCTGTGGGACCCAAGGTGTGTCCTGGCAGTTTGCAGACAGCTGCCAGCTCGCTCTGGGGGTGCCTGGAGCCAGCCAAAATCCACATTTTGGCTGCCATGGGGAGCCCCTGTGGGAACAGCTCCATGGGCAGATGGCTCCCAGTCACACCCAGCACGGGCACAGCCAGCAGCCCTGGCAGGCTCCGTGTCCCCAGCAGACCTTCCAGGGAGGTGGCACTGCTCAAGGACCCTGCTCTGCTGGGTGACACCCCCTGCCAGCAGGGAGTGACAAATCTGGGCTGGAAAGGAGGATGGGCAGTGCAGAAATGCCAGTTCTGAGCTCTCTGCTGCTCAGAGGTGGCACTGCCAGCAGGGTTGGAGCCCATGAAATCTGTGAGCTGAGCAAAACGCTGCCTGGGATGGCTGTGGAAATGGGAATGCTTCCAGGCTTCAAGTATGACACCACATTCTTTCTTCTTTATTTTATTTTTTTTTTAATATATTTTTTTTTTTTTGTATTTTCTCCCTCACCAAATAAGCAGGAAACATTTAAATGCATCTCAGTGTCTTTTTTGGAGAAGCTGTTTGCTAAAGGTCTCTGTGGAAAGTCCTTATTCAGATCACAGAATCTCAGAACATCCTGAGTTGGAAGGAATCCACAAAAATCATACAGCCCAGCTCTTGTCCCTGCACAGACATCCCAAATCCCACCCTGGGCATCCCTGGGAGGGTTTTCCAAAGACTCCTGGAGCTCTGGGGCCATGTCTATTCCATGGGGAGCCCGGGCAGTGCCAAACACCCTCTGGGGAAAGAACCTTTCCCAAAAATCCAAGCTAAACCCCCCTGGCACAGATGGACAAGCGGATGGAGTAAATTCCATGACCTTAAGCAGCATCACAACAAAACAGCCACAGGTGGGGAGCAGAAGCTGGAGCATCATTTTGATAAATGAGATTAAATGAGATTATCTAAAAAGATCAAAATAATCATCCAGGGAGCAGCAGAGCAGGAACAAGCAGGCAGCCACTGTGCCCATCTTTACCCACAGGGCAGAGCCTGGGGCAGTGACAGCCAGGCACCTTCAGCAGGAGTCAGCTGGCAGCTTTGCCCCTGGTCATGGCACAAATGACAAAAATAGGATTATTATTGCTGCTCTGACCCCCAGGAGTGGATCTAAAGGGGAATCAGAGATCCCTGCAGGGAATCAGAGCTGCTCTGGTGGAGGGCAGATCTCTCCAGCCACAACTCAGTGCAGGATTTAAGAGTCAAGAACTCCACGAGATGCAGTCCATGAGGAAATCTGGGTGAGTCATGACTAACATCCCTCAAAGTGCTGAAAAGGCTTCTTTGGGTGTTTTTTATAACACTTTTTGGCAGAACTCACAGCAATTAATAATAGTAAAAGCCCACAGTCCACCTCACTCCCTCCCAGGCAGCAGATGCAGGGTGGCCAATGAGCTAATTAAGCAAATAACAGCAAAAAAAAAGGAAACCTCAACAAAACCCCAACATTCCTTAATAGCTTCAGATCAAGTATTAATCACTGTGTTGTCTTAAAATGATAGCTCATGGAGAATTCCAGGGACTCATCCTCCCTGCACAGGTTTTTAAAGGCTGCACATGGAATTGTGGACTTATTTAGGCTGGAAAAACCCTCTCAGATCATCGAGTCCAAGAATTAACCCAGGCCCCACACTAACCCATGGCTCCAAATCATTTAGGCTGGAAAAACCCTCTCAGATCATCGAGTCCAAGCATTGATCCAGCTCCAGCATTAACCCATGGCCCCAAGCACCACATCTTAATTTTGAGTATTTCCAGAAATGGTGATTCCATCACTTCCCAAGAAGCCTGTTGCAATTTCTTCACCTTTTCAGTGAAGAAATTGGTCCTAATCTTCAACCAAAACTTCCCCTGCTGCAGCCTGAGGCTGTTTCCTCCTGTCCCATTCCTTAATACCAGGGAGAAGGCTCCAACCCTCACCAGGTCCCAAGCTCCTATCAGGGAGTCGAAGAAAAGTCTGGTATTTCTCAGATATTCACCTGGCAATAAAGTCATTTTAAATGTAGCTTTTACAAAAGGTTTGGAGTGCAGCTTAATTTGGAATTGACATTTACTGAGTGCTTTCTTTTTATTTATCAGCAAAACAGGAATGAGCTTCTGTGAGGCCAGAGTCCAGCTGAGTTCAGGTCCTATCTGCAGAGCTGCAGAAAGCAGAGCCTGGGCACAGACACTGAGCAATCACAAATGAGATCATTTCAAATAGATTTTCATATGGAGGCATTCTGCTTTGTTTTGCACTATCAAATGTCCTAAAGGTTTGTGATTGCAGGTGGTATTTGGCATTAGAATTTTTCTGCTCCAGAGTTGCCTCACTTACCTCTGTGTTAATTTAATTTTTGCAGGGGAATGGATGGAGTTGCAGATCATGGAATCATCACAGAATCACACAATGGTTTGGGTGGTAAGATTAAAAATCATCTCATGCCACCCCTGCCATGGCAGGGACACCTTCCACTGTCCCAGGCTGCTCCAAGCCCCAGTGTCCAACCTGGCCCTGGGCACTTCCAGGGATCCAGGGCAGCCCCAGCTGCTCTGGGAATTCCATCCCAGCCCCTCCCCACCCTCCCAGGGAGGAATTTCTTCCCAGGCTCCCACCAAACCCTGCCCTCTGCCAGCTCAAAGCCATTCCCTGCTGTCCCATCTCCACAGGCCCTTGTCAAATGTCCCTCCCCAACACTGGGGTGCTTTGAAACCACAAAGTTCATTTTGCCCACGGACGTCTCTGCTCCAGGGGAGTCCCAGCAGTGCCAGGTCCCTGTGCTGGCTCCCACAAATCCAGGCAAAGCCTAGGGGGTGGAAATAATGGAGCAAGATGTGCTGCAAGACTGGATCAGGGCATCAGAACTTCCCAGGAGCACCTGGTACCAGTCTCCTCCTGTGAAAAGCCATTTTATTTCTCAGTTTTGATCACCCTGCCTCACTCATCAGTAGCAGTTCCTTTAGTGCCAGTCGTTCTTGCACGTGTAGTACCTAATTAGTGCACGTAAATACCTGAAATTATTACCTCACCTCAGGATCTTTTTGTTTTATCTTTAATGTTTTATTTCTTTTCTCCCCCGTGCACACTCTGACAAGTTCTTCTCGTTAGCCCAGGAGAGTCTCCCCAGCACACTCCTGCTTTTTATGCTTTCATCTTTTCTGTTAATCTGGTTTATCTGTATTCCTCTTCCTTTAGCCTTGTTATTTATGTTTCACAGGCTGGATATTTACTTCAGGGATAAGTCATCCCTGCATCCCTGTTTTGTTTTTTTTTCCAGAAAACATACTTCTCTTTTATTAAAAAACCCATCCTGTCAAAGGTTGCAGTACCATAACTCAGAGAAACCAAATTCCTCCCATTTCCTATAAAGCCTACATTTTAATTAGATGATGTTTTCTTTTTATATTGTCAGAGAATAAAGTTTAAGACAATATTCTTCAATACTTTATGCTTTCAATAAATAATTTATACCGAGGTATATCCTAAGCTACACTGGCTGCTTACTTTTCAAGGGCAAGGACTCTGCAAAAGGAGAACAGTATCCATAAATATTCTAAAAAAGAGATATTTAAAGGAAACAAATGCAAAGGAAGCTGCTACAAGCAGAACTTTGGAAACCAGATTGCAAAAACTGCATGATAATTTTGATCACTATCAGACTTGAAGTGGATATCTGGGTCATGTTTACAACAGCATTTTCTCTCTGTAGACTTGAGAGTTTTAGGAAAGAAATATGTTTTAAAACTGGACTAAAATACAAAAAAAAAGCTGAGGAGTATAAATTTCCTTTGCAGGTTTTCCTTGGAGCTACAAAGTGCATGGGGTGGCCTTGGTTAAAGAAATAGACAACCCCAAACTCACCTGCACTGCTTCGAGTATTTGAATTTCCAACTGCTTTGAAAAGGCTTTTCCAAACAAAAACAGATATCCTGAACTTCCTAACCTGAACTGTAAGAGCAAAACTCTTTAAATGCAAAGTTTAGGCTTAGGACCAGTGGAAACAATGATAAAACAATTATGAAAAAGTAATCAGCTACAATGGAGTGATCTTCTGTGCCCATGGATTAACAATTCCCCTTCCTATTTAGAGATTCAGTGTTTTTAAACAAATATTTTGACCCAGTTTTTGCACTCTGCTTATGCAACCTCTGCTGTTGAATTAAAATCCTCGTGTTTGATGTTTAGTGAATGAGGTAGTGCATCCTCTCCTTGGCTAAGTGCATTTAATTGGAGGAAAATTCCCTTTATTTTCCATGCTACTGTAAAAATCCAATAAGTAATTACATAGCAGAGCCATTCTTAATGCCACCTTGTATTTGCATGAATAAGTGATGTATTTTTATAAATTAATGCCTGGTTCCAGTATCTATAACCCACAACCTTCCTAGAACACCTTCACCCTGCACTGGGCAACTCTTTGTGCACCCTTCCTCTATTTTTTTTTTTTGTCTCTTTTTTTTGGTCTTTTCTTTTCTCCTTTTTCTTTTTTAAAGACATTTCTTTAAAGATTGTGCAGATTTCCGGACTTTCCACGCTGGCTTTGGAGTGTGCTGGTTCCTGGTTTCAATTTCAGATGCAGCAGTTTGTCATAACCAGCTGCAATTAGAATAAATCCTTCAGCCTGGGGAAGGTGACAGAGTTAAGGAGCTGATTGCAGGGGATGGGTGACATTTGCCTCTGGTTTGTACTACAAATTAAAGGGTGACGTTACTAATCAGTCATTCAAGAAACAGCATTAAAATGAGAGTTTATCCCAGTCTTTTGCCATCCTGCATCATTAGGAATCTGCATAGTAAAATGATTAGCTCATGTTGCTCACTGATTTTCATCCAGTCAGGAATTCACAGATAAATATAACTCAGTGTAATTTTTTCAGGGGAACATCCCTTTTTATGGTAAAATATTGCTTTTATTGATGCATATTTGCTCCCTGACTTCTCTGGGCACAGGTTTGAGGCATCACCTTCTAATAATGACAAAAATTAGGTGCCTTGGGAATGCTGTATTAGCTTCGATTCCTTGGGTCAACTGGTGAGTGTGAACCTCCCACCTCCAGGAAGGACCCAGAGGAAATTTGTCCTCCCAGGGAGCAGAATCACTCTGTCTGCACTTAGATATCACTTCCCTAGACACGCATGAGGTGATGAATGGGAATTTTCTTAGCTAAAACCAAATCTCCTCCAGTGAGGGGATGGTTTGAATACTGAAACTGTGATATATACACACTTAGACATCCCGTGAGTCTGCAATCCCATCTCCAGTTAAAATCACTCCCATCTAAAGCTCTGCAAGACCAATTCCAGCCCGAGCAAAATTTACACTACCCTGATTTTTTGGCTCATTAAAAAGTAAGCCCAACACAACTTTACATACAGAAGAGTTAGCAGAAATAAATCAGTGAAGTTTTGCCCACTGCTAAAAACCATGGATCCATTTTACCAGCTCAATCACATGTTGAAATGGGTTTTCACTGCAGTTTGTAGCATGATGTACAAAGTGATGAAGGCCCATAAAGCAGATGCTTGAGACTCAGGACACAAATATTAGAGAGAAGATGTTCCATTTTTATTTAAGTGCAGCTCTGTATGGCTAACAGGGGGAAGGTACTGAGTGCAATGTAATGAATGATATGGCAAATGCACTGCAGTGCAAATAAACCATTAGGAGTTGCACTTCATTTTCATCAGGCACTCAGCTCATATTCCCCTGCACTTTGGAGAGACCCAACAAATAAAAGCATGGCAGAGTGCTTTGCATGCAGTTCAGGCAGTGCTCAGCACACAGCTCAGCCCCCGTGGATTTTTATGGGAAGTGAATAAGCAGCCTGAAAACCACAGGATATTTATATTGATTGTCACTTGGAAGGGAGAATTTAAAAGTTGTTGCTCACTAGGAAGAGCTGTGGCAATGGGGGTGAGGGCTGAAGCAGGGAGCTCCCAGACATGGCAAAGTGTTTTTGGGGGATCAGGGTTGATCATTGCTGCAGCCCAGCCAAGGATCAGTGGATGGAGAATTAGCAGCTCCCCAGTTTGTAGGGCAGAAACCTCCCAGCAGAAATGATTCAGGTCACCATTAGGACATGGAAAGTTTCCACAAGAAAGGGAAAAAACCCTCCAATAACTCATTGACTTTGCAGACTGAAGCATTATAAGACCCCATGGATCCCATGGGGATCTGCACCCTCACACTCCATGGGTTGTTGGGGGGGTATCAGCATAAATCACTTGAGACTTCATTTTCTTCATGGTAAAAAAGCCCATTCTTTATTCTTTGTTCTTTATTCACATAACTCCTTTTTATACAGTTTTTTACAGACCTCGTGTGGCACCCCAATTGGTTAGCAGCTTTCTTGCCAATTGCTTTATTGGTTAGTAAAAGGTATTTTACTTGTCCATCAAATCTCTCTACTCTTCAATTGTTTGCATATTTTCTTCACTGATTCTCATGAGATAGATTTAATGTTTATACAGGTAAGTTGTTTTTCAGCCAGGAATGGATTGTTATGTTGACACCAGGATTGCTTTCACATGGGAACTTGCAAAGTGCTACCCTGACAAGGCCAGCCACTGATTTAGGAGAGCAGGCTTGATTTTATGAGGTCTTTTTTTGTAATTTTTCTACCTTGCTGTCCTTTTGGATGCTGTCCTACCCCACAGCCCTCAAGTCCTTTCCTGTCCTTCCTGCTCCAAAGGGCTCTGTCACTGCAGACTCCTCTGAAAAGTGAATTTATGCTGCTCTTCCAGACGCCTTCTCCTTGGAAATGTCCCTGTCCATGGCAGGAGGCTGGAACTGGACAATCTTAATTTAACCCAGCCCAATCCATCCCATCACTCTGTGATTCTTTGGTGACACCACCACATCTCACACCCACTGAGGTGCTGCGTGGCTTTAAATGCTTCATGTGCAGTCAAAACCAGCTTTTTTGGGGGGAACAAAAGGAAAATCCTTGGGGGCAATTACACAGGAAGTAAACAAAAGTTTTGTTTCGGGTACAAAACTTTATTTTGCACAACAAAGTCCTGCTCTAAGCAACTGTGCCCCAGTAATTCCCCCCAGTGACACCAGTCTGGGGTCTGGTGTTCATCCTCAAGGAATCCCAGGTAGCAGCACTTCAGATTCCATTTGTGGCTGTGGGACTCATTCCACACACTTTATTAATTGTACCTTCAGCAGCCACAGCTTTTGGTCTGATCTGGGCTGGAATGAGAGACTGGGAGAGCAGGAGATGCAAAACAGGCCCCATTCACAATTAACAGACAGTGCACTGCCAGCCAGGTCCGTGCAGCTGTAATATGATATTTACATTTAACACTCAGGGATTTCACATACCTATTGTTAACACATTGCTTGGGAGCCAAGAACCACGAGGAGCCTCAGAGTCAGCGCTGAGCCTAATGCTGGCCCTTGGTGCAGTGGGTGGGAGGTGTTTGTAAACCATGAGTTAATCAAGAGATCACAGGGAGCAACTGCTCCTTTTGCCTCCATTGGAAGGCTGGCTGATGGAAAGAGATCAGATAAATACATTTTCCTGTCATGGTTACACACCTGTGTGTACTGCAAACATATAATGCAATGTATGCAATGTGCAATATATGCAATATGCACCCACTGCATAGATATATAGATAAATACATAGATAATTATATCTGCATCTATTTATTTCCATTCCTTCAGGCAACAGCTGCCCCTGCCCTGTGTGTACTGCAAACATATAATGCAATGTATGCAATGTGCAATATATGCAATATGCACCCACTGCATAGATACATAGATAAACACATAGATAATTATATCTGCATCGATTTATATCCATTCCTTCAGGCAACAGCTGCCCCTGCTCTGTGTGTACTGCAAACATATAATGCAATATATGCAATATATGCACCCACTGCATAGATATATAGATAAATATATAGATAATTATATCTGCATCTATTTATTTCCATTCCTTCAGGCAACAGCTGCCCCTGCCCCT